>WETZ01000008.1:600000-1131960 GCA_011034095.1 Fusarium cf. aywerte
ATACCAGTGCCGGCAAAGATAAGATCAAAGACGATGCCCGCTCCGAGGCTAGGGACGTATCCATACGCGTTCTGAAGGCCTGGGATAAGGGCTTTGCAGCCTTCAAGAAGATCGCCTCGAGCGTAGGAACCGTCTGATATCGACATTTTGGTGAACTGAATGTGTAGAGGTGAAGATGCGGGGGAGAGAAAGCTGGATAGTTTGGGTGAGGCTTTGAAGAAGAAGAACTGCGAGGTCGGAATGGAAGGGACAGATACAGAGACAAAACAGAGAGAATGTGCGACAGACCCCAGAACAAACAAAAACAGAAAAGGACCAACAAGTCGCTCAATTCAGTCTAAACTCATGGCCTTGTAAAGTTGTGTTGGGTTGGTCGCACAGAAACGCAACCGAATAAAAGATAATTCGCCCATGCTGTCACTGCTTTGAGTCAGTTACCGATCCTACAGCGACTCGCGTATACTTTTCCACGTCTACCCAAACTAAATAGAAACAAGCATAGACCTGGTACGTTATTCTTCTTCTCCATAAGTCACAGACAAGGATGACCCTTTTAAAGAGTGAGACGTTAGATCTTACGGGGTGGGCATAAAGTGTGGAGGCACGCACAGGTAAAAGCTTTGTGTCATGCTAAATCCACTAAAAGGCCCCTAACAGAGAATTTCTTTTTGTCTTTCGGATATTTTTTACTCAAGGATCTGTGGAACAGACGAGAAGAGTGAGACATTTATGGAAGAAATAGTTGAAACTGCATATTTGTGGCTGTGTCCTTTACCTTGACAGACTTACACTACTGGACCCTGTCATACCCTGCCCTGCTCAACGTGTGTCTGATCTGTGCTTCACCAGCCCTGAATCTCCTCCACCGAGACCTTCAAACCCTCCCGCGGCTTCGCAACAATCCCATCCGTCAGGTCCCGCACCTCGTAGTCCTTGTCTATGTCAAACCTGTACCGCCCTACCAGCGCACAGGTAAGGGCCATGAGTTCAGCCAGCGAGAATTTCTGCCCGATGCAACTCCGCGGGCCGTGGAGGAACGTCAAGTATGCATAGTTGTTCTTTGCTCCGCCGGAGTTGGCTTGGCCGGGAGCCATCCATCGTTCAGGGTTAAAGTCGTATGCGTCAGGACCCCAGGATTCGTGGGCGCGGTTGATGGCCCAGGGACAGAGAATGACCATTGTTCCCTTGGGAACAAACGTACCCAGTATCTTGGTGTCTTTCAGAGTGTCTCGAACAGTGAAGGGGATGGGAGCGTAGAGACGTAGTGATTCTTGACAGACTGCGTGAAGATACGAGAGACTATCGAGCTTTTTGGCGTCAACTTCATCAGCAAGGCCATCAACATTCTGACGGATCTCCTCTCGTAGACGATTCTGTATTTCATGGTTCTTGGCCAACAGAAAGATGGTCCAAGTGAGCGCTGCAGCACTTGTTTCATGTCCAGCAGCCAAAAAGGTCATCATAGTATCAACGAGGCCCTCATCCGTGAAGTGGCCAGATTCAAGTGCAGTAGAAATGATATCGGGTGATAATTTCTCCTTCGCAGCCATCTGAATCTTCTTCGCATTAATGAGCTTCTGCGATGTATTCCTCGCAGCTTTCGACGCCGCTAAAACGCCCATGTTTCTCTGGAAAGGAAGATAGTCTGTGATGATAGACGGAAGAACGAGTTGCAGCACCGTCAAGAGCTTGGCTCCGCGACTCTGCTTCACCATTGAACCGTACATCTTCATAGTATCCTCGATGCTGGGGTCAGAAAGGGACTTGAATTCGTGGCCCATACCTGCAGATCCGATGATGTCGAGAGAAGCGCGACTTGCCCAGTCTGCGATGTCAATCTGGGAACCCGGGGCTTCTGAAATTTCCTTTTCGATGCCGTGGACGAGCTCTTGGGCTTTTGTCCAGAACACAGGGTAGAGTTCTTTGATGTGGCGGAAGCTGAAAGCAGGCATGAGGTTCTTTCTTTGCATCTGGAATTATTAGATGTGTATACTCCAGGAGATTGCGACGCCTACTTTGTGTACATCGCCTTCAGAGAGTAGTAGGCCGTATCCCAAGATCTTGCCGACCATCGCGCGGAGCAGATGAGGCTTCACGTAATCATAGCTGTTTTGGCCAAGGACTTCCTTCAAGCCTTCGGGACTCGTGACAACGAGTCTCTCTTGGTTGAAAAGATGTCTGAGGATGTCAGTCTTGGTTTTTCAAAGTTATCTAGCTCACTCACTTGTATCTGATCAGTCCATTGTTTTCAATCGTCCTCATCCAATGCCTAAATGGCAAGCCAGCAGGTTCACGAACAGACTCAGCCCAGTGACCATTAATCAAGCTGGCGTTCTTTACAGATTAGTAGTGCCTAATCATGAAGTAGTCCTTGACCTACCTTCGGCTGAGGCAGATGTCGCAGAGGACTAAAGAAAGCAGGATACAAGAAGACTGTGTACACGCCCCAAGCACTCAGGAAGCACAGTAAGCACTTTCCCACATAAAACGGCGCATTCTTGACCGAATAATTTTGGTCAACGATTATTTGACAATAAATTGCAACTGCAATGGCGATGGAAGCCCAAGGCCGGTAATAGGATAGGAATACAGCAATTGGTGCCATTCTGGGTGTTGCTGTTGCATTTGAATGGTAAGGAATGAATCTCACTGGGCTGGCTATTTTATGTGTGGTGCTACCCACTTCAACAATGAGCAGGGGTGAGCAGTGACCTTTTTTCATGCACCGCCACGCTATAGCTTACTCATAGCTTGCTTTTTCCTTTTCTCTTCTATGCTATTTTGGTGGCCTACGGTTAGATCCAGCGTTTGGATATACAGTGATTCAGGACAGGCCTACATTTTAATGCACTCTGGATAACTTCAATACCAATATATACTAACTAAATCATGCACACCCTCGCTTCTTAAATCGCAGCTTAACACCTACAGGCGGCATAACAGCCTCTGTCACCCATTGACTCTCTGGTCGAACTCCATTGTGCTCTGGAAGAAGCTCAACATCAAAGTCCTTCAGAACGTGGTGAAGTATCATCTTCATCTCAAAGTCCACCAGAAATCTACCGGGACAAGCATGCTTTCCATGACCAAATGGCAGATATGTAGGAGAGGTAGACACAAATGATAAAGCTGCACCATTTCCTTCAGTCCTCATCTGGGAGAATCTGAAGGGATGGAATTTTTCAGGGTGTTCGTAGATGGTTGGATCGTTGTGGACGGGGTACGAGAGGATGGACATCGTTGAACCGCTAGGAAGGGTTTGGCCATCGGGTGTTTTTACCCCAGCCGGTGAGACTACCTTGCGTATCATGGCTCTGTTTCCAAAACCGTGGGTCCTCATAGATTCTCGCAGGACGCTATCGGTCTGAATCATCTTTGACACGGATGCTTTGTCAAATACGCCCTTTTCACCAAGGACTTCGGCCATTTCCTTTCGAATGACTTCAATGGTGTTGAACTCTGCATTTGATGCGGCGATGTTGATCAGGACATTGCTGACTGCCACGGCAGTCTGATGAAATGATGCAAGATTTGCGAGACAGAGCCTGTCAGAGATTTGAGAGCGAGTGACCTTGTTACCGTGTTTGTTGAAGGCATACTTCATCATCATCTGCAGATTGTCTGTTGGCTCTTCGCTCTTTTCGTAGAGTTTGGGGTTGAGCAGCCGTTTGGTGCGCTCCTCATAAAGAGGCTGAATATGCTTTTGGATTCTCCATCGTCTGTACCGTGTGGGTAGCGTGACAAGGAATCCGACAAGCGGTTTGAGCAAGGTAGGTGTGTAAATCAGAAGACCAGAGTTCAATATGAACAAGTCCGCAAAAGCTAGAGAGTCCTTCAGATAGGTTTTGTCGCGGCCTACATGATGAGTCAGTCATTGTTTTCAGAAGGGTAGGGGAAACGTACAGAGTGGGAGACCAACGGTAAATCGGCTAGAGACCTGAGCTACGATCCATTTCATAGAATCATAAACATCAGCCTCGTCGTTTGCGTCAGGCTTTAGATATTCAGGCACAGCGTACTTCAGCTCATCGTCTACATCAGCAGCGAGTATCTCAAGGAAACGACCCATCTCCTTCTTGATGACGATACTCTGCCACGGATCTTGGATGTAACTGGCATGACCAGAGTTCCAGTCCCCTTTATCAATTTCACGAAATCCTTCAAAAGGACTGAGTACGCCATCTGGCTGTGAAGCCGCCCACTGTGTGTGATGATGTGCTAAATGGATCTCATCTTTGAAGCCCATACTAGGAAGAACACATGTCTTGCCATCTTTCGTGAACTGAAATTGTCAGTAAAGCTCATTATAAGGTAGGGAAACTCACTTCTTGATAAGCTTCCAGAAACAGTCGACGGCAGTCTGTCAAATAACGCCAGTATAGCTTCAAAGGTAAGAACGATGAATCTTGTAAACGTGGTATAGTAGACGGAACTTTTGGAGAGCTTCTATGTTGGACGAGATAGACAACGGCCAAAACGATAGCCACTAGCAAATACGCTGCCATATTGCTTGATGTTGAGAATGACCTTGACGATGATTGAGTCCCCAGAACCAAAGTCCAGTTTAGGAGGGAAAAGGCCCCAAACAAAAGCCAGAGTACGTACCCTGTAGTCTGAAATCTAGTCTCCGCAGCCCCGTCAGCGGATCAGCCCTAGCCGAAACAGCCCATTTTTATCGACCCCCACCTACTGTGATTCATCATTATAAATTTAGCCTCATCTGACTGATGCAAATGCAATACAACAAAACAAAACAGGACAGGGTGTAAGGTTTCTCCTCAAGCGGCCGCACGCCACAGCCGAAAGTCAGACCGATTACCCTGGCTTGGTGTGTGCAGAATTGACACTCCGCGACCAACATGGTGGGCTGACGGTACTGACAAGGTACGGAATCAGCAAGGGACTGTCTGTGCAGATTTCAACCCTCGGGATGACCGGTGACAAAACTTGTATAGATACTGAAATAGATGCTTCAATCTGATACTCAACACCGAACCTAATCTCTGCTGCAAGGAAAAGGCAATTCGCAAATCACAATGGCTCAGGAAAAGACACAAGATGTAAAGATCATCGTAGTAAGTCTGACATCCATCTCACTTCTGGGCTAAAGTCACTGACTCGGTCTCTAGGCTGGTCTACCACGCACTTCAACAACAAGTCTCAAGAAAGGTCTTGAGATTCTGGGAATCAACCCATGCTTCCACCTCGGTGATCCTCCGGCGCCCATCTCTCGCGTCAAGGAAAGTGCACGCGTGCTAGCTATCCAAGATCGCAATGAGAGACTCAAAGGTCTCAAGAAACTCTACGATGGTTTCGAAGCTGTCTTTGAGCCTCCTGCTAGTACTCTAGTCGACGATATGCTGACGCTCTACCCAGACGCAAAGGTAAGCAGTGGCTTTCTCACATCATCGCTCAGTGCTTCGTTTTCGTTTTGCTGACAGGCATACAGGTCATTTTGTCAGTCCGTAAAAATCCCCAGGTCTGGCTGGCCTCTTACTACGGATTGGGCATCGATCTGCGCTCCTCGTGGTATCGCGTACTTGGGTACTGGGTACCTGGAGTAATCCATTCGAGCGATCTCATCGTCGCGTGGGGAAACTTTTATTCTAACAAGTTTGGTCTAAAGCAAGTTCCCTCGGAGGATCTGTATTACAAACACAATCAGTGGGTGCGTGATATCGTGCCGCCTGGACAGCTGCTTGAGTACCAGCCTAGCATGGGATGGGAGCCTCTTGCGGAATTTCTGGGTAAGCCTGTACCTGTGGGTCAGTCGTTTCCTCGCGTAAACGAAGCTGCATTTCTACGCAATGTCAAGAGGACTGCCATGGCAGTAGGATCAGTGGTGTGGCTATGCTTATTTGTTGGTTTGTATTTTGGTGGACGTTTTGCTTGGCGCAGGTACGGTCACTTACTGTAGCTCGGTAGTAGCCCTGGATAATCATAATACTTCATGCTTTTGAAAGAAAAGAAAGACTGCGTCTCATGTGTACAGTTCTGATTGGTTGTTGACTGCCTAGTGGCTCGTTATCTGTGACTCTGCAAGCCATTCTTTTTTCTCACCCAATACAGGATACCACGGCACCCAGAGACTTGGTGTGTTACAACAAGCCTTGATGCAGTGCAGGGATTAATACAGGTGACAAGGGTCCCCTGCTAGTCAGGGTCGATCCTTCGGGTATCTTTTAGCGCTTATTGAGGCTCGGCTCCGTTATGGTTGAAACACGAAGATAACACGGATACCAGGTTGACGGTGAGGCAGAGATCACGGCTAAAGTATGTGCATTCTCACACTGCACGCCCTGTCCTGTGCTTATTGACGCTTCAGGTGTGACATTTCAGGGTCTTTGTTCAACGGCTGCACGGTTCCCTGGCGGATCCTGTCATGATCCGAATAACGAAATAACATTTAGTAGAGCACTGAATACCTTCGTATACTGACAACCTGTCCTTGTCATCATCACCAACTACCACCATGACGGCTCAAACTGCGCTTTGCCTTGCGGTCACATCCCAGGCCCTGACTGCCTTTGCTCTCGGTTTCACAAAGCCTTCCAACCTTGCGCGACCGATGATTGCCTTTGCCGTCGCTTGGCTCACCTGGATATTCAATCAGGCTATTGACGATGCCTTACCGAGCCGTCTTCATGTGGCGTTGTTATCAACAGGCATGTGGATTCAATGTCTCAAGACATTTGACGATCTCTGCCTTTCCAAAATGTCCTTTGAAGAGGAAATCACTGCCAAGAAATCAACCCCCACGTCAGCATCACCCTTGACAGCGCGGTTACGCTTTGGAGTCAGCAATCTTTGGAATATGCGAGGCATCGGCACAACCAAAGTGATCTCCCAAATCCCGCTCTTGTCAGACTCTCCCGCGACACTATCTCTCGTTCCGTCCCGCGCCCAAGAGGTTGCCAGACATGTCAAAAATGCCACCATCAGCTATTTGATCCTGGACGTCTTTGCCAACCAACCACCGCCAGACTTGGACAAGTTCATGTCTCCCCGAAACGAGCTCTTGTTGACCCGATTGGGAGAAATTGACGCAGAGGAAGCCATTTTCCGACTTTTTGCGGTCTTTGGGTTCTGGCTAAACACCTTTTGTGTCATCCACCTCGTCAACAGCGTATTCTCTCTCGCATACCTTATCTTGGGTCTATACCCTGTCGAAATGCTACCTCCTATCTGGGGACGTTTGTCCGACGCTTACACAATCAGGCGATTCTGGGGTAATTTTTGGCATCAAACCCTGCGACGTCATCTCACCAGCATAAGCGACTTTGTCATCCATAGGATGTTGCATATGCCAAGAGGATCATTGATTGCCCGGTACTGTAAGCTTATCATTAGCTTCTTCATTTCGGGAGCCCTGCATTATCCCGCTGACAGGGCACTTGGAATTTCTGTGCAACAGTCGAATGCTGTCACTTATTTTGTGACAACTGCTTTGGCGATAATGTGCGAAGACGGCGTGCAACACATTTCTAAGGGGTTCGGAGGTAAGCGGAGAAAGTACTTTGGTTATGCTTGGGTTATTATGTACATGTACTGGATGACTCCATCATGGGGGTATCCTGCTGCAAGAGTTGTACGGCCTCAGGATCAGCTTGTCTCGTACTCGGTTATTAAACAGTTCAAAGCCTGAAATAGGTGTTTGTAATTCAAATGCTAGTCTAGAAAGTAGAAACTTGCAGGTATCTTGATATCCGTATATTCCAATAAACTCTAATCTGACTAACTTAATTCCAAATGGTATTGAGTAATTCTAAGCGCGCCACAATCGAACAACCATATCCCTATCAACCCTTGCAACACCCCTGGCTTCATTGCCAACTTCAGGTCCTCTATCAGAAGTCTTGCCATTGTCATGAACGAATCGCAGAGGCTCAGCGTTAAAGTGGGCGAAGAACAAAACAGCTGCTGACAGAATCTCCTGCTTGGCATAGTTTCGTCCTGGGCACATTGCTACGCCACCTCCATAGGGAAAGTAGTTGCCTGACGCAATACCACTCGAACCCTTCTGGATGAACCGCTCAGGCCAGAATTCCTCTGGTGGGTAAGATGGTGCCGTCCACACTTCCGGCGCGTTGTGGGCAAGGTATGATGGCGCGAGGATGAGATTGCCTTGTTTGAGCGTGTACCCGTCCAGTTCAATAGATTCTCGCAATTTGCGGACGACAAAGACTGAAGATCTCAGGCGAAGACATTCGAGATACACTGAGTTGAGCAACGGCAGCTTCCTCATCTCTGCAATATCAATGTGCTTGCTCTCTTTGTCAAAAACGGTGGCAACCTCTTCCTTGATCCTTTTGTAGATATCTGGTCGACGGAGAACCTCAATAATAATCCAGGATGTCATGGGGATGGCGTTAGAATTGATACTCCAGATAAGACCCATTTGGAAAGAAGCTCTGCCATCTAGACCGAGACCGTACTTTTCCATGGCAGCTTCTCTCTCGCGGACAAGCCTGGAACCAAAGTTGGGCTCCCATTCGGGGTTTGTCTCTTCAGCAGCTCGCCAATCAAGGTTCTGCCAGGCTTGACCGAGATATGTCTTGACAGTCTCGAGGCACTTGTCTCTAGCGTTCCAACCCTTGCGGCAGAGGATTTTGGGAAGGCCATAGAGAAGAGGCATAAAGTCCACGTCATATTCCCAGAAGACATCGGCAAAGTTTGGGTCGACATCAAATACTCCATGACCAGCAAGCGCGATTGTAGACGCTCTGAACATGTGCTTCCTCATGAACTCGTCGATGCCAACCTCAATAGGTCTATCGAGGCAAACAGTGTCAAGCTCGTTGTTCATCAGGCCGACGAACAGCTCCGTAAGACCAGAAACTGCAGTAGAGCCAATGAGATGGTGTTCATACAACTCGTGGAATTTCCTCCATATGCGATCTTCCTCGGGTGTTTCTATCAACGGGACTCGAGCAGAGCCAGAGACATCCTTTGATACCAACGCAACATCCTTTTCAGGGAGACGCTTGACTTTATGGGCAACTCGAAGGGCGAACTCTTCGAAGGTGAGTTCCTTAGAACATCGAAAGACTTGTTGGACGCTTCTGGTTCCGTGAATGAGGTACGCGTGGTCAAGTCCAAGCCGCATTCGTAGTGGTTCTCCGCTGTCAACCTTTTTACTAAGACGCGTCAGTCGTGAAGCACAGCATGGAAGATCGACAAACTTACACAACAGACTTGAAGAAACCATGAGGATTTCGGATCAAGCCGAGTGCTGATCCAAGCCCAGGGACACCATAAGGAAGTGTAGAAGGTTCTTTGCCCTGATACCGTCTGTTACACAACCTCTGCAGTGAATAACGAATAGTGGTGATACAGTATGTCGAAAAAAGTAGAACCACAATAGCCGCCAGGGCATACGACGTCGCCGGATTGTTGGCGATCATCGTGATTGTGGAATTGAGTTTGGAACTGAATTCCGAATTCAAATTGGACATGGCTTCTTTCAACGACGGCGCGCTAAAGAAGAGCATTTCTGTCAAAGTAATGAAAAAGTATATTAAAAGATCGTCTAGTGCGTGCTTTCGTCTTTCTGAAGCATGGACGTCATGCGAAGAATTAACGACAGTCTAAAGCACTCCATAAATAGCGTGGGCTACGAAACAAGCATCTCCATGTCAGTCAACCCCCATCCTCCAACCCCCATCCTGACAAGGCTGGTTTTGGGATGACACCAATGTACGAACCTGGAGAGTCAGAGGAGCTTATCATGGACCGGGATGTGACTTCGGTCTGTCGCCTCTGTAAGCTCGGGTCAAGTCGAGTCCTACGCGGTTACGGCTACGGGTCATCGGGGTTGAGCGACATCCATCCATATCCACATACCGAGCGAACCGTCGTATAACCTGCATCTGATGCAGAGGGTAAGCAGAGAGGGTTACGGTCCAGCAAAGGTGGTGTTCATGACCATGTTTTGGGGTGGTAGGTTATGCAGTCTTTGTCTTGGAGATGCTGTATTGGTTCCTGCTGTCAGCATCGTGTTCGTGCTCTTTATCGTTTTGGTAAGAAAGTTCAAGTCAAAGGTCAAGAGCAAGTATCACGACTATCACTAGTAAAGGACTTGTGATATAGGAAAGACCGGGCTACATGCAGATCATCTCGATCTCCCACAGTTTATGTGATGTCTTACTCATCTTTACGACCTCTGTAAGTTCACCAATACATTCCCTATCCGGAAAACTCAATTTTCATATGCTGAGCCTTTCAAGAACCGGATTCCAAAAAGGGTGTTGCGACGGCCCGTAGATTTGCTGACTGCATGATAGTGACTAGACAGGATGTGAGACAGGGATCAAAAGAGACTAGACAGGGGACGGCGATTTTCTACGTCCTCCAATAACCGATCAAGTACCGGCAGCGCACTAGACTGGGCTATGCTACAAAAAAGAAACCCTTGCTCAGGGGCGTGTAGATTGCAGGACAGCCAGTATGATTAGTCGCTTTGGAAAAGAAAGTGTTGATAGCGGATCATTTCGTAACAGAGACTTCAAAGGATTCGATTCACATTGACACGTAGGTGGTATTTTAGCGGGTCGAATCCTACAGATCATGACCCAAGCGTGGTGAAGACCCTGTCTGTGCAGAAACAGGGTAGAGACAGTCACAGAGTCAAGTCAGTGCACGCGGATCTTGAATCAAATTGATTGAACGGGGCCCGTTTCGTAAAGCGACAATAAACAGCACAGATCAGATACAGTATGTAGATGCATACAGGCACATGAAGAAACATTCCACAATGAGCCTCTAGTTTAGCCCTACCAACCAACAACTCTTGGCAACTAGCCCAAACTCAGGCCTTGTCGCCCCTCCGCACACACCGCAGCTTGATCTTTTCGGGATGCTTCACCTTGAGAAGGAAATTGAAACTGGACTGCTTCGCCTCTTCCATCAGAGCCAACGACGCCGCAGCTTTGAGGTCGCCTTCACCGTCTGCATCTGGCTCTACGGTGTACTCCTTGAGAAGGCACACCAGCACGGCCACGAATTCCACCTGTGAGAACTTTTTGCCTGGACACACGCGCGGTCCAGCAGCCCAGGGGAGGAATGCCCCTGTGGGCATGGGGGTCATCTTCTCGCCTTCGGTCTCATCCCGGGTGATCCAGCGGCTGGGAAGCCATTCTAGGGCGTTGTCGCCCCATGATGCTGACGATGTGTGCAGGCCTGCTAGGTTGACGCCGACAAAGGTGTTTTTGGGTATTGTGTAGGAAGTACCGTTGACTTTGAGGGTTTGGTCCACCAGGGTTGTCTTGGGGACTGCCCTTGCTGCACCGAATAGTCGCAGAGTTTCGTGCTGGAGGTGTTATTATTGTCAATTGATCGAAGCTTAGATGATGATGGTATTCACTTACCATGATGGCGAGTACGCGCTTCAATTGAGGGTAGTAGGTTTCGTAATCCAAGTCCTTGAGATCAACACCCACAGTGACTTGGTCGACCTCTTCAGCAGCCCATTCCTGCCATTCGGGGTTGGCTGCGAGGAGGATTGTCGCGTATGCCAGGGTGTTGGATGTAGTTTCGTGACCAGCGAGATTGTAGCTGAACAGATTGCCGTAGATCTCACTGTCTGTCAAGTGACGGGCCCCCTTGCCTTGCTTATTCTCATTCTCGGATGCGCGCACCAAGATACTCATGAGGTTGTCCTGCTCCTTTGCGCCAGCATTCATGGCCTCGCGCTCTTCGGCGACCATTTCGGCCATGTACTGACGGAAATTGATGACAGCGTCTTGAACCTGCTTGAACTTGGAGGGTAACATCCATGTGGGGAGATTGAGCGTGGCGGTAAAAACAGCAGTGAAGAGGTTTCCAAGGATTAGACTGAGAGAGTCGCGGTAGCTGAGAGTGTGGTTCTCCAATTCACTCTCGAGGCCGCTTCCGAAGGTGTAGCTTCTGCCGAAGCCAGCAGCCGTGAGAACATGCAGGGCAAGTACCATGGTGTCGCTCTGGGGATTGACAACGCCTTTGGGGTTTGATGCCCACATCTTGAGCATATCAGTAGCTTGTCTCTTGGACTCATCCCACACAAGGGCGCTGTTCCTCTCATTGAACGGTGGAGTGGTGATTCTTCGGTGTCGCACCCAGTCATCGCCCTCAGTAGTTACGACATTACGACCAAAGATCTCAAGCGGTTTGTAAAGAGCTACAGCCTTGACAAAGTCTTTTCGTCGGCGGCAGAGGTCATCGGAAGCCTTGGCATTGCCAGTGAAGACGCGGATCTGCTTAGGACTGACGATGATGAAGGTGTCGCCAATACGCTCTTGTAGACCATGAATCTGTGTGTAGTTCCAATCGCGGCTGTTGTACTCTACAAAGTTTCCTAATCCGAAAAGCAAGATCTTGCGTAGCAGTGGTTCCAGCCAGCTGGAGCAAAGCAGATAAGGAACGTTTGACTGTCGTTTGTCAGTATTCCGATCGCAAGGTAGCTGTCGGTTGACTTACAGGATCAATAGGTGTGATGAGCACTGGAAGGCCGATGGCTCTGGCCTTTCTGTAGTTCCAAAGTAGCTGTACGGTACTGAGACCAGTGTAACCTAGTAGAAGAACGCCAATGGCGTGCAGAGCTGATATCATGATGGTGACCTATCTGGTGAATGTGTGTAGGTAATGTGAGGATGTGCAGGTTGGAATGCATGGTGCGATTTTAAGTACCCGGACCTACCAAATTACAGTGGATATCGCTAATTTTAGAGCCTGGCTGTCATTACACAGCACTAATCAGCTTGTTTCAGCGCTGCTATAGCCCTGCAATTGACCTGTCCACTCTATCCTCACTTTGCTTCTTAATATGGACGATTTGTCCTGGACGTTATTGTAGTCCTTTGGAAAAAAGATTTAAGAAGAGAATTAAAGTCTGAATATATTCTATTCACGATTGAGGGATATATCTTGTCTAGAAACAGTTCATAACCTTCATCATAGGCTTAAATGCACTCAATCTGATGAGCTCTGTCTCAGGCGTCTGCTGGAGGATTACAGGGAACCATCTCACAGGGCCCGACCAAGCAAGAAAACTAATAACCCAAAAGTAACCAGCCAGCTTTGCCAAAACTCTAGTAAACTTGTATTCCCATAGAGGAAGAAACAAATCTCCAAATGCGTCCTCTAACATAAGTCCAATCAATTGAGTCGAAAAGAATTGAATGGCCCCGGATTTCGCTGCTGGCACTGCACTTCCCATATCACTTGGGACGTGGACCAGCCCCGACAACGCAAAAGCAAGAAGTATCTTGAGGTACCGCGATGGTAGCGAGTACGAACTGAGACGGAAGATGTTCTTCACAATCCATGCTGCTGTTCCGCGGAGATTGTTCTGCAGGCCCTGATGCCAGAAGGTCCTGAAAATGTCAGCTGTGTAACGTTGATAGAGCCTCGAAACTTACGACCAGAAACGTCGAAGACAATACGAAGCGCTCAATTCACCGAAAATTGGTCGCCAGGCTTTGACGGCTTTGGGGTTCATGATTACTGAACTTGCAGAAGCCAGCGAGTAACCGCCCTGGATAAAGCAAAAGATTGACACGACGGTTGTCACGGTCGCAATGTAACGAACCTGCAGCTCTGCCGCCGTCACATCACTAAACCGTCGAAATACGGGTACGTAACCCGGCGCCATGTATGCCTTGTTCAGACTCAGCTGCGTGGTGATGCATAGCTTATGGACAAAGTAGCACAACAGCACTTTGAGCAGATTGATGCATACGAATTGTGTCACTGATGGGACGTACGACGGGTCTTGGGAGTCAAAGTGATGGATATTTCTGATCTCCCAAGGCGTTCCCAATCCTCTCATGGACGATGCAACCTCTTGTCCAAAAACATACCGTGAACGCAACTCTGCAAGCCTCGTTTGGACAGGCTGATCCTTCTTTTCGCTGTTATCCGAATACGCAATCTTACGCACGATCATCCGCTCAAAATATGTCAGTGATATCTGAGGAAATGCAGATATGATAGCCCTTGACACCCATCCTGGGGGTTCGATAAAGTCTTCAAAATAGGAAAGTGCCACAAAGGTGGAAATGAGGAAAATGACAAAGCCGACCGGCCGAAGGGCTGATGTACTTGACGTGAAGCCTGCGATGTAGATAAAGAAGAATTGCTGGGCGGTTGAGATGACCAACGGGTGAAGATACAGGCGACAAGACATGTTTTCCGCTGACGTTGGATGAGAGAGGGTGGTATGCAGGATTCTTTCTGGAAGGTGATGGTTCAAAGTGACCTCAGTATCAGGGACATTTGACGGAAACAGCAAATGTCATTCGAGCTATCACTGTTGCTGCGGGTTGATGAAACGCTGTCCTGCAGATGCATGGTCGTAATAAACAACAGGGATTCCCTACAGGTGGTGGACCAAAAGCACTCTGCAGTTTCGAAATTTGCCGAACCGAGTCTATTTTCTGAGATAAGCAGAAGCAAAGACAAATACGCTGAGACCCAATCCTCACTTTCCCAGGAATAGCTATAGCGGGATCTGATCTTGGCTCGGGTGTTTTTGGCCGTGACATGACATGACATGATGACTTGGAAGATTCAGCTGTGGAGTTGGCATGTCTTAGCTCAGATCCTTTAATGCAATTCGACTCCCCCTGTCCTTGACGACGCTACTGTGCGCTTAGATAACCGACTCATCCCTGGACTTAGTATTTCCACGCCCTCTAGTACAACTCCATTATCTTGATCCATGTTTACCTCCTTAACATTTAGGCTCAGCGGGAACCCTCTTCCGTGGTGTACCAACAAGGCGCAGCTGTCAGGTTGCCATCCTTTCGCTTCGAATTGATGACAAAAAGAAAATCTACCGGTGGAAGCCTGAACACTAGGAGGATTCAGTCTGAGGCGCATGAAACTTGGGTGGGTGAACCCATTCTCGTGCATTACCATATCGTGGTCCTGGCAACTCCACACACGAAGTGTGACACTTAACGACTCTTTATGAAAGCGCTTACTTTCTTTTGACGCTTGATTAGTTGGGACAAAATTAGATCTTTGAGTCTATGATAACCCACCGCGGCGGATATTGATTCCAGTCTTCTCCATTCTTTTGTTGTTGCCAGTTCCCTGTGATATTGGGTATCAGAGCAGTTCCCTTTAGCACCATATCGAAACAAGTCTTGATCCTTTCAGCTCTTACAGGAGCTTCCATCAAGACAGTCATAATGGCGTTAAACAACGTCACTCTTGGAGTGGTTTGCTGCGTTATCGTAGCTGTTGTCGCTTTGGCTACCCGCAAAGGACCAGATCCAAGAGAGCCACCATATGTCAAAGAAAGAGTGCCCTACTTCGGTCACATCTACGGACTATTGAAGCATGGCTTACGATACTTCGATCTAGTCAGGTAAGAGTCACATTAAGAGTCATGGACACTTGCTAACAAAATCAGCGCTCAACAACCGCATCCAATCTTCACGATTGACATGTCGGGCCAAAAGAACTACATCGTGACTTCACCGGAGCTCGTACAGGCTGTTCAACGTAACACTACATCTCTGTCCTTTAGCCCTGCCATGATTCCTGCTTTTCGTCGAATGATGGGATTCGATGAGGCTGGTATCGAACTCATCTTCCGTGACGCCCACACTGAGAAGGGCATGTATGGCGAGATTCACCGTGTCCAGAAGGCCTCATTGCTGCCTGGCACAGAATCGTTGGATGAGTTGTGCAAGGTCATCCGTGGCAAGCTGTTGACCATTGTCAATGATATGCCTTCAAATCAGACGATTGATCTCTATGCTTGGGTCCAAGATTTGTTCATGAGAACCAACAACTCTGCTTGCTTTGGCGAGATGGATCCTTTTACTCTCAACCCTTCACTGTACTCGACTTTCTGGTAAGCAATTCACGGCACTAAAAGTTCTTGACTAACATGTCCAGGCTATGGGAAGCAAACATCAAAGTTCTTCTTCTGGGTATCCCCTGGTTCCTGAGCCCGAAGAAGTACAATACTGCGCAGCAAACTCGCAAAGAGCTTGTCGATGCTTTTTTCCAGTACCTCAATAACGGTGGACTGGGCACTGCATGCTCCTTTATCAAGGAGCTTTCTCGTCTCGGTATCCGACGAGGTTTAAGTACCGAGAACAATGCTCGTGCTTTGCTGGGCAGTATTCTTGCCATTGTTGGAAACACAATTCCCACCACATTCTGGCTCCTCATCACAATCTTCTCCAGGCCTGATCTTCTAAAAGAGATCCGAGCAGAATTAGAAGGTACATTGGAAGACCCATCAGCTCGATCTGAGATAAATCTCAACTACCCTGTCATCCGAGAGAAGTGCCCCGTTTTGATGTCAACCTATGAGGAAGTCCTTCGCATGACAAGTGGTATTGCAACAGTGCGTTACACCAACGAGGACACCCTTATTGCAGACCGTTGGCTACTGAAGAAGGGCGCGCAAGTGCAGATGCCTACAGCCTTCATCCATGCGGATCCTGCTACCTGGGGTGCGGATGCAGAGACCTTTGACCACACGAGATTCCTCAAGTCAAAGGTTCTCACTAAAGAGCAGAAGGCTCGACGAGCGGCTGCTTTTAGACCGTTCGGTGGTGGTAACACGCTGTGTCCTGGTCGTCACTTTGCATCTTACGAAGTCCTCACTTTTGTAGGCAGTATCTTGTTGGGTTTCGATATTACTCCTACTACAGAGACTTTCAATGTGCCAGAGATGGATAGATCGAAGCTTCCTCTGACTTCGCTCAAACCGGTGGGGGATATAAAGGTTTACCTGACCAGACGAAGTGGTTGGGAGAATGCCAAGTTCAAGTAGTTACATACTCAGGTTCACACGTCGGCGTTATAGTAAAGATTAGCTAACAATTGGTATTTTCTTCTTATCTATATGGGCCATTAAACCCTACCTATTCCTGACGGTAGAGCGCTATTGCTGAAGTTGATAGCACGTGAAGTTTAATTCATTCTTTGTAGACAGCATGCTACTAAAGATCCCAAATTCGATATCCTCTATACAATACCAGCATGAATGTTGACCGTTCTTCATAGTTGACTATATCAGGTCTAACCATGATATGCCGGCTGACGGGAGTCTATCAGCATAATGCTAATACAACTTTGAATTATGTGTGTCACTGCTCAGTTGCTGCCTAGCTAGCCAGTCCATATCTGTGATTCACATTTGATTTTAACCCAATCTTCAAGCGCGTGTCTCCTCGCGCATGACATTACACTGTACTTTGGCAATGTCTTCAAATTTTTTGGAGTGCAGGACTCTTGTTTGAACCTTATACCAATATCCCTCTGAGGACAGATCAAGGTTACACTTTTAAAAAAACACAATATTATATACGCTTTGAGGCATCATGACCGACCCTCCAACACAATAACTCTCTCAAGAAAAACACATAAAGCTTACAAAATGACTTCTCAACAAACCTTCAGCTTTTTTGGGGGGTATATAAGACAGACCCCAATAAAAAGCTTACCTGAAAACAAGTTTCATCTGTGAAGTCAAAAAGTAACAAATAACACTGTTCCACACATTAGGTCCCTTCGAAAAGGGGGAGTGTAGGACTCACTCCAGAAGTCAGATCCGCTTTGCAGCATATCAATCGTCAGAATATCCTCGATTTGCAGATTTTGAAGAACTGATCGATCACAGGGCATGGCACTCGCTCATTTTCTTGAAATTTAAGGATTTGGAGACCAAAAGGTCTGGGAAGATTGGAAGGTTACAAGATTACAAGCTTGAAAGATTGGCTTTCAGCCAAACAGGTGATAGAAGACACCATGTCGATAATTACTCTATGCAAGTGTCATTTCGATGCACCTATCATGCAACCAACACAAGCTACATTCATGTTGTCTACAGTCAGCAGCTAGCACTTCGGGCGTCTGTTTAAATGTCCTTTTTCTCAGTAACCGAGAGGTATCTGCTACACAGTAAATAACACAGCACAGTTATTTTCTCTCGCGTACATAGCAGTTAGCCTTGATGCCCCAAGTCCAGTTGAATACAGCAACATTTCCGTCAAATTTCTCAATAGCATTACACATCGTCTGAAGCAAGCACAATTGCAACTCCGCGAGGTGCGGTACCGCAATACAATAGTACAGCAGACCTCGTTAACCTATAGATAGATGGTTGGAAACCTGATCGCTAGTGTCTCCTCGAAGATAGATCAAGATTAAAAGACGAACGGAATGCTATGTACACGTTACGGCTCGATGGTCGATGTGTCCAATACAGCAACTCTTCCACCAGGTCGAGGCAGACAGCCAACTACACTCTCACCTCACTTCCACCATCTAAATCCATCCTTGCTGTTCTTTCTGTCAGTCAATAAGGCCTTGTCTCTTAACGCCAGAAGTTGCAAAGGTCGTCGATAGGTGACTGTATTAACGGTACTGGCTGCCGAAGCTGTGTCAACATACTAGGCGAAGCTGTTTAGGCGATTATGAATACACACCACTAAATTAAACCCTCTGGAGCCTAATCTGTAGAGCGGAGTTGCCTGCTTGGCGGGAAGATGTGTGGCGATCCGTGAGCTTTATCACTTCTGAGATTCCTCTGTCTGATGACACAGTGACATTCTTAGAGGCCAGTATGGGAGACCAAGGGGATTCTGTACATAATCCAATGGTATCCATATTCCAAGTAGCCGCACCATACTTAGGCGATTAGGATCACAGGCTTTCTTCTGTTATATCTTATCAGCGTCTTGGTCCTTGATTTGAAGGGTCTTGTTCAAATATCCTTGGAGATTATTAGGACTAGATGGGTCAAAGAAAACAGGATTTTGCGAGTCGAAAAGGCTTATCCTAGGTTGCCGTAGAAGAATTAGATTATTCTTCTCGTGAAATGTAAGAACTGTGAATAACTTTGTTGGGAGTTGACGCAGAAAGCCTTCCAGCTGGGGGATTTCAAAACACTGCTCATAGTATACCCGCACCTTCGACTTGGGTCTATCTACAGAGACACGTCTACTCCAGGACCCTTACGATGATCTGAAGGCCAGGAAAGCTAGCTATAGAGTTATCAAGAGACACAACCACGTTGTTACTACTTAATTCTACAAAGCTATCAGCATTAATTTCAAATGGCGACTTACACAATAACCTTTCCATCTAGGTTCCCAGTGACACCATGAATAAAGGTTAAACAACAGCTGCCTAGCTAACACTCGGATGGGCAGAGAGATGAAAAGCTAAACTCAAGTAAAACCACAGCTTATCTGACGTGTATATAAAGAAGAGTCCTTCTCTCATCAAGCCACACTTCACTGTTTCGCCTTCGCTTGGGCAATATACAAACCAACTACTTACGATGGCTGCCACACTCACTCACCAGAAACCGCGATTGGGCTGGTTGTCTTTGCCACCTGAGATACGCAGCATGATCCTCGGCCAACTATCCACCAAAACAGGCGTTTGTGCCACTGTCTGCCAAGAATGGAGGACCTTCTTAGAGAAAAGGAACTTCAGCCACCTCAAGCTTAGTCCGTCTTGTCTTGGTTTCCTCAGCCAGTTATCCGAAGATCGGATAGCCCTAGTTGACCACGTTTGGCTCAATATAGAGCTTAAGAGGTATACTTGCCGGGCTTGCCGCAAGGAAGAGTCTGTAACATGGACTCTCTTGAACGATCGGATCATAGTGGAGGCAATCGCAAAACTGTTTTCGGTCTTGGCAAAATGGGATCACAAACAGCGGTTGACATTAGAGCTCAACGCCTACTCTCCAAGCGACTCGGAGCATTGGTTCAAGGATTGTTATTTCGGCGGTCCTGGCGAAGACAAGTATTCGGTGCCCGCTAAGAGTCAGGAGATTCATGATCCGCAGCACGGATATTGGCATGACCGTATCATAGAGTCGCCCCCAGATAGAGCACTGGCACGGCCTTTCGCACCTTCTTATACGATCAGATTTGAGCGCAGGGAAGAGCTTCCAGTGGTCAAGGCTGTGACAAAGTTCTTGCTCCGACGGCAGTGCCGCCGACAACTGCACCCATTCACCCTGGCACAACTTTGGACAAAGCTTCCCAGACTAAAAGAAATCTTTTACGAGCCTTGGCAGTTGCTTGAAGGTGCCTCGCAAAACCCACAGGACAGTTTTTATGACAAAATGATAACCCAGCAACTTCCAAGAAGTGTCAATAAGATTACTATATTCGAGGACTTTAACGAGAAATACCTTGACCTGTTTCAGCTTTTTCGGAGACCATATCCATTGGGTTACCCAGATCGGATTCGAAAACCGAGTTCTGATCTGGGTGCTGCCTTTGCTGCAAGAAGTCGAGACCTAGAACACCTCTCGGTCGCATTTCTCATCGATGCGGGTCATTTCTTTGGTGCTCTTGAGCCCCATTGGCGATGGGATAAGTTAAAGTCGCTCATTCTGACCTCTCGACTGATGACTCAATTCAAACCCGGCCATGCCAACGCGCTCCTAAGAATAGCTGCACAGACGGCAGTGAGGATGCCCAAGCTCGAAACAATGACCTTGTGGAATGGATGGAGGGGAGAGGCTTGTTCATTTACCTACCGTCGAAGGGACGCCTCAATTACCTGGTGCGGAACATGGGATTTGAAGCTGGAGGGATCGACACTTGATGCTTGGGGTTCAGTGGATCGAGTTGAGAAGTCCTTGTTGACGGATGAGATTCGTTCGCACGGGGATGCTGTCAAGTCTCTGGGGTTACAATATGTGGTCGATGACATTTCTCTAAGGCAGATAATTGCAGAAAATAGCCAAGGATATTTAGAATAATGGAACGGAATGGGATTTCTTAGGTATCCTTGCTCAACCCTTGATCTGCAAACCGTATACCCTACAGACATGTAGTGTATATGTGTGCCACGCAATTGTCTCGAGATGGTGCGCATGAACGTTTCACCCGGCGCGGATCGTAATGTGATGGATGATCTCGAAGCCAAAGAGGAGGGAGGACTGTGCTACAGTGGATTCGGATAAAAATATGCATCAACCAATACAGAACAAGTCTGGCGCGCGCCAAATTGCTCTCACCCATGCGAGCCGAATCTATCCTCCATCTGTTGGAAGTCTGGGGAATGGTACGAAGCCAATTTAGCGCCAAGTCATGTTCAAGGCCAAGCTTTTCTCATCGGAGAGTGGGTGATTGTCAAACCGAAACGTGGGAATGAGATCGACAGGACAGGACCAGGTGGAAAAAGCCTTTTTCTTTTTGGTTCATGTTGCACTCTTGATTGTAACCAGCACACAGTATCCGGTTGGACAATCTCATACGACTGTAGTCACATTGTACTTATCTTACGTACACTTAACCCAGTACAGTACAATCAGTTGGCTTCCGACTTGCGTGCTTTTTCCAACCCCGCTTACATTACGCAAGCTCGTTGGTGGAGAGTTAGATTGGGGCACTGGACTGGAGGGAATGGTCTGGATCCCTGGTAGCGTGGAGCGGAGGTCGGGGCAAAAAGAGTCAATTTTTGGATTTTGGGTTGGACCTTTTTAGGCGACTCGCATTAATTAATGGTTGCAGTGAGCTATTCCCAATAAGGCTGGAGCCTGGGATAGGAAGGTTGGTTTCTAGAATAAGATAACGATTGAATTGTTCTGGATGATCATTTGCCTGTACTGCGGCTCTTTAGAAACGGGGTTCTACTGTAAGAAAGAAAGTGTGAGGTTGGAGAGATGGTTGGACGGGCCGACAACACGATGGATGCTGTGCTGTCGACTGATTGACTTGCTGACGGAAATCGAGATCAACGGGGAAAAAAGAAAAGAGTAAAAATGGTGGTGTCGTCCAAACCTCAAGTGGAAAGGTTAGTCCAATGGAGAGTGGTATGCTTAAAGAAGCTTTCAGAATTTTCGTCGGTCAACTCTAGTGTATGTTACCATTATCGTGTCGGGTAATATCACTCACTCACTCACTCACTCACTCACTCACTCACTTGGCTTCAAGTTAGCGGGCGGACAGGCAGGCTGGCTGACCTGACCTGATTTAACACCTCATGTTATATTACATTGATGTGATGATGATGAATTATAGGGTGGCGGTCTATGTTATATGTCCAAGTGCCAGACCAGACCAACCCAACCCAACCCGCCCTTTTTCTCTCTCAAGTTAAACCAATGTCAATCACCGTTGTATGGTTCCATCTTGTCTATCTTTTGGTGGGGATCACCAACTTGGCTTTCCCAGCCGGAGACAGTTCCCGTTGTTAGTGTAGCGGTACCGCACCAATCCATACCACAAGTCGACCATTGGCGCCGTCGTCTCAGGGGGGTCCTTGGAGCCACGGGCCACCAAAACGACAGTACGTACGTGGTTGCAGTTACAGAATTGATCCGTACTCGTATCAGGATCCATCTCACCTCATTCACAGACAGATTCGTTACGAGTGCTCTGTAGACACGAGACAATTTGACATATCGCGTAGATCACGGGTCTCGCTAACAATTATTGTCGCTATTTTCAGAAACTTCTGACTGTGCAATACGTCAGCGTTGACCATACAATACTGTACAGCCTCCGTTTGATGTCTAGACGACACCTACAGATTGAATCGACACTGGGAATGGAAATGTTTAGCCGCGCCATGTTCGGCAGCGCCTAGCTTATTGACCAGTCCAGTCCAGCCCCAGTACAGTACAGTAGGTAGCCCAAGAAATAAAAATGTCTGGAACTGACCTAAAAGTTGGGGTCGACACCTAATAACGACTCGTCTTTTTTGTGTTTTTTGCCGCTTCAAACTTCCTCATGCCATTCTGGGCTTTCCCATGGGATGCCAAGTTCCCGTTCCCAGGTACCCATGGCATCCATAGCACTAGGTAGGTACGGTACGATAGGTTCAACGTATCTCTGTCAAACGTGACGACCACAATTCCAGAGGCTCAATAATACGTCACAGATATTATTGTGTTTCAATAATTCGCCCATTCTGCTCGGGCTTTGTTTCATAAAAATGAGATCCAATTCCTGCGACCCGATATTTCTCTCTGCTGTCTGGTATGGTCTGTTCTGGTCGCATGGACTTTTCCAACAGTGTTTGGCTACTGCAAGCCGATAAGATAAGCTAGAGCTACTACTCATTCAGGACCGAAACGCCCTGTAGCTTGAGGACTTTCAGGGGGTTAGCCTCCCCAACCTCACTCCACGCGGGCTTGGACCACTACGGTCACACCCCGGACACGTCCATCCAACGTCGCATCACAACCTTTCGGTCCCAGGATTCAGACTTCAAGGTCGGGTCGTGTCCTTTTCCATCGCTTCTCATACGCCCCAACTGTTTGCCACCCTAGCATCCATCATCCCTCTTCTACCCCTTGTTCTTTCTTCTTGGTTATCATTCATTTACCCCGTCTCTCGCTCCTCAAGATTCTTTTCTTGTTCATACGTTCTGTTCTCTATCCCCTCGTTTGACTTGATCATCTTGCTTTGCTTCCTAGCGACGGCGCAAGACGACCCCGCGGATACCTCAATCGGACTGGCTCCGATATAGCACTTGATAACGAGAACGATTCAACATGCATTTCACAAAGAAGATCGACCGCGCCTTTCAATGGGCCGGCGAAAAGATGGGCGCTGAGGCCCGAACTGCTCATTCTGATGAGTTCAAGAATCTCGAAGCTGAGATGTCTTTGCGATATGATGGTATGTACGATGATGCCGGCAGTGATTGTGGCGATTCTAACAATGATAGGCATGGAGAAGATGCAACGATCCATGAACGGCTACGTCAAGTGGTTGTCTCGTCGCAACGAGCTCATGGATGATAAAGAGCGCGGAACTCCAATGTCGTCTCTTGGTCGCTCCATGGCCGCCCATGGCGAGGACTTTGAGCAGGATTCTGAGTTCGGAAATTGTCTCTTGTCTTTGGGCCGCGCCAACGAACGCATCGCTGGCATTCAGGACTCTTACGTTGACTGCGCCAATGCGACTTGGCTGGACAACCTCGAGAGGAGTGTCGCAATGATGCGAGAGTACCAGGTATGTCAATTGATTCACGTACACTTTCCCTGCTAACAAGAGTAGAACGCTCGCAAGAAGCTCGAGAACCGACGCCTTGCCTACGATGCCAGTACAAACAAGCTGCAAAAGGCCCGCCGTGACGATTTCCGTATCGAAGAAGAGGTCCGCATGAACAAGGCCAAGTTTGAAGAGACCAGCGAGGATGTCCTTCGTCGCATGCAGGACATTAAAGAGTCAGAGGTGGACAACATTACCTCCTTGACTCAATTCCTCGACGCCGAGCTCGATTACCATGAGCGCTGCGCTGAGGAACTGCGACGAGTGCGCCAGAGCTGGGCTGGTGGTGCATCTTCCCCTACCAGTGCCCCCAAGATCGGCCGAAGCCGATCCAACACTGCTCGCTCTTGGCAAGAGCCTCGTCACCAGGCTGTTTATGAAGAACCTGAGGCTGAGCAAGAATACGCTCGTATCCCTCATCGTTCTCCCGGCAGCCGTCTCGCTCCACCTCCTCCTCAACCTGCACGACCCCCGATCGGACGCGCCTCAACCTTCGAAGGCCGCTCTTCTTCTACAGCTACGCCACTTGCCAATCTCAGAGTTCCTGGTGCTCCCCTTACTCGCGTTGCTACGGACAGCGGTTCATATGGACGACAGGACGATGTTTTCTCTGATGATGTTTCAACAAGCCGAAGCGGTAGTCCTGACTGGGAGCACCGCACTGCCAGCCCTGCAACTAGCTATGGAAGTTTAAGTCGAAGCACGAGTGGATTGGCTCTCGGAAAGAAGCCACCACCACCTCCTCCCAACAGGGCCAAGAAGCCCCCGCCTCCTCCTCCGGCGAGAAGGGAAAACTTGGGATATTGATTGATCTGTATTATGAGACAAATTGGGTAACTTGGGTTAATGGGTGGCTGGCGTTTGGTAATATCTGCTTGACAATAGAGTCATTTTACGCGAATGCGTCCAATAGAACGTGAATGAAACGACCGTTAATGTAATTCAGTGTCATGATGCTAGTACTGACGCGATTGTGATAAGATAAGATAGAGTCACGTGACACTCCAAACAAGATGCTTTCATGATCAAGAACACCATCTTTGCTACATCATCCATCATCAACATGGCTACAGAAGACGAGCGCTACCGGCAGTCGAGCCAGTACCGGCTCTGGTCATTTACGCCAGCGAATCTGCAAGAACTCCGAGCAAAGACAAACTCGCTGGCTCGGGAACAAATTGCTCCACGACTCGCGACCGATCCTCCTCCAGACTTCCTCACCCCCGATGAAGAAATCCGTCTTGTCAAGTTCTTTACCGTCGAACTTATCCGCGCAGCTCAGTTTTGCGAACTTCCCACCGAGATTCGAGCGACGGCTGCTATTTTTCTGCGACGATTCTACGTGACCAACTCGGTCATGACATACCCAGCGACTGACCTTCTCAAGACATCATTGTTCTTCGGTTGCAAGGCCGAGGGTTTCTTTTACAAACTGAATGCCTTCTCAGAAAAGTTCCCAAACACAACAGGCGAACAGATCCTTGCGGGAGAGTTTCTCCTTTGTCAAGGCATTCGCTTCGCGTTCGATGTGCGACATCCTTTTAGAGCACTGGAGGGTGCTATCCTGGAACTAAGACGCCGGCTGCCCGACGAAGAAACGCGAATCAACAAGGCACACGCTCGAGCGCGCGACATCCTCAAGTTTAGTCCTTTGGTAACGGATGCCTACTTTCACTATGCGCCTAGCCAAATCATGATGGCGGCGCTTTCCATGGTCGATCACGGATTGCTTGACATTTTGATCCCTTCTCCTGGTCAAGCCGACAATGCTAGTCAAGAGTCAGCCTTTGCAAACATGCGGGATAAGATTCTTGGGGCTGTCGAAAGTTGTCGCAAGATGCTCGAGGAGGAACCGCCAGAGAGAATGACAGATTACTGGGGAACGGTACGTAACGCTCGATGCTCAATCGTGCTTGATGGCCAACTAACAATGATAGCCCGAGATCGTCAAGGCCATGAAGCCCCTTCGAAAGAAACTCCAAAAATGTCGTGACCCCGATCGAGCGAATCTTGTCAATCTTCAACGCGCGAGGCGAGAACAGGTCATGAACAAAGAAAAGAAAGTAGAGGCGAACGAAGATGGAACAGTATTTGGGGATGATCCAAGAGAAGCAAAAAGGGTGAAGCTCGAGAATGCAGATCCTTTTGGCCCTCCTCTTTGAGTTATCCGGTCAATTGGTTGAAACCTTCATCACGTTCTACGATCAAACCAATCGGCATCTGCCAACACTTTTCCTTGGGGCAATTCCGCAGGGTCTGGACTCTGGACCTGGATCGGTCAGTTTTGGCCGATGCATGAGCTGACAACCAGATTTCTGCATCCCTTGCTCCCTTGGCGTTTTACCTTGGCCTTAGGGTGGAAGAAACCTTGGCTGCTGAGAACACTAGAGACGAAATTAGTGAGTCAGTCTGTGCCAGTTGGGACTAGATTCTTGGTGGTTTGTTTTTTGCATCACAAAGCAAAGAGGTTACTTTTCTTGATACCTTTAGCTTCACCAACTTGGGAGTTGAAGGGAGCTTTCTCCGCATCCTGGGAGAGAGCTGGAATGCTGCGCTAGCATTGCCGAGTTCTTGGCAGCGTCTTTAATTCTTTCAGCCTTCCAACGACAGTCATGCATTTTTGCAAACAGCAGTCGGGCTGTGCTGCAAGCTAAGCTGTTGCGATACTTTAATTCAGGTCTATGACGATATCACGATACCCGATCGGCGTGCGGGGAGTGGGGATCCGGCTGAAGGAGCTCAAACCTGACGGGCTAGGCCGGATTGAATCGACTCCAGCCTATCGCGAATTCCGGATATTGCTGGCAATGAAGGAAGCTATCGTTTTGTGTAGGTTGTCCGTTACGCGGTCGGTTGCGCCTCCATGCGACGGCGTTCACGAGCCGGTGGACAATCAAGCTTTCCAAAAGGTCAATACGAGTAGGGTTAGTTACGGTAGCAAATGGAATCAAGCGTTGTCCAATTGAATACGTTGTTCGGTTTCGCCATTGGTGCTTCGCAAGTCCCGAACACAACACTGCTTCAATCTCCTCCCGGCTTTCGGCACGCGGCAAAACACGACAGCTCTGAGTCGAAGCTTGACCCTTGCTTGGCGTCGACCTTGAACTTGAACACTCGCCTCAAACAAGACAAGAGCCTTAGCGGGTGGGCTGAGTTGAGTTGCGCTTCTACAACCCTCTCAGGCCAGTGATGGTGCGACAAACATCTTGGTCTATGTCATTGACTCTGCTTTATTCTGCATCGAGGATGGTCTCGAAAAGGCTCGTGCTGATGAAGCTCTACCAATTGGCCAGGAAGCTGCCGCGGCAGCTAACGGAACTTGTCGACTGAGCTTTTGTCGAAAGAGTTCAAAAGCGCTGTGTTCCCCCCAAGCTTATGGTCAACTGTTTATTCAGGATAACTCTATCTAGGCACAAAAGAAAACAATCCGAAAATGAGACTGCAAACTTTTGTCACTCTTGCCCTCTCGGGCCTTGCTACTGCCCAGAGCCGTCCCAACCTGACCGCTGCTATCGAATCTGAGAACTCTACTCTCTCTTCGCTCGGTGGTATGTAGCCACCGCAATCTTATACTTCGTATGCTGACCCTCCCAGCTCTTGTCCTCGCTCAGCCCAGTCTTCTTCGAGACCTTGGCCGTCTCCGAAATGTCACCATCTTGGCCCCAAGCAACGATGCCCTCAAGGAGCTCCTTAAGGACAGTGATGTTGCTCGCATGGTCAGCAACAACTCCAGCTATGTCGCTAGCCTTTTGTCGTACCATGTCCTGAATGGCACATACTATGCCAAGAACATCACCGACATGGACATGGCTGCCTTCATCCCTACGATGTTGACCAACTCGACATATGCCAATGTCACCGGTGGACAGCGTGTTGAGGCCATGGCCACGAACGACACTGTCAGCTTCTATAGTGGCTTCCGTGCTCAGTCCAATGTCACCAAGGCTGTAAGTCGTTACCAGTTCCTCCCACCAACCCTGCTAACTCTTTAGGATCTCAACTTCACTGGCGGTGTCATTCACATCATCAACCGTGTTCTCACCATTCCCAAGAACCTCTCCGACACTGCCATCGCCGGCAACCTTTCCGCCGCTGCTGGCGCCCTCACAGAAGCTAAGCTTCTGCCCAACCTTACCAGCGAGAGGAACGTCACCATCTTTGCTCCCAACAACCGCGCCTTTGCCAACATTGGCTCCGTCCTCGCCAACGCCAGCGAGTCTGATCTTGAGGACATCCTCAAGTACCATGTCGTTAACGGCACTCTTGGCTACAGCAGCGATCTCAAGAACGGTACTGTCACTGCTTCCGATGGCGAGAAGCTCAACATTGCTGTCCACAACGGAACTGTCTTTGTCAATGAGGCCAAGGTCGTTGTTCCTAACGTTCTCATCGCCAACGGTGTCCTCCATGTTATTGATGCGTAAGTTTATCTCTCTGTCACTGTGGAGTTCCAAGCTAACATTCTCAGTGTCCTCAACCCCGACAAGCCCTCTGCTACTGCCAACCCTACCGCCAGCACTCAAGAGGCTGCTTTCTCTGGCGCCAGCTCCGTCAGCGACATCCCATTCACTTCTGGCGTTCCCGCGGGTACTGATCAGGCTACTGGTCTGTCTCCTTCGACTTCAACTGAAGGTGCTGCCCAGGCTACTGCTGCCATTGCGCTTGGTGCGCTGTTTGGTGGTGCTGCTCTCGTCATGAACGTTTAAGCTATGGATAATTGTAATTATTTTGTAAATTAGCACGGGATTAGTGGTAACAGAATTAATGGTGGATGATAGTGATGATGGATTAAATGAATATAATGATTTGAATCCAATTACATTCCTTCATCGTAATTGAGTTTGATGTTTCCTAATCAACAGCCACGCCGGTATATGCCACGCGACGCCTCCATCACCGTTAAGATGAGACTCATACCTCTGTAGCCGGCCCTTTGTCCCCATAGATAGGATCTTTCCTAAACCATTCCACATCTTTAATGGCGTTAACCTTCGTTTCCTCTCCCTTGTTGCCATAACACATATCCCAATTGCATCCCTCCGGGTAACTCCCGACCATTTCGAATCCACCATCCAAATCCTCTAACAGCCGGTGTCCAACCCCCGCGGGCACAATAACCACGTCTCCCTGTTCCACCACAGGCTCGACACGTCCATCATTCTCCTCGCCGCCGAAGCACAGACGCGCCCTGCCGTGACTGATGCAAAGGACCTCGTGGGATGTGCTGTGGAAGTGTGTCTGGCTGTACATTGTGTAGCGCCATTGGGGAGTTACTGCATCAATTGATGTGAGGTGGGATTCGATCTTTGATGCTGAGATAGGGCGCTGAAAAGCTGCGTGGTAGTGAAGGAGGGGCTTTTGCTGGATGCTGCAATTGGGAATGAGGTTATGTGCTGGGATGAGATGTTTAGAGACGCGAAGCGAAGCGATAGGTGTAAGAGACATTATTCTGGGTGTATGCGATGGTAAGGACGAGATGGTGCATGTTCAAGATATAGTATTGTAGTTGTTCATATTTTGATATATATGAAGCATGATTCCAGTATTACTTTGCCTGACGTCATCATGTCGCGTACTTTCTCTCAAAGAAGCCATTTTTAACTGCAATATTTACAACAGTCAATTGAACAAAGGCAATTGCAATACATAGCCAGCTCAAACAGCCTGCAATGAAGCAATTGTATTGTCGTTGTGGAATAGGTTCATCGTTGAGTGAACCTACCCTGCACCTAGCGTATGTTTACCCCGCAAATTCGTGTCCCCAAAATTCAGCTTGATGGATGCAGGGAAGCGGAGATGCCGAAAGCAAGAAGCTAACGTAAAGATCTTTCGGCGAAGGGTCATTATCCTTCATCGCCAAGCTGCTAGTATCGAAGTGATCGACGTGTGTGCCTCATGGTTCCGCAAGCCGTGAGGGGACGCGGATAGCAGTCTAAATAGCACATTTGGGAAAGGTTGTCCGACCGGTGAAGAGATGATCCGCATTCTAGCTCTATCACTATACTAAAACATAAGGGATGGCAAAGACTTGAGGATAGCATTACGCCTTTAGTGTAGATTTTAGGCTATCGTTTCAGTCAGGCTTTCTGTGTATTCGTATATTTTGGGACCAGTTGATTGTCCGTGCAGCAGAAGAAAGAAATCTATGTAGGCCAATACTCACAAGTTTATCACATGAACACAATCACCGCGTAATTGGTTTAGTGGTAAAATTCTCCGTTGCCATCCAAGTTTCGGGGAGCCCTGGGTTCGATTCCCAGATTACGCAACTTCTTTTTCTTTTCTTTTGCTCCGATCAGAAAATGTCAACGTTTAAAAGTTTCATGCNGTGCAGCAGAAGAAAGAAATCTATGTAGGCCAATACTCACAAGTTTATCACATGAACACAATCACCGCGTAATTGGTTTAGTGGTAAAATTCTCCGTTGCCATCCAAGTTTCGGGGAGCCCTGGGTTCGATTCCCAGATTACGCAACTTCTTTTTCTTTTCTTTTGCTCCGATCAGAAAATGTCAACGTTTAAAAGTTTCATGCTGAAGACTTATCTCATCTCGCGGCTCAAGCTACAGGTGTTTTGAAGGCCGGACACCGTTGCATTGGTGCATTGTCACCATCTGTAGACTGTCCATCTTCTGATGGCACAGTCAACTTGGCTACCAAGTGAAAGCATAAAAGACGAAATTAGTAAGTCCCTTTATGCGATTCTTGGAACGTTTTTTTATTTTTTATTTTTTTATTTTTATTTTTATTTTTATTTTTATTTGTAGCTTATTTATTTATTTCTGAAACCTAAGGACTTTCCCGTTACACCCTTAACTTGGTGGCTATTTCGGTGGACATCAAATACCATTCACATATCGGCTTTTGTGAGTTGGAGACTGCCATATCGGATGAAAATAAGATATTGGAGCTAATCTATAACGCTGGAAATACTGCCATATCAAAACACTGGATGCTGTCAATGCCTCTTAATACTGGGGAAGCCTCATTCAATTTCTGTTCTGTTCTCCGATCGCTCTCTGGCTGTCGATGCAGCTGTGTCCAGCACCATTAATACTCAGCCCACCCAATCGTCAATATTTGCCTGCTCAATACATACACTTTCCGCAGTAGCCGCACTCAGCATCACAAGCAGCGTAATCACTCTGTCCATCACTGTCCGAAAGTGTCGCCATGAACTCTTCCCAACGTTCCGAATCGCTCTGATAGGCCTTCTCGTGCTTACTATCCAACCAAGCTTCCCATTGCTTCTTTACAGGCTCCGATAAGGTATCACCTGCATCCGGTAACTGTTTGCGAATCTCAAGGGAGTCACCATTGGACCAGACGATCTCCAATTTACCATCTTTGGATGATCGGACGCTGTCGATGATGAGGTGAAAGAGGGCAGCAAGACGGTTTAGTGATGGCTGGTTTGAGTCTTGCCATTTGTCCATGTCGGGCTTGATGTCCTTGATCTCAATGTCCTTTTCCTGAAAGACTCCTCTTTCGTGGTAGGCGAGGAGCAATTGAGTGGTTTGAGAGATCCAAAGGCGTGGGAGCTGTTCTCCAAGATGATCTTTCTTGCGGGTATACACTGATCGCGTCTTCAAGTCAAAGATGCTGCTTTGAGGGACGACTTCACCACCTTTCGAAACGTCAAGCTTGCCAGCAGTATTGACTGGGGAGTCACTGACGCCGAGGTCTTGAATCTGATTGAGATCGTATCCGTCGTCCGACTTGCTGCCTGACTTGACGCTGGTCTCAGGGCTGGATGGCCCAAAGTACCCATCGCCTTCAAAGCGGACAAGGAAATCGAAACCGCCAAACTGATACGAAATGATTCTTTGGTGAGTTTTGGATCGTTTAACAGCAGCATCCCAGGTAGTATAAGCCTCGGGAAAAGTGTGACCAAATCCTCGAATGTTCTCAATCTTCTCGTCGGGTGAGTTCTCTCTGCGAACGAGATGCACAGTATCTCCGACTTTCTCGACTAGAATGCGAAAGCATCGGTCTAGGTCAACGCCTCTGGCAAAGCGCAGGAGGTTTCCGATTGAGCTTGCGCAAGCAACAATGTTGACAGGTATGGGTTGAGGGTGCATCTTCATCACCGAGATGATGGCGGGCTCTAGGGGATGCATGGGGTAAGATGCAGCATTGATGTCGCGGTAGTAGTCACCAGAATCCTGCGGCACGCTGTTTGTGCCCTTGAGAGGTGTCCATCTGGGAGGTTGACCTACAAATGTCAGACATACTTCTCAATTGGAGATCTCACATACCCGGGATGATTATCTTGGGGAAAGAAGAGCTGACCCAGTTGTAGGATGCGACGAATTTGACATTCTCGATCTCTGCACGGATATCATCACCGGAGAGGCTCTCTCTGGTGATGCGCTCGATAATGCCTCCAAGAGGAGGTGCCTCCGAGGTACTTGTTTGTGATCTGTCTGTGGATGAAGGACCACCTCTGTAACCCCTGTATCCTCTATATCCCCTGCGCATGATGAATGTGAATACTGGTGCAAAGCTTGAGGGTTGAGTAAGACAAGAGCCTGAGTTGAACGAGAGCTTGAGGTGAGAATGTAGAATAGAGAATAGGGATTGGTATTTATTAAAAAGAGGCCGATCAAGGAAACCGTGGTGAAGTTTGACCTGTGGTGGCCTGTTTGTTGCATTAATTACACTTCCTGCGCTGTGTTGGCCAGGTATGCGACCAACAGTGGGCTGTGAAGACTGCGACTGCAGTTAGGCCTACCAGTCTGCCTAGAGAATAAATTCAACGCAATACAGTCATTTTTGATGGGATCTCAGCATTGAATGGTAATTTGTGACATCTGCTGCCGGTCTTTGTCCACGTTGATGGCCAATATCGCCCACTCAGTATACCTGTGGGAGGCCTACCACACACCAGAGCCTGGTTTCATGACGAATGAAGAGAGGTTTGGTGTCGTATCAATTGGCGCCTTGTCGGCCCCGTGCATAAAGTTGGTATCTGTATGAATCGTGGCGATTCTGGTTGGGCTGACTCCAAGCAGGCTGTGGGATGCCGCTTCGTCACAGTACAAAGGGAAGTTGCACTCACCTGAATTGAAGTTCTCGCACATTCACAACGGGCACACTTACCGATTCATCTTGTCTCTAAACATTCCTTCTTCATCTCAACTCGTTATCTGAACTTACAACCTTTGTATCTGTTATCCTACTATTATTGACCATGGTTCTCGTACAAGACTCATCGGGCTCACGAGCAGCCAAGCTCATCAAGTCCTTCTGGGCTGTGACTAAGGGAGAGCAACAGATCATCAACCCTCACACCGCTAAGCTCTTTCTTCAAGCTTGTAAGGTCTACAGTGATAACAATACGGCTGTCAAGTTTGTTGAAGTCCTTATCTCGAATCCCTCTGGCATCGCGGCTATAGAACGAGCTGTACGTGCCGATTTGAGTCCTAACTTCATCAACCTGACCACCCTGCCTTTTATCCTAACTCTTTCGGATGATGGTGTAATCGCGCTCAACAATGGAGGATTCCTTCGACAACTCTTATCTGCCATTCTGGAGCCTTGCACGTTTTGGAGCGCTTCAATGGACGCGTACAGCAGTGGCAGACTTGACAATGCCGGTCTTGAAGCGTTCGCCTGGCTCTGCTTGCAGATTGTGTCATCCCAAAGCGGATTTGATGTGCACAAACTTGAGGTGGAACAGATGATGGAACGTCAATCTCTGCTCAATTCTCAATCACACGAGATCAGGAAAATCGCTTATCGTATCGAGAAGATCATCAAGATCTTCTCCCAGCCGCAGGCTGCAACAACCGGTGTCACACCTGGAGGTCGTCACGACAATGATCATGCCAATTTCCGACAAATCTCTATTTATCCTACTCGTGACGAGCTTTCGTCTACCGACCATCCTTATCTCCAGCGACTTGGAGAAGTGTTTGACACACCGATGGACACGCGTAGCCAAAACTACCGCGACTGGCTGTTTCGCTTGCTCCGCGAAGACATGCTTTCTGAACTCCGAGAGGACCTACAAGTTGCCATGGGCCAGAAGAAGAGTAAACGCCGACCTGTCGCACTGAGCCAAATGAACCTTGTTGACATCAACTGTGATGACGCCAAAATACGAAACATGCCTCCCTACACCCTTTTTGTGGCCTGTAACGAGGGAGTCAACTTTCCACGCAATATGTCCAAAGCGAAAAAGGCAGCCTTTCTTGCAAACTCAAAGCACTTCATGAAGCATGACTCGTTTGGCGCACTCTGCTGCGAGGACAATATTATCGCGTTCGGATCGCTTGTTCGAAATGAGAACTACCTTTTAGAGTCGCCGCCTATTGTTGGACTCAGGTTCACGGGTGGTCCTGACTTCAAATCGGCTCTGATGGCTCTTGAGAGCCCACTCAAGGACAAGCTCAAGTTTTTAATTGTTGGCACTGCCACTTTCGCTTATGAGCCAATCCTCAAGCGATTGAAGACGATTGCGGACATTCCTCTTGAAGCTCAAATAATTGACTCTGACCAGCTATCGCTCGATAGCCCAAGGTCCAACAAACTTGACAATTTGCTTGACGGACTAAAGGTAGCTCTTGAGGGAGGTCGTAAAGTCAAGATGCCCTCAAGCTTGAGGCTTAAAAAGGATGTCCATCTTCAAGGTGCTCAACTCAAGTCCTTCATACACGGTTTGAATAACGATCTGGCCTTGATTCAAGGTCCTCCTGGCACCGGAAAATCGTTCTTGGGCGCACTCATCCTATTGGCTATTCTACGGCTAAGCCAAAGCCGTGTCCTTGTTCTGAGCTATACAAACCACGCCCTGGACCAATTTCTGGAAGATCTTATGGATATTGGCGTGAGTTCAGATCAAATGGTACGCCTCGGGTCCAAATATACTGAGGCCACCAAGCCCACTCTGTTGAGAGAGTACGATGGCCAGAAGAGATTCTGGTTAACCATGGAAGAGAGAAACATTCTCAGTGACATCCGAGTGGAAGAAACCGCACTCAGCATGGAAATTGAAGAGTACAGTAAGAAGCTCGCAAGACGAGAAGTCAATACCACCGATATCCTCGAATACCTGGAGTTTTCTGATCTTTTCACATCAGCGTGGTCCGCTTTCCAAGTTCCTGAAGATGATGGCTTCCAAATGGTGGATTCCCGAGGTAAAGCAATTGAGCCCGAGACTATATACGATTATTGGCTACGAAACGGCAATGTTAATGGTATGGGTAACCTGAATGGGTCACTGGAAGAGTCGTCTCGCACCATTTGGCGCCTACCGCGCGCCTCAAGACAGCATCTTCACCAGGAGTGGGCTCGGAAGGTTCGAGAAGATCAGATCATCAATTTTGTCGATCTGAATACTAGACTCAGTGAAATAAAGACCAGAGTCAAAAGTATCCTCGACGAGCGTGGTCGGCGAGTACTCAAGGATAAGCGCATCATTGGATGTACGACTACGGCAGCAGCAATGTACCAGTCCATTATTGAAACAGCAAGCCCTGATGTCATTCTCGTCGAAGAAGCGGGAGAAATACTCGAAGCGCATGTAGTCGCCGCCATGAGTGCTTCGGTCAAGCAACTCATTCTGATCGGTGACCACAAACAGCTGAGACCAAAGATCAACAATTATACTCTTACAAAAGAAAAAGGTGAAGGATACGACTTGAATGTGTCCCTTTTTGAACGGCTTGTTACCCAGGGTCGTCACTTCACTACACTTGAAGAACAACATCGCAGTCACCCGGATATTTCTCAATATCCCCGTATGTTGGCATATCCTGAATTGAAAGACATGCCGTCCACTCTTGAACGCGATCCAATTCGAGGACTCAAGACCCGAGTCACCTTTGTGCACCATGAAAAGCCCGAAGATACCATGGGAGATGTAGACGAGCGTCGAGATCCTACCGCCAAAGCCACCAAGAGGAATCTCCACGAAGCTTCAATGGTTCTCAAAATGGTCCGATTTCTCTCCCAGAATGGGTACAAGACCGAAAATATGGTGGTTCTTACACCATACCTTGGCCAGTTGTTCCTCTTGAAAGAAACCCTTCGCCAAGAGACCGACCCTGTGCTAGGCGACATTGATTCCCATGAATTGGTAAGAGCAGGACTAATCACACCCGCAGCAGCCAAGGTCAACAAGAAGCCTCTTCGATTGTCGACGATAGGTAAGTATCTTTACTCCAAGATCGATGGATCAATACTAATATGCATAGATAACTACCAAGGAGAAGAATGTGATATAGTCATCGTTTCACTGACACGTAGCAATGCCTCTGGAGACATCGGGTTTCTGTATGCTCGTGAACGCCTTGTTGTACTCCTATCACGAGCGCGAAATGGCATGATTATTTTTGGTAATATGGAGACGTTCATGAAGAGTAAGAAAGGAGGGCAAATGTGGACACAGTACTTTGACGCACTGAAGAAGAACGACTGTCTGTTCAATGGCGTCCCGATACATTGCGAGAGGCACCCAGATGTTTCTATGCTTTTAAAGAACCCTGAAGACTTTGATACAATGTGCCCTGATGGAGGATGCGCCGAGCCTTGGTAAGTCGACCTCTCAGCCTCATATCCTATCTAACCTTCGGATTGCAGCGGTACCGCTCTGAGCTGTGGGAAACACATTTGTAACCGTCGCTGCCACCGGGTACAAGACCATTCAAAGGTAGAATGTCATGAAAGAGTCGTCAGAACCTGCGCCAGAGGACACAAGTCCAAGGTCCCTTGCGGAGACAAGACCAAAAGCTGTAAGGCATGCACCAAGGAGGATGAAGACAATCGCCGTCGCATCACACGAGACCTTGAGCTTGAGAGAAACCGACAAGAGCAGGAGGCGAAGTACCGGATGGAATTGCAAGAGATCGACGACGAGATCCAGCATCTTCGTCGAGCCACCAAGTACGAGTCTGAGAAGAAGCAGCGCACGAACGAAATTAAGCAGAAGAAAGAAGAGCTCGAGGCTTTACGTCAGGCTAAGGCGAACAAGACCAAGTTGGAGGCATCCCAGGCAAACAGGCCAACGCCCAAAGACTCAGAACCGCAATTCGATGTCACATCAAGCGCTGCATCAGAGTGGAAACACATGAAAAAGGTTGAAGGTGCCCGCAACGCTGCTTTGGATAAACTGATGGGGATGATTGGCCTGGAATCCGTCAAAGACCAACTACTCTCTATCAAGTCTACTGTCGACACGAAAATACGCCAAGGCTTCTCGCTTGGAGATGAAAGATGGAGTTGCTCACTGCTCGGCAACCCGGGAACAGGTGAGTTCATTTATAGTCAAGGCATGCAGTGAGGCTGATGACCTTTACAGGCAAAACCACAGTTGCCAGGATTTATGCAGAGTTTCTTACGTCTGTTGGAGCAATTCCTGGCAACTGCTTCAAAGAGATCACTGGATCAAAGCTGGCTAATATTGGTGTCTCTGGCTGCGAAAAGCTCGTTGAGACAGTAAATGATGACGGCGGAGGATGCATTTTCATAGACGAGGCTTATCAACTTTCGTCCGGCAACAGTCCTGGTGGCAAGGCTGTCCTTGACTACCTGTTGGCTGAAGTTGAGAATTCTCGTGGTAAGATCGTCTTCGTTTTGGCCGGCTACAATAAGGAGATGGAGTCGTTCTTTTCGCACAACCCTGGTATCCCCAGCCGTTTCCCCATCGAGATGAGATTCGAAGATTATACAGATGATGAGCTCCTCAAGATCCTTCAGTTACAGGTCCACCGCAAATTCAATGGGATGATGGTTGTAGCTGAAGGCGTGGATGGGCTATTTTGTAGGATTGCTGCCCGCCGGATTGGACACGGCCGTGGGAAAAATGGATTTGGTAATGCCCGAGCTGTAGAGAATTGTCTCCAGACGATCACAAAGAGGCAAGCGGCACGGATACGAAAAGAGCGTCGAGAAGGAGGCAAACCAAGTGATTTGTTTCTCACTCAGGAAGACATCATTGGACCAGAGCCTTCACAAGCATTATCAAAAAGTAAGGCATACCGAGAACTCAACTGCATGATCGGACTTCAGGAAGTCAAAGACTCGGTCAATGTCCTTATGGAAACACTGAAAACGAATTTTGAGCGTGAACTCGCCGAAGAGCCCTTAGTGGAGTTCTCTCTCAACAAGGTATTCCTAGGTTCACCGGGTACAGGGAAAACAACTGTCGCAAAACTCTACGGCGAGATCCTGAAAGACTTGGGTTTATTATCCAATGGTGAGGTTGTGACCAAGAACCCAGCTGATTTTGTCGGCGCTGCCCTAGGCCAGTCTGAAGCTCAGACTAAGGGTATACTTGCTGCAACAGTTGGAAAGGTGCTGCTTATTGATGAAGCATATGGCTTGTCTGGAGGAGGAGCGAATGGTTCCACCGTTGATCCGTACAAAGAAGCAGTCGTGGATACCATCGTCGCCGAAGTGCAAAGCGTTCCTGGTGAAGACCGCTGTGTTCTTCTCCTCGGATACAAGGAACAAATGGAGAAGATGTTTCAGAACGTCAATCCAGGTCTCAGTCGACGGTTCCCTCTTTCATCCGCTTTTGTCTTCGAAGACTTTGATAATGAAGCCTTGGAAAAGATACTCAACCAGAAGCTCGGCAAAACAGGCTTCAAAGCAACGGATAAAGCCAAAGCTGTGGCATTGGAAGTGCTTGGCCGTGCAAGGAATCGACCAAATTTTGGTAATGCCGGAGAGATCAACATTCTCCTTGACAAAGCGAAAGCAAGCCACCAGAAACGCCTCACAGCCGGTCTTGCCAGCAGACGTGCTACTTTGGAAGCTGTTGACTTTGATGAAGAATTCGATCGTGCTGAAAAGGGAAACACTGACATCAAGAAGCTATTTGCCGGCGATGTCGGTCGAGATCGTCTCATATCCGTTCTGCAAGGCTACCAGAACCGCGTCCGCCAAGCAAAAGAGCTGGATATCGATCCAGAAATCCCATTCAACTTCTTATTCCGAGGCCCACCAGGGACAGGCAAAACCACAGCAGCTCGCAAGATGGGCAAGGTGTACTACGACATGGGATTTTTGGCTAAGCCTGATGTTATCGAGGTCTCCGCCACAGAACTTATTGGCCAATATGTTGGACAAACAGGACCCAAGGTGCAAAGTCTCCTCGACAAAGCCTTAGGAAGAGTTCTCTTCATCGACGAAGCATATCGGTTGGCATCCGAGACAGGCTCATTTGCTAGAGAAGCAGTTGATGAGCTGGTAGATTGTGTTACTAAACCGAGGTATCACCAAAAGCTGATCATCATCTTGGCTGGCTATGTACGAGATATCAACACGCTTCTCGGGATAAATCCAGGAATGTCCAGTCGGTTTCCAGAAAGTATCGACTTTGATCCCTTGCCCCCCTCGGCTTGCATTCAGTTGATGAAGAAGCAACTACAAGCCACCAAAGCCAAGCTGAAGGGTAAGAGGAATATGGATCTCTCGTGTCTGGAAAACCCAAGTCAAGCATTTTTGAGCGAGTTGACCAGAAAGCTCCACGCTCTTTCGCAACAAGATAGCTGGGCTAACGCAAGAGACGTCAAAGAGCTTGCAAAGAAAATGTTCCACAGATTTGACATTTCTTGCCAGACTATGACAGTGACCGAAGATATGGTTTTCGGAACGCTGGACGAGATGATGCAAGAGCGCCATGGTAGGATGGATAACAAGAAGCCAACCGTAGCTGCTGAGATGGCCAAAGCATTTGCCAGTACTCCGGCACCCACTCGACCCATGGCCACGATGGCGACAACACTAGCCACTCATGATAATGAAGAAGAAGAGCCAGAGGAAGCGGAAAACAGTCCCGTGTTCAATGGCGGATCGGACAGCATTCGAGATGCAGGGGTCAGCGATGAAGTATGGGAACAACTGCAGAAAGATAAGGAGAAGGAGGCACGTGATGAGGAAGAATTTCGACGCCTAAAGAAAGCACAGAAGAATGCGAAGGATGCTGACAGAGAGAGACTTGTCCGAGAGATCTTGGCTGAAGAAAAGAAACGAAAGGAAGTAGAGGCAAGAAAGGCGAAGCTGATGCAAATGGGTGTCTGTCCTGTAGGATTCAGTTGGATCAAACAAGCAGGAGGATTTAGGTGTGCTGGCGGCTCCCATTGGATAACTGACCAGCAAGTGGATCAAATGTAAGTAGAGGGAGGGCAGGTTAAGTCGTAATTAGTGGAAGACTTAGCATTGGCTACTTGATAAATCTTGAGTTTAGCATTGGTGTTCTTATATCATACCTCAACCAGCTGTTCCATTTGAAATAAACTTTTGGTCAAGAGACCGACCTTGTGCTAATCTGCACCAGCTTTGACATACCTCCTTAACGCCGAAATAGAATACGTTATATTATTTAATATTTTACCCTATATATCTGCCAATATAAACCCAATACGGACTGATTTATCCCTTGGGAATCACAGCCGTCACACCGCTAAGCTCTCCATTATTCTCCCGGCATTCCTTGAATCTCAACTTCCAGCTCCAAGCCTATCCAGCCCGTCAAGGCTTGAAAACGCAGAGGATAACACCACGGGAGCACCTATGTTTCCGCCTGAAGGCACAGGTTAGAGCTAACTGGAAGCTGTGAATTGGGCGGCTAACACTAGCCTGACACCAGTGAATAAATTTGGACTAGCGCCGCTTATTGTGATTACACGATTTGCTGTTAAATCCCCTGCAGCCATAGTGTCAGTTCTTCACGTTTTAACGACTCAATAGTTCTGAGTCTAGCCAACAGGCACTATCATCTCAGTTTAGACCCCAGTCGAGGCGTTCCAGATGGTTGCTCAGCTTGCTAAAGCCACGTCTACGTACAGTAAAACGACTGATCCGTCTCCGAAACTATTAAATTTATGTCTCCCTCTCCTGCTGTATTTTATCTGACAACCGGAATCCTACGAACTTCGTTATAACAGCAGCGATTCCCTTTCAAAATATGAGTTTTACAGGATGGAGGCGGACAGCACTTTTCCTCACCATCCTGATTGCAACATTAACAGTCCTCCTCATTGTTGCCCTCATCACGTCTCTACACGTAATTAACGACGAAGATGCGTCCCTCACAGGTCAAACTCTTCTTTTCCGCGGTCAATGCCAGACAGCCTCCCGCATCAACCTTTGGGCACATCTTGGCATCAATATGGTTGCGACAGGCGTTCTGGCATCATCGAATTTCTTCATGCAAATTTTGGTTGCGCCAACACGACACGAAGTGGACGTGGCTCATGCGTCAGGTCACTGGATTGAAATCGGTGTCCAATCTATACGAAATTTACGGTTTATCTCTCGCAAGAGAATCATCCCTTGGCTCTTATTCGCTCTCAGCTCTGTTCCATTGCACCTGATCTTCAACGGCTGTATTATTGAAAGTAAAGCATCGAACGGGTTTTCACTACTCATGGTCGCAGAACCGTTCCTTGACGGGGCTCCATATAGGATATCGCCCGTGACGTCCACGGATACGGGCGGGATATATTATGATAGGAAATGGATGAATGACACCGTACAGGACGTGTTACTGTCTTCAACGCAAACAAATACTGACAATTGGGAAACGATGCCTTTGGATGATTGTATGAGCCGATATAACGACCCTGATGTGGCTATGACTAGCCATCGGAATGTCATCATGATCGTTGGAAACGGCACATCTATTACTGGATGGACCAGGGCCCAGGTTCTCAAAAACATTACTGAATGGGCTTTGGAGTTCGATGACGTCGAATTCATGAACTCGCTATGGTGGGCGAGTCGTTACTACCGAAGCGGGATGCGCCAGAGTGACGGGTATTCCAAGAACGTGGATAATTCCTACATCTCGTTTCCCAATGATAATCATTGGGCCATCACCAACAATCTCGATCCCCTGTCTGGCAGAATGACCATGAGCGACTTGTACTACCGTTCAGAGTATCGTTCCATGCAGATCGAATACTGTCTTTCGGAAAAGTTCCAAGCGCCCTGTCGGCTCAGTATTTCCAACATTTTGCTTCTCGTCGTCTGTATTATGTGTTCTTTCAAAACCTTACTCTGCGCAATGGTCCTTACTACAAGGATTTGGTCTGGCGAGGATTCGTTCCCTCTGATCACCCTTGGAGATGCGATTGCCTCATTCATCGCAAGACCAGATGGGCAGACGAAAGGGATGTGTACACTCAACCACTACGACTTGACAAGAGGCAGGACCACATTGAACTCCACGAAGTTGGGGCCTCGACGATGGCATGTACAGAATAGACGCAATGTCTCTGACGCTATACCCAGACATGTATGGGTTCTTTCAAGCTTACTGATTGTAAGCTCTCTGGCTGTTGCTGTCGCAATGTTCGTACAAGCAATAAAGGAGCAGTCAATGTATGTCATCAAGCAACTTCACATGATAAGATTGAGGCTAATAGCAGGATTCTTAGAAGCGCATCCAAGTTTAGCCATGATCCCACGAATAAAGCTGTCTACAGTCCTGCACTAATGTCCAGCTCTCTTGTTGGGAAGACAATGATAGCGAATACGACTCAACTCATACTATCCATGTGCTATATGGTATATAACGGTCTTTATACCCGGATGCTGACTGAAATTGAATGGGCAAAGTACAGTGTTGATTTTCGACCTTTGCGCGTAACATGCCCCAAGGGCCAGCAGCGAGTAACATATCGGTTGCAACTACCTTATAGGTGGTCTATTCCCTTACTTGCTATTGGCACCATCCTTCACTGGGTTTATTCCAATTGCATATATGTTAGCAATTATGACAGTACGATTATAGCCCCTGCACACAAGCCTAGGACAAACGGACTAACATCTTGTTCATAGTTTACAGTCCGGAATGGCCTTATAGTATGGAACTCTCTGTTTCTGCTTTGCAATACTCTACACTGGCAATACTCATTGCTATCACTTTATCCACTATAGTGGCATTAAGTCCTTTTGTGATAGCTTTTGTCCGGTTGCCGGGGAGTTCAACTACTGGGGCCAGTAACTCTGCCGTTATCTCCGCCGCTTGTCATTGTGTTCCGCAATCGATTGTAAGCACCGTACCCAAGGTATCAGGAGTGGCTGTCCAAGTTTTGGAGGCCGATGATCTTGCCCTGGGAACTTTAGCCACGAGACCTTTGAAATGGGGAGATGTATTGGTAGGAACCTGGCCTAATCAGGATGTTGGACACATATCATTCGGCGCAGAAGATCAGGATATCACCTCCCCAACCGAGGGTAGACTTTACAGCTAATATAAGTCGATGACACACACACATATATATTACTACTTTATTGTATTTCTGATAAAGCTGCATTGTGTTTACCGTAACTACGGATGACAAAAAAACAGAACATTGATCGGGTGGATCATTACTAGTTTGACAAAGCTTTGTCTTCTTGCGTCTAGCTTTAAACACAATGGATGATGGCCAGTCATGTCTAAGTCGCTAGACTTCGCTGTTAGGTGTGTGCGCTCCGGTGTTAAGAGTGCGATAGCCCTATTGAGGGTACAGATACATATAACAAGCAAGATAAAGAGATGACAACTATGCTATAATCGGACAGATAGGTTCACTTCATTTCATTGAATCTTGAATCACGTTGCATCCTACTCTATCAGAAAGTTCAATAACGTGCATTATAAGCGAGTGTCCTATATAAGCAAGTGTCCCAGTTGTATTTCCACCTTAAGTCTAGATTTTAAAAAGCCTTTTATAAAACCAATTTAGATTTAAAATAGCTATAATAACAATATTATATATATAAGTCCTTAAATAAGCTATCTATCTCTTATATAAATTTTAATAAAATTCTTTAGAGCTAATATAAGGAAAAGGCTTATTTACACTGTAATTAGTATATTTCCTTTATAATATAAAATAGCTAAGAATTTAAAAAAAAATTACTATATATAGTATTAAGTATACTATTATTAAAAGAACTTTTATAGAACTTTTAGCTATTTTATTTAAAAAAAGAATGCAATACAGGGTAGGCTATTCTTAGTGTACAGTATACTGGGACACTTACTTATATGGGACACTCGCTTATAATGCACGTTATTACGATTTCGCAGGTTTTGATTTGGAATAATTCTTATCATTATCATTCCTCTAACTCTCTTATTACAACAGTTACGATAACATGATTAGCTATTCGTATTGAAGTTCCTTAGAGAAATGTGCACAGAGCTATCCACGGGAGGTTGTAGTTCGTGCAACTCAAGCCAGTCATTCAAGGTAAGCAGCATAAATTAACAATCTACCCGCATCGATATTGGATGGGTTGATTGCTCTTGCCTCCTACCAAGCACGCGTCCCAAAGTGGAGCAAATTATCTCAATGCAAGGCTCTGTTTTGATAAACTCGGTATCAACAACTAGCTCAAGCCCGAGGACGTACATAGGTTTCGGCAGGTATTCTTGCTTCGCATTGTCAACCCTAACGTGTTGCGATCTCGTCTATAAAATCCATCAGATATCACACAGCACCCTCTTCAATGTCAGCTCACAGTTGGTAAGTATGCGCTGACGGTATGCTCTCCCGATTGGTCCAGCGCTTGAAACAACAAGGATGTAAGCGCTGGTGAATATCTGTCTATGCTGCTTAATATCGCATGGAAATTACCCCACCCGCCTGCCATGAAGTTACACTATTCAAATTTATTTCGTCTCGAATGAAGGATAGCATCATAGTCATGTGTCAATCCAAGGACGAGCCAAATCAAACGCAAGACCTGGGCGGTTCCCGGTCTCCGTATAAGCCTCTGAGCCAAGATCGAGATTGCGCACGGCTGTTGCGAATCAAAACAGCTAAAGATTGTGATCCCATTTCTTGCAGCTTGTTTGAAGTTACCTTCGGTGACAGGCCCAAGTTTGACGCGCTCTCATACATGTGGGGAGATGGTCAAGCTGAGCAAACTATTACCCTCAATGATGTCGGCTTTAACGTCCGGCAAAACCTTTGGGACGCTTTGCACTACCTTCGGAAACACGCTCCTGACACAGTTTACTGGATTGACGCAATATGTAGCAACCAGAAAGACATTCCAGAACGGAATAGACAGGTTCGCATGATGCAACATATCTACTTCAGAGCTCAGACCGTTGTCGTATGGCTGGGAAAGAGATATGCGGAATACGAAGCAGCTGTACCTGATATGCAGAGCCTTGGCCATGATGAACTTTCCAATAAACAAGTCAATCCGAAACTGCCAACAGACACACCGCTAACTGACTCTGCTGGACGCAGCTTCGCAGAGAAGTTGTATAATGATGACTATTGGAAGCGCCTGTGGATAATCCAAGAGATTGGGCTGGCGCGAAAGATTAGAGTGTGCTTTGGAAACTTGGAAGCAGGATGGAAACAATTCACGCAATTCATCACTATGCACAACTTCGGATCTGAGGGTCCTATAAGATTAGAACGGCATCGAGAGGAGAGATATACCGGGTCAAACACCTTGCTTCAGCTACTGCAGGACCATAAAGAAGCAGATTGTCAAGACAAGAAAGACAAGATATATGGTCTTGTAGGTATGGCCTCAGACGCTCGCGGCTTTGTTATAGATTACAACAAGACTGTCTATCAGATTTGGACTGACGTGATGGAATTTATGAACAGACATGGTCTGTTTGCTAACAGGGATATTATATCTATCGGAAACCTGGTCAGGTTTCTACTCATGGGGACAGAATGCGACCCCTTGAAGCAAATCCTACGACCATAATCACCTGGAGACGCAGACAATGCAATCATCACAAACACCAACCACTATAAAGCGTTTGAGCTGCAGGGCGCGATGCTAGGGTGTGTCATATGTGTTGGTCCGCGTCCACATGAGATCGTTGGAAATCTTCAAGCGGTCGACATGTGGATAGAACAAGTTCAAGCTAACTATAGAGATGATCTTGGTAATGCTCACAAAGAGAGCGATACGATGATTCATACGATCTTAGACCTCGACGATATCAGCTTGTCGAAGAAATGCTTCGACTGTAGGAGCATTATACAATGGTGGAGAGGAGATAACGCCTTTTCGGAAGAAGGCGGCTACCACGTGCGCAAACCCGCAGATTGGATACGACAATTACAAAGCAAGTCTCATAATCTGCTTGAGAATGACACTTCACCTGCAGTGGAGTCTACTGCTAATAATTCACGTCTATTTCAAATGTCTGGTCGAGATCAAACACCCTTGAAAATGGGTATTTCGTCCAGCGATGTACGTGTTGGGGATCTCGTTTGCTGGCTAGCGTGGCCACGAAGAGCCGTCGTGGTGCGGGCGTACGACGAGAAGCATCAATGGAAATTGCAGGTAGTAGGTACGGCAGTTGTCGCTCAAGACTTGAGAGAACCACGTCTAGGTTGTTCACAGCATGTAGACTGGGCTAAGAATAAGCTGGAATTGAGTGTTTTCTTGGATGCAAGGACGATTTTCGTTCTTCTAGCTGACTAACCTAAGGATAAGAAGTGAGGCTTTCAATTCTATATTTAATCTTAGGAGATATAATAATCAATGTCTATTTTAGTATCGATCTTCCCACTCTTACTGAAATCCATGGGTGGACTAACACTTAGAACTTCTAGACTATACTACGAAATCCTGTCTTATGTAACTTAATTGGGTATCTGTATGCCTAAGTAGCTTGTAAATATATTTTCTTCGTCTTGCATTTGCGTTGCCCTTGTATTATTAGGGTTGGAATAAATAATGTTAACGGCCGTTTGAGAGTAGAATAATGTTAAATGTTATGCTTTCTTGTTCTGGCATAGTAGTCCTTCTATGGGAGTGTTACATTGTCCTTATTTGGATAGCCTCCTTTTAATGTCCTAGAATCTTAATGTCTCAACGTCAAATCGATTGAGAAAATGGGTTGTATAACGTATAAATAAGTTGGTAGTCTAACTAGACATATATACACTTGTCGGGCTTTTCGGGGCCGAGCGATTAAAATAGGTTAGCGGGCCTGTCCCGAATATCTGTAAATGGTTTGGTATAATGCACCCTGTGTAGGCCTAAAAATTTATTTCGGGCCCGAGCATTTAAAACAGACTTAGTCGGCAGTCCCAGGCTTATCCTACATCCAATGAGAGGGGAATAAAATGGCTGATACAGACAAATGCAGTGATTTAAACAGCGGACAATAGACCGGCATTTAATTGACTGATTAAAGTCCGCAATCCTGCGCCGAACCGGGCCAACATGATATCTCAGGAATACCCAGTTCCCCTGAAGCAAAAATGGAGAGACCAAGTTCTACAACTTATAAAGAACCATCGTTGCCCGCCATCATAGTATCCAGTACAGTGACACCTCTCAAGTTTAGGAGCCATTTACACACACCAGCGTCTTACAGTGATAATCTACCTCTACAACTTTAACTACAAGGCTTCAACTACTTTTTTTCAACAACATGTCCGGTCTTAAAGTGCTCGTCGTCGGCGCGTCGATAGCAGGTCCAGCAACAGCATACTGGCTTGCGAGGATTGGTGCTCAAGTCACCGTCATCGAAAGATTCGCACAGCCACGTCTTGGAGGCCAAGCCGTTGATATCCGTACCTCAGGAGTTTCTGTTATGCGCCAAATACCAGGCATGGAAGCTCAAGTGAGAGCGCATTCGGCGGCAATCGACGGTATCAGCATCGTCGATAGCAACAGCCGACCATACGGAACCATCGAAGCCACTGGAGATCCTAACCAGCAGTCGCTGGTCTCCGAGTACGAGATTTACCGTGGGGATTTATCTAAAATTCTTGTCGGGCTCACCGAGCAAAACAATAATGTCAAGTACATCTATGGCGAGCAGGTGCAATCTCTACAACATAGCGAAACCGAAGGCCCGATTGTTGTGAAGTTCACCAACGGAACACCGGCCGCCGAATACGATCTTGTGGTTGCATGTGATGGTGCCACTTCGAGAACTCGTGCCATGGGCCTTGGATGTCTCGTCCGGGATCATGTCATCCCAACCAATAGCTGGGCAGCATACTTTTCAGTCCAGGAGGATCTTCTGGAAGGAAGCAGAGTAGCGCAGGCATATAGCGCTCCAGGTGGCCGCTTTGTCGCTGTTGGTTCCGACCGAATAGCAGGCCAATGTCGAGTTGTGTTGATGAAGCATCATTGGTCAGACAAGCAAGATTCAACGACCCAATTTCGCCAAGCCTCAGCACAAGGAAGTGAAGCGCTGAGAGGATATGTGGCTAAGGAGTACCACGGTGTCGGATGGATAACTGGCCAGGTACTACGACACATGATGAAATCCGAGGATTTCTATGGCAGCGAAATTGTTCAAGTTAAGGTTCCGACCTTGAAGAAAGGTCGATTCGTTCTGGTAGGCGATGCCGGGTATGCAGCAGGATCGACTGGCAGTGGCACAAGTTTAGCTCTGACTGGTGCCTATATCCTAGCTGGCGAACTTGGGAAAAATCCTGGCAATATCTCTGCTGGCTTAGAAGGGTACGAGAAACAAATGCAACCTTTTATCAAGGAGATGCAGAGGATTCCGCCACTACTTTCATCTATCATGGCGCCACAGACAGCTTTGGGTATATGGGTTCGGAACCAGTTGTTTGCTTTTATTACATGGACAGGGATTATAGGCTTTGCTCAGAAGTATCTGAGTGGTGCTACCGGTAGTAGAGATAGTTTTCCAATTCCTCAGTACAGTTGGTAAGCTTGATGAACTAGCTTTCGACGGTGGTCTGAGCGTTGAAGCTACCCAGGCTTACCAATAGGAGTTGCTTCTCATGTTCTCATATATGTTCTTCTCCACGCCAAACATAAACGTGAGATAAATCATCATCAGATTGGTCCACATTTTGGCGAACGGAAAACGGAGGTGGTAGAAATTCCAGCTGTAGGTAAATAGATGGAATTTGTGATTGTGATAGTATTCTATTCTCATTAGTTGTGAAATTGAGAACGACTGGAAGGCTATTGAATAACAAGTTCTAGGTGCGGAACTTATAAGGCATTTTAGAAGATCTGTTGGGTTGCGTAGTGTATGATCACCACGAAGTATCACCGCACGCTGCAGCTAAGTTTCAGCTGCCTTGGGCGCATCTGTAAGAAATGCCCACGGTCATGTTTAGGACATTGATCGAACATACGAGAATCCAGATAGTTGTAAAAAGTATCATGTTACGTTCAGCTAGGGCAGCTGCCGAAGCCTCGTGGAATATAAACCTATCTATTGCCAAATATGCACTAGGCTTTACTCTCATAACCAGCTTTCAGGTAAACCTTGGCCCACTAACAACCTAGCCTGTAACCTTGGCCATAACTCGAATCTTCACGAACCATCTACCATGGCTGGCAAGATGGTGCCTGACTTCCTGTACACTTGCAATCGGTTCCATGAGGACAATATGATGAGATATCCCAATGTCCCGTAGCATCACACTGCATCTATAAATAATTAGCATATACTACTGTATAGATAGATCAAAGAGAATAATGTCTGGTAAAACTTCCAACATACCACTGCATTGCCACCATTGCATCCCCAGTCTCCTATACTGCAAGCTTTCTTGTTAGGCGCGTGGTCCGGGTGACACTTGATAGCTGTGGCAGGCTGCAAGAAGAGGACGATGGCAGTAGCCAAGATTGCAGGTTGGAACTTCATGGTGACTTGGAAGGGGATAAAAGACTGGATGATAGAAAACTTTGGTTTTTTCGATGAATCTGTGATGGTTTTACGATGAAAGACAGCTGACTGTCCTCTTTTTATATTTAGAAAGTGTATCCTAGAGGCTCATCCGCTGCGTTATCCACCGTAACTGAAAAATATAGAAACAAGTTGCGGTCTGCTTTATAGGACTCTGTCATTGGCTCAGGTGTAGGAACGGGTCGAATAATGCTTGACGTGGGGTTCCCAGTACAGGTCCCTTTACGCGAGATACACATGACCGACACATCGGTAGCTTGAAGAGGTAAGTATTAGGATTTTCGGTCCTTTTTGAATCCTGCCAAAAGGTCCTTAGAGGATTGCGGACACGGTCGTCGCTTATTAACTAATGCCAAGTACATCCCTGAACCTCTCAAGCCTACGTCAACAATATTTGTCGCTTAATATCCCTATAATCAAGGTTACGGCTGGTTCAAACTGTAGCTAAGTGTATTATACTATGTAGTTAAAATAAAATGAGTCCGGCCCGTCGGCATTACTAACTACCTCAACCGCAGCATCATGAATGGCACACAGGACCTTGGTGTCTCTATGCGCGTGCTGTATACACCCAAAGCAAGGTGTGCCGTCACAGTTAAGTAAATCGAGGCCTTCCTCAAACTGGTAGTTCTTAATAAGTACTCCCATTGATAGGAGGGTCGGCACATCGCGGAAGAGCCACTGATGGATCGGCGTACAGGGCGAAAATGATAGAGCGAAATGCTTAGAGAAATTTGGCGTTGAGGCCGTGCGACTCTCCCTAATGGGATGTTGCAAAGCTCCCTATAGACCACTATAACCAGTCGCTGTGCTTTCCAACATCTCTCTAGAAAGCGCTGTACTCCTTGAATGCGAAGGCCAGGCGCCGATGTTGTCCTTCGGTGACGGTAAGTGTCCTCTACTTCGGGGGGATCAGGGCGAACTGATTCAAGATATAGTAATGCAAAAAGGAAAGAAGACATAAGGAGGAGGAATGAAACGAAACCTGGGCAGGGGATAGTTTTTTATCTGCTGCTCGTGGTAGGGGTGTCTGATAACAAGCAGATGCTGCCACTATCGGTGACTGGCTGTGCCAGTGGGAATCTCAAAGCCGACCCAATTCACGATGCTCAATTGCTGGACTTTGAGCTTATTATAAGAAATATATAGAGTCAGAAAAGGGAAGAAGGAAATATTAACCTAGGAATGGCCATCATCCTCATGCTTTATAGGTAAGATCTATCAGTCCACCGAAGGTTGCCTGCGATGCTTGCTATGTGACTTTTCCAGCAATCCACGATCTACAAGTACTAAGAAAATGTTTTTCTCTATTCACTTTCTCCACTCATCTCATATTGCTTACCAGACATAGAGGGAATTGCGTATTTATTTGAAAAGTCATGCTTCAGGGTTTAGAGAATAAAGTAAATTGCCTAAAACCTGGTCTAAGGTGTCATGAGCAATAGATAGCACACTTTTTATTGGCTTTCCAACTCAATATAGATAATATATTCAGGTTATTGTCTAGTTGTAGGTCAACTATGTGAAGGGTCGTAGGGAGCCTTAACCTATAAGTACTCCGACGTTCTATGATAGCTATCCGAACTACAGTATTCTCGAAACATTACTGTATGTCATAGATAAGTCCACAATGGCATCTCAAATAAATATTCCGTGAAATCCATATCCCATCACTACTGGCATCCTGGCTCTGCCAATCTCTTTCATAGTCTTGGCATCAATTACCACCATCGAGCTCAGCTTCACAGAAGTATCCATCGCTACTGCCAGTAGAACACCATCATCCTCGCTCTTTCCACCAGGGCGCGCGATGAAAATTGGCTCAGATGGGAAATGGTTTTTCTTAGGCTTCCACACCTTCGTCTTCTTAGTCTTGGTGTCGATCTTGATGATGGAGTCGCTAAAGTATCCAGCTTTAACGGCATGCATACCATAGGCATAGCGGTAAGGTCTTCCGAGGTGTGCGTCATTGATACGTGGTAACTCGAACTTGACGTCTAGAGAAAAGTCAAGTTCCGCAAGGTGAGTCTTTGTGCCTTTATCGTTGTGGTAAGGCAATCGGTAGCGAGTGAAGTGGCCGGCGAGATCGTTCTTTGAAGATCCTTTAGCCTTGTGCATGAGATTGGCTCGCAAGTTCTCGATCTTGGCAGCTTGTAGGAAGGAATGGTCTTTCATGGTGGGTATATCGACAAAGATGTCGCCGTCATCATTCTCAAACGAGTTGATCTGGTGGAAGGCGAAGAAGGCATCTTCTGATTCATACTTGGCAACCACGCCACCCTTTACTGGGTCAATGACATAAAAAAGGGTCTTCCTGTCGGGATCCCACGGGCCAATGGAGTCAACGATGCTTGTAGCTCTCTTGTTAAAATCAGCTTGCCAGACAACCAAGATGATGTGTTTGGCGGTGTGGAACAAGGAATGAATATATGCTGGCGGTGCGTCTGTGATGTTGGCGATGATTTTTGTTTCGCCTTCTGGGGGGTAGATGCCAAAGACACGGTATACAGGTGATTCTTGTCCAAGTTCCAGCACGTAGTTGAACACTGCACCATCTTTTGTGACGGCAGGGTGAGCAGCTGATTGGCCACTACTTTTCAATAGAGGGTCACTGGCTTCATAGGTAAAGAGTTCGATTGGCTCGAGGGTGTCAGGGTTAATTTGCTGTAACTTGTTGCTGTCGGTCGTAGAGACGAGATTTTTACCAGATCCAACTTTGAGGCCTGGCCAATCTCGAACATAGGACACCTGAATGCTGTCCTGATCATCATCGCCGCGCGTATTGTTGCCGTCTCTAAAGGTAGCTTCAAAAGCACCAAAAATCTTCTTGCAGGGGTCACCGCCAAAGTCACCACCGGGAAGCAGGCCAGTCTCTCGAACAAAGTCGTTAAGCTCGTCAGAGCCATTGCGGCTTTTGTACGTGACGTGACCATTTGCGATCTCGAATTGATGGTTGCGAGAAAACCCGTCAAACCAATGCTCGGCTGTATAGTTGCCAATATCCCAGGTCGCAGCAGCGCCTCGGTACAAAGAACCCTTCAGCCATTTCGGGATCGTTCCCTCAACGACCAGGTCTTTTGGGTCTTGCACTTCAGGAGTTGCATAGAACCCCCAAGTCAGAGGGTCTGAACCGAGTGGTGGGCCGAAGCTGGCTGGTTTGTCTTTGGCCATTGAGGATGCAAAGAATCCTGCAAGAGCAGTTTGGAAAAGAAGATTTTTCATAATGGTGAAAAATTGAAGGTGTTTGGTGAACTGATAAAATGTTGAATGAGATACTAGATGGTAAGTTAATTGCTTGTGTGCTAATTGCTTGTGTGTTTTAAGATATGTTTGACGTGTAAAGGTTCTCTTTTATAATAAGTTTGAATCTCCAAACTTCTCAAGCCAAGCGTCATCGCGGCTGTGAACACGGACTTCATTTGAACGGATAGACTTTGGTCCGGGATGTAATCTGAAATGTATGCGTCTTTTCGAAAATAGCCTACAGATAGCCATCAGCATTCGTTGTGAACCAGGCCCATCGGATCTGTCAAGACGAGTCCGTAAGCGAGGAAACGATAGAAAACGAGGCAATTACGAATCAACCAAGCCCCTCAGCCACAATGCAGTCTATATGGCCTTTCTATCATGGTCATGCAGTATTAGATTCATATCTTATGCGAGTGCGTAATTCATTCATGACGTCGATACTCCATTAAATTGTGCCGAATGAATAAGCTTAAATTTTTGACAAGGTAAGTTAAGTTGCCCTTTTTAGCTAGGCTGCTTTTTTGATAGGTCAGGCTACTGCGATAGCGAATGCGAATGCGGGCAAATCCCCTACGGAGTAAGCAATGTACTTGAGCATTCTTTATAATTATCTCCAAGCCTACGCTTATATCTCTTGCCTGTGATATATAAAGTATCTTCTCTTGAATGATCCTGTAGTTACAGTTCGTCTTGTCTATTAACTACAACTTTCGTCTCATATCAGTCGCTACTCAACCATCTATCTTTACCCGCTATGTCCTCCATCCAGCACATCGTCCTATTAGGTTCATTCTCGAACCTTTTTCTCGCTTCATCCAAGTTCTTTGCCGGATGGTACTACGAATCCAATGCATTGACAGCTGAAGGATGGCATAGCATTGCGGACCTAGCCCTGGATGCTGTAACTGCGTTTACTGTCTTCCTTAGCGGCCAATTCAGCAACAAGATTAGTTCAAAGACAAGTTACATTGAAGATTTTGGATCGTTAGTGATTTCGAGTACCCTTTGTGTTGGTGCTTTCAGAACCCTCTGGCAGAGCTGGAGCGAGCTCAGCACATCACTTCCAGGGCGTGGCCGTCAGCTACAAGGGGTCGGGGCTCTCTGGATCCCACTCCTCACCATTATAACAAAAGAGACGATATATACCATCAGTAAGTAATTTCAAGAAACATCTTCAGTAAAGGTCAGCTACTCATAGTCAATTTACAGCGTCGAATGCCGCCAAGATCCACAACTCCCCGGTACTTACTTCAAGTGCTGCCCACCACCGGGCAGATGGGTTGATAAGTGTAAGTGTTTTTGTAGCGCTGATTGGTGCGCTTATCATCAGAGACCCATATTGGATTGACAGTCTGGGGGGTATTGTTCTGTCTATAGTTGTACTTTCTGAGAGTTTGGGAAATGCCGTGACTGCTTTTTCAAATATTATCAATAGGATTCAATAAGGGGGACTTTATTATATAAGACATGATGTTTGATGATTCCCACCTTCATCCAAAATACTATTGATAAAGAACGTTTGATTGAATTCAAAGCATAGAATCCCATGGTGCATAGTCAGCAACTTCATCTTGTGTCTGATGAGAAGGAGTCGGCAAATGGAGCGAACGGATGTCTCTATCACCAACTTATACTACATGCATTTGGTGTTTTTTTCTAACGTTTTAGCATCGTGACTCAGCTGCTTTCACAATAATCTTAGAGGAAGCCTTTCGCTTATAGAGGTCACCAAAGCTTATATACTAACTTATACAGCAGTATTTACTTATAAGCCCCAGGTTCATATTTGTGTCATGAACTATGCATGCCCTGTCTCAAAGTCTTATAGGAGCTCGGCTGTATCTTCTTTAGCGAGAAATACATGACATGCTAACAAATACACTCATCGGCGGATATGTGCCGACCTACTGGTGGTGGCTGTCCAGTTGTGTTTCATGGCTGGGATACGTATCCTTAGTGCTGGTGTAGGCCGTTAACTCTAGAGTTTACCTCGACAGGGTGTATTACCAATCCACCCAACACAGAGAAAAGACGATGTGAAGATAAGATTAAGACTGATCATAATGAATACCGCCGTAAAATGGCCGAGGGCTCGGTGAAGTTGGGCAAACTATATCAATAGGTTAAGTCTAACTTACTGTTAACTAGACTTATAATAGGATACGTGATACAGTAGGAAGAGTAGGAAGAGTAGAAACGAAGGATATAAAAGCCATCGATCATTCCCTCCATATTGAGATAATATCGCCGGCAATACACATTCAACACATCTATTTCCCACTTCCAAGACTCTTATTTACAGATTCGCCTCAACATACTTGCCAACCGTTACGAAATGCATTCAAATATCGCCAAAAGTCTCAACTGGCTTATCTTCGCCTACAGCGGCGTTCAAGCCGCCCCAAGCAAGGACATGATGTTGGATAATTCCCACCTGCCGTCTCCGCGCCTTTCTCGACGGGAAGTTGAGGAGATCAAGGCCAACACCAAGTACGCCCCAGAAGACATCTTGAATCACGTGCCTCTTCCGGTTGCGACAGGTTTGAACGGAACTCGCCTGGTGCCTGTTGTTCAGGGAGATCCCGAGGTCTTCCTTGACGATGAGGCTGGGGTAAAGGCTCGCCCCTTAGCCCCTCGAGGTACCAGCTGCATCGTCTGGACACCCCGAAATGGGTGTGACTTGACCTATTGCTGGAGTGGGCAGGATGGTTGAGTCTATACTGTCCAACTGACTTTTGTCGGAAGCGATGGCTCAAACAACCCAGGCTACATCACCAATGGCCACCCTGATTACATACAACCCTATGAATACAACACAGGTGCCCTGGGCTGGTTCCGCTCTACTAGCACCGAATGCAGAAGCGGCAATACCCAAGGCGCTAGCAAAATTCCAAAGAGTACGTTACAAGTGGTCCGACCGTTATGCACAATACGACACGTAGAATTCCTCCAATTTATGTACCAATTGATAACGGCTTTGTGTAAGAAAACTTTTTCCGGCTGGCCTGCGGTAGGCCTGAGTTTCCCCACAGGCCTTTCGCCGTATAAGTAGATAGATGCAGTCTGGATCTAGCTATATACCCACTTAGTCGGCAGAGTTTCGTCTAATTGGAAGTATGCAATCCGATTATTCAGCTGCTTAATCATATGGGTTGTCCAACCATCTTGAAGCCCGGCCCACAAGTATATTGTGAGGCCACATCTGCTAGGGTATAGAGGATTTATACTGCAAAGTCATGTTTACCATCCCTGAGAGATTCACAGAAACGGAAGGTGTTAAATTAGAAGAGCATCGGGAAAAGGTATGATTGGATACGTTTTGGAATGGACGATTACGATAGGCTTATGTAAAAGCCAGCATTTAGCCATACGACCCTAATTTCCGACCTTCCGACCTTTGTGGGACTGTTGAGCTTGGTACAGATAGAATGGATCGTATATGCACTTCCAGCTTACCTCCACTCTTATGCATTGTATACCTTTTCGGTCTCGAGGTTTTACATATAAAAGAGTCTGTTTCTCTGAGATAATTCATCCTCATCTCAACCAGTTCACTCTTCTCATTCAGCTCAGCAACTCAACAGTCTGCTACCTTCATAACCGCCGGGTCAGTACCAGTCTCCAATTCCAGATCAGCAATCCTAATAATGATGTAGCATGCAAATCACCGCAATCATCGCCACCGCCCTCCTGGCAGCAGGACAGGCAGCTGCTGGTATCAACTGCAGAGGCAGCAGCCAATGCGCTGGTGGAATATCGGGGGCATATCTTTCCAGTCTGGTAAATCTTGCCTCGTATATTGACCAAAATCGCTGGTACCAGAATGGGGAGCACATTGTATGCGCCGACCGTCTCTGTGCGTTCCTGCAAAATACTGGCGGTATGCCTGGCTCAAGCATTAAGAATCTCCTCAAGGAGCTGGAAAATCACGGCTGCAAAAAATGCGGCAGTGTTCCGGTCTTCTTCCCCGACGACAACAATGATAAGAGCCACGGTATTCTCACTGCCAACTATGTCTTGAACCCTAAGTGCAGTTGGGCTGTGTGTTAATAAGATGTACGAGATCATTCAAGTGGTATGCGAGGCCTTCGCTACTGTCTTCAGGGGCTGCCTCGTTTGATCATTTGGTGGAACAGAGCTGGACTTACAGAGTGATAAGTGGACGAATGATGTTATGAGTCGACCAGAAGGATGGGAAGCAACAAACAATTAGGGGAGATGTAGCACAGGGCAGCCATGGTACGAATAGCAAGCTGTCAATAAATCAAACATCTACCTAAAGTGCAACAAATACTTCACTTGAATAATAAATATCCCCAACTACAAGAGAAATAACACGTATATAATATAGTGGTATCAGAACCCAATCCTACACACACACACACTCACACAAGTCTATTACGCCTGGTAGGCCAACGCCCAAACGGCTCTAAAGGTAAAAGTATATAATGCCTCTCTAGTTGTTGCCTTGCTCTCACCGAGCCCTTACGAATCTCGCCTTATTCCTTCCAATCTAGTCATTATTTCCATCTTAATCCCAGCGACTGTTAGTAGTAGCAGGTCAATCTGAAGCCCAATTCCTCCAAGTGTTCAGTTTCCTATCTATGGCGGCTGAAGCGATGCCTGCTGTTGGCTATTTGAGGGCACCAGAGATTGTTAGTTAGTTAGTTAGTTAGTTAGTTAGTTACTTTCACAACCCGACAATGGTCTCCTCTTTCAATGAAAGAGCTTCGACTCATACTGGTTAAGCTTGCTTGGGGTTAGCTCCCTTTTGGCTTGTGGTGCTGGCGGAACGGCCCGTGCGCCCGACTTTTTGGACCAATCGGATTACACGTTCGCTAGCCCCAACCCCACTCCGGGTTGTGGCTCTGCTAGAACCACAGCGGGACTGGTGACTAGGATAGGATACTTATTATAAGACCTTTCTATTTTTCCATTCTTTTCTATACTATAGTATTAGTTAGATAAAAATGCCCGAGCAAGATAGCTTAGATATTACCACCGCCTCACGTCTGGGAATGTCGCTCTTCGCATGTTCAACGCTGGACACTCGGTTGTTGATCACTTTCGATGCAACGACTGCCGTTTCGGATCCTTGACCTGTGATCCTCGTCTCGAAGGGAACTTGGTTGCCTTTGCCAACGGGGACTCTTCGGGTTCAATCTGCAAAAACCACGATGACCTGTAAGCAGTACAGGGTGGGGAGTAGTGAGACTTGAGTTAGTGAGGGATGGGAAAGGGTTTTCCTCCGGTTTGCCGGTTTTCCTTCGTCCACCAACGCTGACTGTCATTGATATGTTTTCTTAATTGTTTGGTAAATTATATTTAGTACTTAAAGGTATCAAGGCAATAAAGAATTGTATTTAGTATTTTAGGCTTTATCGCCTGTTAGTCTATACAGAATCCGTACTGTCTTCATTAATGCCAAGTGACCTTTGATGTCGTTGCAATTGCAGGTAAAATGTCAAGTCTCTGATCATCTCCCTCACCCGAGAATAACCAAGCAGCTGCTATAGTATTAGCAGAAACCTAAGGTGTTGTTACATAGTTGAGAACACCATGTCTTCAGCCTTTTTCTTTTTCTTTTTCTTTTTCTTTTTTCTTTTTTTTTTTTTCATGACTTGCGACTTGAACTGTCAACCCTACTTCAAGGTGACCCATTCCTACTGTACAGGGTAAGGTGGAAAACATATGGGCGGAGCACTACTTCTAGAGCTCAAAGCTATTTATGCTTCTGGCGCGTCGACACCCTCCGATGTAGACAAGAACGGTAATATAATTGCTTACAAATGTGCCAAGGTCAGTATTTACCTGTCATCTTCGTCCCTCGTTCTTGAACTAAAAAGGAATTCATCGAAGGCCTTAAGTAACTACATCCCCAATAGCATCAAGGCACATGAACGGGAAGGTATGACGAACGGTGTTTACAAGCTCCTGGCCTGTATCAATAGTAGAGGCGTCTCTAGTGGTGCCTACCATTCCAAACCAAAGTAGCAATTTCATCGTTCAACAGATGACAAAATTTGGTATCCACCAGGCATGTCCTTACGACACTAATTCACTTATCATCAACCGCCCGGCTCCTCCCTCTACCAGGCACATATTGGCTTTGTTTTTGGCGATGTATAATAAATATCTCGAGCGATCCCTAATGCGAACCTAACAGTAGCACCGAAGCCGTCAATGCAACCAGGTCAATCATCACCTTGTAAATCATTACATATGGTGAGTTGATTCTTGGAGATCTGTGGTCTAGACTCAGGCTATTGCGTTAGTGCGTCCTGACTGGGTTGAAGGTGCCTGGAGCTAGGTGCTAGTTAGGCTCAACGCTAACCTGTTGTAATGGACAATCCCTTATATATCTTGGATAAATAACTTAACTCTATTTTATATTTGTCCAATCAATCAACATCTATTCCAAGATGTCCTCTCCAAATGTTCGCTAGGCCCATGTTAACCTTTGATTGGCTTGTGCCGTGAAGCTGAAGGAAAAACTTTCCTTTGCTCCCGATGTTGATTCGAATTCCCGCTTCTACGTCGTACTATTCTCGGCCGCAGGTATGACTGCCGGTAGAAGTTTGAATGAAGTTAGAAACAGTGGTATCTACACCGTTGGCGATGTTCTCCTACAAGTTGAACAGCCCGTACTTATTCTGGGCCGATCAAAGCTACTTCCTGCACTGCCAGAAGTAACTTAGCATTCTGCAGTCTGTGAAAGTACTAACATGCTACTTAGTTATAGCACCTCTACTACACTAGTATGCTATGACTCTAATACAATTAAATCCCAAATAATTAAGGCCTATAGCCAACAGGCGATGATGGTGCTGGTATGCGTATAACCAGTCATAGACACAACTTAAAAAAGGTCTGAAGTTCTGTGCAGGGATAGAGGAGAAGACGCCCAAGACTTGAATTGAGCAATAGAATATTAATATGACAAACGACTCAAATATCTCCTGGGTAATACACTTGTTTTATAGACTTTTAACAAGTGACCAAGCTTTCCAACTTTCTCGAAATCTTTGATATTAACTTTGACCTTTCCGGCAGGTCAATACCCTCAATAGATCGATACAGTAGAATTTTCACACGACAACTCGACTCTTTGTTTAAGCTATACTGATTTAGTTAATTCTAAGGACTCTTCACTTGGGAGTACCTTCCCTAGGTAGTTCTTTAGATGAGCACTGCAGACTGGGCCGTTCAACACATTGGCAGCTTCTTGTAGAATATCATTTGTAAAAGCGGGTCGTTGAACCTCTTCTTCCGCTTCTCCTGTCTTGTCGGAGACCTCGTCTTGCCATCTGGTGGCTTTGGAGAAAAGGCTCAAGTTCTCCAGTTCAGCATGAAACTTTCTTCGGCGATCGTTGTCTGGCATGAACACGTCCCACCATGCCCAGCGATCTACCCTTTGAGTTGCCGGAAGCATAGATATGAAGACAAGAGCTTGACGTCTCCCAGAGAACCTCAATGGTCCTACTGTTTGAACTGAAGCAGGTTGCTTCTCGAGGAGGCTTTCTGGACTGATGAATACGTGTAAGCTCTTTTTAAGGCCTAGTATCAAAAGATAGAAAGCCAGCCAAAGTAGACTTGACCATCGATCCCTTCCTTCAGCGTTGGTGACTGCCGCTAGAAGGGCTGCCTGGATTGTAAGAACTATCGCCAGCGCTCGGCAAATCCATCTGAGTGTAAATGGCCGCGTAGTTCGGATTGGTATATTTGTCAAAGCGTGGAGTTGACTGGAGTAACCACAAATGACAGAAAGTCTAGGTGAGTTCCAGCTGTCGGCAATTACGTGAACGTCCAGGGCAGCTCCTTTTCGAGCTGTACGAGTTCTATCAGATTCAACAGCAGCCTGATTTCCGAAGATCGGGCTGTTTAATACTCTTAGGCCGAAAAGTAGGAGTTGAGAGCAAAGAATGCAAACGAGGAGCGCAGCTCCAATCGCCACGCCACTACCGTAGACAAGGATAGCCACAAAGACGATGGAGAGCATTTCCAGAAACAGTAATGAGATCGTTGCCCACCGCTTTGCAGTGTTAGGCATCTGAGCCTCTTGTGAAGACGGAGTGATAAAGCTGAGGTTGATGACCGTCTCCCGAAACGTTTCAGAAGCAATCGTATCAGAAGCTATTAGATTGTGATGAGCGGTTATACCGGCGTTGTCGAGGATCGCTCCGTTCGCAAGGTCGAATACATTACCATGACGAACACTCGTAACAGCATGAGGGCGATATGCTTGACTATGGCCGAAAACCCCTAGATAGTCTATGTTCCAGAGATAACCAAAGTCCCGCACGCATCCAGTCACGCATGCTGGAAGATATTCCCGCGTCATGATAGCTGAGACGAGCTCTCCTTGCGATCGTAGGCTTTCTGCGAAAAGTGGAATGGGCGCCCAAGGGCCGATAGTACGGATGAAATTGATGAGGTTCTCCGCCATGATTATAGGTTCTAATGATAAATTTGGCTTGGTTTGATAGGAATGATGTTTTGTTGAAGGTTATTTTGTTTTTCTTGGTCTGGTAATATAATGATGTTTCAAGGTAAGGAGGCCTTTTTGTATTTTTGTGAAGAGCCATGGATAAATGGATTATGTCCTCGTTGTGGACCGCCTTATTGCCAATTGACTGAGCATTTTAGTATGGTGCCAATGTACTGGATGCGGGCAGTGTAAAATAAAGTCTGCCTTGCCGCACATTTCTTCTAGCATGGGGGAGCACGACGCGGCTTCCCATGACCATGCGCTGATGTGGCCTATACAAACGGGGCTGATCAGCAAGAAGTGGAAAAATTTCCATTCTACTCGTCTATCAGCCAACCTTTGGTACAGTACCAGCCGACAACCAGTATGTATGTGTGTGCATAATCGGCTGTGCAAATATCGGCTACCTTTGATAGTTGACCACGCCGACAGAGGCTGAGACAAGCATCAGCCAAACCAATGATCGGCACCCACGTCAAACGGTGGTGGCTGGGCTGCATCAGAACGGATTAGGGATTTGTTATTTCATTTTTCAGTGCCCCAGCAGAGCCTCCTATGACATTTGTATAATAACTCATTATACAAAGGCCTGGCCATGGATTAGACACCGGTATTGGCTAGATGTTTGGTCAATTTCTATTCATTCTGCTTTGAGATTGTATTTTGTTAAGACGTGGCTCGCGCCTTCGTCAATCGACTATCTCCTGAGATTTGTCCCGTGTGCTGCGCCATCGATAAGTCACCCTGCATTACCACTCGGGCTGGTCTTAGGTGAGCCTCACGGAGGATTTTCAAGATATCATTCGTCATGCCTGAACAACTTTCTGACCTTGACGGCTCGTACTTTGGAGAAGATGAGCAACTCCTGGAAGCTTTTAACACTGTCGCCGAGCGCTACGGACTCTGTCCAAATCGCGCTTGGGCAGCAGCGAAACACAGGCTGCCGAAAATAGTACCAGTTGGAAAGCCCATAAAGAACCGACATCAGCAGACTGAGCATGATATGTGCACCTTTGACTTTTGCGAAAACTCACAGCGAGACTTTACCGCTGTCAAGCAACGCCATGAGTGCCACGAGTGCAAAGGAGAAGAATGCACAGATTGCGAGAAGACAAGCTGCCGCCACGGGCAATACTTGTTTGCTAAAGGGACACTCGAAAAGGCCGCCATGAATGGAATGTCAACGGTCTGGGCTTTGGACCGGAAGTCGATGCTAGATCCCCCTGCACCTTACATGGCAGTCTCGCATGTGTGGTCAGATGGAACAGGAGCGGGAAACCTACCAGACGGCGAGTTCAACGAATGCTTGTATAACTTCTTCAGAGGAATCGCGGAGAAGTTTCAATGCGAGGGTATCTGGTGGGACACTCTTTGTATTCCCAATGGGAAAGAAGCACGCAGCATGGCTATTGGAAACATTCCTGCGAATTATGAAGATGCTCGGATCACCTTAGTTCATGATTGCTTTCTACGCAACTGGGAATGGGATGCAGACACCGCATGCTTTGCCATTGTCATGTCACCATGGTTCAGTCGAGGCTGGACTGCTGTCGAATTGGCCCGATCACGCAAGGTGAAGGTTATCTTCAAAGGGCCTGATGGACCTGTAATAAAGGATCTCGATGACGAAATCTTAGCTCATGATAATGGAGCGAAAGAATATCACAAGGAAGCCTCCGATATCATAAAAGACCTTCGCAAGGGCATTACTTGTTTGGACGACCTTCTCACTGTTATGGGTTCACGTCACACATCTTGGCCTAAGGATGTTGCCACAATTTCGGCGCTGTTGGTCGGAGCTACGCCAAAGGGACTACAACAAGACAAGTATATGAGTGTCCTCGGGAAATTTGTTGAGACTCAGCCGACTGGGCAGCTTTCGTACCAACATTTGTTCCATAATGCTGCAACTATGTCAAAGATTGGTTGGTGTCCAACTAACATACTCAACATACCAGTCTCTGATGTCAAGCAAAGAGGTATCAATTACCCTCTGAGAATTGAAAGTGACTGGGATCTTGTCGGCTTGTGGAGAGTTATTGCTGTGACTGAGAATCTACTCCAAAGGTGTCTTTGGCATGGTACGCACCCGTTCATAAAGGCAAAAATACAGAATGCCCTCAGGTGTTCAAGCAAATGTCTCCTCTTAACAGAGCCTGACGTTAAGACTCCAGACAAGGCCTTGCTTGTCCAGGCCTTTGTAAAGGCCGGGGCTTTATGCGGCCGATACGTGGGGTCAATATACTTCCATACACAAGTCTTGAGCGAGGACACCCCTGACCCATGTGTGATGACAGTTAGAGTGGTGAGCGACTCTGTTACAGGAGATGAGAGTCCTTCTGATGACATCTGGAGCATTGCGAAAAGGATAGCGTATGCAGAGGCCTCAGCAAAGGCTACACAGGACAGCTCACAGGTTCATCCACAGATGATAGACAAAACGAGAAACGATAATTTTCAAGACATGGATGGGCGAAAGGAGCAACATGATACAGATTCCTCGCGTACTCCTGCCTTGATTCTGAGCACAAAAAATGGCGACGAAAGAGCAGTCATTCACGAGCTGTTGCAGTCACGACAAGACCTCGATGCTACAGAACCAATATCGCTGAGAACAGCGTTGCATTATGCTGTGTGGCGAGGAAATCATCGCCTGACAAACCTACTACTGAAGGAGGGTGCCAATTGTAATGTGGGCGACAATAGAGGTCAGACTCCGTTGCATCTTGCTGCGGAGAGATGCAATACGGTCATGGTTTTGGATTTGCTTGAGCATATGGCGAGATCATCGCGCTGCAATTTTGATGCTAGAGCTAAAGATGGGCAAACGCCATTGCATCGAGCGGTATGGGGAGGCTCCACAGCTGCAGTGAGGTGTCTGCTTGATAAAAGCGACCTGGGAAAGCTTGACAATGCTGGGCATAGTCCGCTACATATCGCTGTTAAAAAAGGATCCAGCGCCATGATAGCCTTGCTATTGGAAAGAAGTTCGCCTCAACATGTCAATTCTCGAGGTCCTAATGGTGCAACTCCACTACACTACGCAGCTACGTATGCTCAAGGCGCTGCAATCAAGCCACTGCTTGATTATGGTGCTGCCACGGATTTGAAAGACACCACTTCCGGTTGGACTCCCCTGCACGTCGCCGTGATCAACGGGTTCAAGAGCGCAGTAGAGGGCCTCGTTGCAAAAGGAGCAAACCCCGATGCAAGAGGCAGCTCACTTGGTTGGACGCCGTTGCACCTTGCAGCAATGCTCGGAAACCAAGAAATGGCAAGTCTGCTGCTGAAGAGTGGTAGTCAGGTTCAATCGAGAGATAACCAAGTCGGCTGGACTCCAGTACACCTGGCAGCTGCCAATGGACACACAGAATTAGTTGCGCTATTGCTCGACAAGGGTATTGACATCAATGACAAGGATATGAAGGGCTGGACACTGCTGCAATTTGCAACGAGAGGAATGCGCACGGAGCTGACCAAATACTTGGTTCAGAGGGGCGCGAAAAACGATGAACAAAGTGCTGTGCCTGAATGGACACCGCTACATTTAGCAGCAGTCAACGGACCACATACACTACTTGAACTTCTGTCCGATTTCCCCAAAAGGGCCAATAGGTGCATTCGTAACGTTGGTAGCAGAGTGATGTGCCATGCAGCCCGACGAGGATATGATGTTATAGTCAAGCTTCTATTGACGAATAGGCCTGGTTTCCAAGGTCAATCGAGCTCTATGAGCCTATTCACCACCGACATTGAAACAGGCGTCGACACAGATAACTATGAGCCAGTGAAAACATACAAATCTTCCACCTATGACATTAGGCCCTCTGCTCTTGGTCCTGGAGACTGGCATCCACTACGCCTTGCTGTACAAAACGGGCACGTGAAAGTCGCCAGCTATTTGCTCGGTCAGAATCCTGATGTTTTAGATCCTTCGGCGAGTTATACACTGCTCAAATTGGCGATCGAGAATGAGCATCTGGACATGGCCAGGCTATTGCTGGACAGTGGCGCCCAAGTCAATGCCAAAAGCGAGCTTGATGACGGAGATAGAGCTGTTCACCACGCTGCCAAAACCGGGCAATTGGAGATGATGATGTTATTGATAAACAGGGGTTCTGAACTGGATTGTAAAAATTTGGTTTCACGAACACCTTTATCTCTGGCTGCTGAGTATGGATTCTTGGCAGTGGTGCAATATCTTCTGCGAAAGGGTGCCGACCCCGGAACAAGATACCAATATCTTTGGGATACACCACTGTATTTCACCTTGAATAACGGCCATAAGCTCATTGCGGATGAGCTTATTGAGAATGGAGCCAATCTTGCCCCCTTTTTGCATTCGCGTTCCCCGGGATTCACTTTGGATGATTCAGTACTCCGACAACTTTCGGAAAGGCCCAATCTGTTAAAATTCAGGGACGACGGTGAATACACACCTCTAATGTCCGCAGCTGAGAGAGGCGACGAACGTTTTCTCGAGCACCTCCCCACAAGTGCCAAGCTTGATTTGAGGAACGAAAGTGGTGAGACTGCGTTGGCGATCGCTGTTCGGCGTGGGCATAAGAACATGGTTCAACAACTCATGGATAGAGGTGCTGATATTGAATTGAGAAACAAACTTGGTGAGGCTGCATTGGCGATCGCTGTTCGGCGTGGGCGCAAGGATGTGGTTCAACAACTCATGGATAAAGGTGCCAATATTGAATCGAGGAATAATATTGGTGAGACTGTATTGGCGATCGCTATCCGTCAGGGATATACGAATGTGGTTCAACAACTTATAGACAAAGGTGCCGATATTGAATCGAGAAATGAAAGTGGTGAAACTGCATTGGCGATTGCAGTTCGGTGTGGGCATAAGGACGTGGTTCAACAACTTGTGGATAAAAGCGCCAATCTTGAAGCACGCACTAGAACAGGCAATACGCCATTGTTTACAGCTATAGAAAGTCATAATACGGCCATTGCTCGCCTGTTGATTGAGAGCGGAGCCGATATCCTCGCCAAGAATGAAGTAGGTGAAACACCACTGGCCAGGGCTATATCGTTCTCAAACCATAAGGTTTCGCGGATATTGATTGAGAATGGTGCTGGACCAAAAGGTGGATTAATAAGGGAGGGGAGGTGGAAATTAATGATCCATATATTAGGTATTCTTCTTTTCAGTGTTTTTCTTATAGCTGTCCTCTTCGTACATTTATAGCCTTATGAAGCATTTATTTTCCGGGTATTCCAAGGCTCAGTTGTATAGTTAATTCACTTGTGTAACTAAGATGGTAGTAAAGGTAAATGCTAGCTAAAGCTGGAGAGACATTTGCTGAGCAGAGGTGGCATGAAGCTTATCTAGAGATCTTAGATAATGATAATTACCTTAAGCATCGTTAGAGCATTTGAACGTTATGTCGTTTGTCCAAAGCATTATTGATACAAAACATTTATTGGAATCTAAAGCATAGAATTCCATGGTTCATAGTCAGCAGCTTGCATGATCTTTTCATATTGCCTCCTCCTAACGCCCACGTTACCTCCATCAAACAAGGAAAACACGGCAGCGTCATTCAGAAGATGTCCGAATCCAGTCTCGTCCAGATAGGATCTCCTGATGGTTGGTCAGATTAGTAGGTCACGATGACAAGGAGGTTTATAGAGATCACTCACATCCCGACAGCCTGCATGGTTTCCCATATAGCCTGCACCGCAGCCTCTCCGCTGTAGATCTTGGCTTGCAAGCAGCTCTCAAGTCTACTAGCATTGGTCCCTCTTCCCTTATCAAGACTATCCAAAGCATTTCGAACCAGTAATCTAGAAATATCGATCTTGATTTTGCAGTTCATGAGTAAATCTGCCACACTCTGCCTCTGGATTATAGGGACACTGCCGCCTCTGTTGTCTTCTTTGGCAAACTTCAGCGCTGATTCGAAAGCATTTCGCATGACGCCACATGCAAGTGCTGCGACCAAAGCTGCAGTAATACCGAAAGCTGTCTCGATTACGGTTACAGTGGCATCGCCTTGTTGGCACAGGAGACGATCTGCAGGAACTTTGAAGTTGGTATACCTCGTATGAGGGCCACTGGCACCACCGTGGCCCATGAGGTCAGGTTCGGCGAGGACTGTGTAAGAGCCAGGTTCGTTGTCGGCAATGATGTCTCGTGTGACCAGTAGAATCATGACGTTGTCTCTGGGATCAACATCTGGTTTCTCAGGGCCGCCATCCTCGGAATAACGAACGCAGAGACATGTCAACTCTGCACCTTTATTATCCCACCCAGCGCTGTTCGTTGTCCATTGCTATGGGTGCGAGTGGTTAGCGATGCGCTATTACAGTGAAGGAAGGATCTTACCTTTTCGCCGTTCACAATGTAATAGTCACCCTCTTTCCTCGCAGTGACACCTAGGCCTTGGCCTCCCTTTTCCAGATAATTGGCAGTGCCACCAGGCTCAGAGTGGGCAAGACTAGCAAGATGATCACCCTCCCCAGTAAGGAAAGGTTTCAAATATCGGTCTTTCTGTTCCTTTGTCCCGGCAAGGACCAAAGGCATTAATCCCAGAGCTGTCCCGATAAGTGCGACATTCACACTTGTATCGGCGCTATGGAATTCTTCAATAATTAAAGACATGCTCAGGAAAGATTCACAGGTTCCTCCCTCGGGCGCTGGGATGAAGGCTTTGAGATAGCCAGCTTCAACAATCTTCTTGAAAAATGGCCTCACTGCTAAGAATCGTTCTTGCTGGGTTTTGAGATGTTTGTATGCTTGGCGTGCTCCGCTGAGCTCCTTATCGGCAAACGAAGCAGCATCTTTGACGAGCTGTAGTTGAGAATCGCTAAGAGAAAAGTTGGCCATATTTGTTTGCAATGCAGAGTGGATAAGAACAAGGCGTCATTCAGGGATTTCAGGAATTAAAAATAAAGTCAGCAACTCGGAGGGTTTATATATCGATGCTACAGCATTGTCAGGTCGTATTGTAAGTAAGCGTGAAATCTGACATGCAGAATTGTGCGTCACTTGGCAGCGGGGTCAGTAAGCTTTTGGTCGATTTAACCCATCGAAAAAGACAAACATTTAATCAGTAAGCAATGCCACCAATAGCACAGAGGGAAATCCGAAAATACTTTCATCGTGACCCATGGGTGTCTAGTTGAAGGTAACCCTTCGCAGATCAACCCAATCAATTATTACAATGCTAGCCAGGTCACGTTTGATGTAACCGACACTGAGGCCATTCTGGAATTCCTCATCAACCTTCTGTACTCCTCAATCTTGGAAATTCCAACCACAATCAGTTCCTCAACCACTTCTGGATCTAAGCCGCTCTTCCAAATGCCGATCACACCATTTACTTGATCATCGTCGATAGTGACCGACACCACAAGGTTCCCTTCGTCTCTAAGCTCCCACGAAGCCTTTCCGTACAAAACCATACCAGTCGGCTTCCAATGCAATTCTCCAAGCCCTCCGCTAACTTCAAAAGGTCCCACGTTTCCTTTGATGTCGATTTTGTGTTCGCGTTGTATGAAGTTAATGTCGGTCTTGGGCGGAAAGCTGTGAAAGTCCAAAACAGCTATTTCTGTATCACGTTCCACTGATTTGACATGACACTTATCTCCCCAAGCGGCCAGAATCGATTTTCGTGTCACTTCGTATCGCGGTGTTCTGTCGCCTTTCATCCCTAGAATTCGGCGATGTCCCGCAAGAGCGGTGTAGTGGATTTCTGTAGCAGGGGTTTCTGTGCTGCGCCGTTCATCTGGTGTTGCGTCCCCGCGGACGATGAATTTCTCGATCCAGGATGGAGCCATAATTTTCGTCAATTGGTATTGCTGTGGTTGTCTGAGAAAAAAGACTTCATGCCAGGGAACAGCCTGAGCTGTGGCAAATCTTCCACTTATAGTCAATATCCAGAGAATTCCTTTGGGATAGTCCTTTCAAGGGTCCTTTTTGTTGCGGTGTCATGGTATGTTCAGCTTGTCAGCCGTCTTGGTCGAAGCGCGCCACTAAGCATGGATTATTGCGTTCTAGAGTGATGCCACTATTCCCATGTAAGAAATAACTGTTATTTTTCCAGGGTCCAGCCCCGTCAGGCGTGTTTCATTCATTAATTAGGCCCATGTTCGTGAACACTAAGCCACGCCGAATACAACACTACTCAGCTCTCGGGTTATGACCTTTGAACAGATAATAGAGTATGGGCGTAGGGATAGAAGAAGACCTAGTGACAGGGAATTGCTATGTATATGTATCCATAAAGCTATTTAATCTGATATGATTATCTGAATAGATCAGATGTTGCCGATGTTTGCAATTGACACTGGACGGGTAGTGTAGGTTTGAGCTTCAGTTTCATTGTTTGAACACTATAATAAACTATTTGAAAAAAAAAAAGCCCAGTCTTCATACGATAAAACATAATTAATACAAGCATAGAAGCCTTTGGGTTTCTACCCCCTGTCATCAAATATCTCATAACGAAAGATAAAAGTCAAGTCCCATCCCTTGCCATCACCCAAACCTAGACCAAAAGTTACTAATATCTCTGGTAGCATTCCGTTGCACCTCTTCGGGTAGCCATAATCCCTTCTTCCGACTGAGCATATCAGTCCATGAATTGATCAGCTCGTCCCTCCCACCACGTCCTGCAAAATGAAGGAGGAAGTCTCCCCGACGAGCATGGTAGTCTTTCAATCCTTTCTCGTCTGCTTTCTCCTCAAACTCGGTAGGGGAGGCTTTGGGATAAGCATTGAACCACTGCTGTGGTACAACCTGAACGTTTCTCTCAAATTTGGGCTCTTGCATAATAAATTCCATTGCGCTTTGTTCGGTAAAGGGAAGTGAAACGTTTGGTCTGTAGTATCGGAAGGCATTGATATCGCTAAACAAGTTGACGGCCCATTGATTGACGCGTACTAGAAAGACACCATTGTTGAGCCCATTCCAGTCATTTGTGACTATCAGATGTGTATCCTTATCGATCTCGTCCTCGTTTCTCTTGTTCGGTTCGCCTTCATCGTCCGTGCTCTTAGGGTTGTTGTTGTCGTCTTCCATGTTCGTTTCGTCAGGGAGTCCTTCGAATGGTAGGAAACTTGATACAGGACGACATTGATCGAGTATGAGGGTATCTCTGTCAACCCAGAACAACCACTCCAGGCGCTCGTCGGCAGGTTTCATCATCTCATCCAAGAGAAGAGACAGGATGAACGCCGGCTTGTTCCATAGCGAGTCGACAATGGGAGAGCACATGACATCCAGACGAGTGTTGTGAATCATGCTGTGCAGCACATGGGTGTGCAATGCCTTTTGGTAATGCTCTTGAACTGACCCAAAGTGTGCCGTTACTCTGCCAATTCTGACAGGCGTATGCGGGTAGAACGAGACATGTTTGCATGCATCTCGTAAGGGCTTGGCGTCTTTGGGAATATCAGGTAGTAGTGGTGGTAAACATTGATCTCCTCCGTGAGGTCGAACAAGAGAGACCAGCTTTTGCTGACGACCAAGTGAAAAAGGAGGCTTCAAGGTTCCTCCACTGTAAGAGGAGAATGCCTGGAAACAAAGAACGAACAGAAAGAAGAAGGCAGTTGCTTTCAAAGCAACAGCTGGTGAAAAGCAAGAGATTCTGTTGGGTTGGAGCATTGTGATAGTGATACATGAATAAGAGTATACAAGTTGAATAGTGAACAATGGATTCTTATATTGATCTTGCGAGTTGGATAGCTGAAGGACGTTTCGCACGGGCTCTATCTAGTGGCAAGCACCTCCTTTGTCACCTCTCCCGCATGATATGCCAATCTATACCATCGCCGCGAAGATTCCGTTACTGCAATTGACCATTAATCCACGATGCTTGTAACAGCATAGACATCCTAACGTCTCTAATTGAAGGGTTGCCCGACACTAGTCCGTTAATGGATACGAGTTATGTCTAACCAGATACGAAGACAGGCAGGCTTAGCTGTGGAGATCAAGGACAACAGACGATCTATTTGTGAAGTCATTATCTGAAAGAAGTTAGCCGCAGCAGTTTAGGATCACTAATTGATCGTCATGTTACAGCAGTTTGCTAGCTCCTGAAAGTGTCAACGTGCCTTTTTTCCGTTTTCATAACCCGGATTGACGAACTCGGTTCATACCGAGGTCCCCACCAAGTTTAAGTGGTGGGACCAAGTTACGAAACTAACAATTTAAATGGACGACCTAGGTTGTTCGTAACTAGAGGGATCAACATCCTAGTCGAAGATCGCCTAGACCATTTTTAGTTGACGGCAAACTTGAGATGAAAAACATAAAATAGACCTGATGGCTTCACCTCTGGTTAGTTGTCTCGTAACAAATGGATCAGGATGGCTGCGATACACCAGGAACAGCCCCGCAAGAAGCTCACAAGGGCGAAAGTTCCGAAAGTGCGGACTGGATGTATTACTTGGTGAGCTACGTCGATCATCTCTACGAGAACTCATTACTAATAAGAGCCATAGCAAGTTAGTTACCTATGCTGTCTCCTATGGCTCAGCATCTTTACTTACACCATTAATAGACGTCGGCACCTGAAATGTGATGAGGCTAGCCCTTCCTGCCTCCGCTGCTTGAAAGACCGGTTCACATGTGACGGCTATGAGCAGCGACGCTTGCAGTTACCATATAATACAGGAAATATGCAGTTCTTCATGCCAGAGTCCCAGATCAACCCAGACTCAGCTAGGTGTCCACCTCATACATTTCTACGGCCAGCTCTAGCAGATGGCATCGGACTGAGCTCGATTGACAATGCTCTTTACTATCACGCCCGACAATGGGTGATTCCTGACCTTGAGATGGTTGGAGGTACGAGAGAGATCTGGCATGATGTTATCCTTCCCCTCTCACACACGAACAAGCCTCTCAAATACGCCCTTTGTGCGCTTGGAGCCTCCCATCAACGATTTCTAGCTTCATATCCTGGACACTTCCGTAACATTACTCATTCGACCGATTATGACTATCAGGCAAGTCAGAAATACAGCCAAGCAATCTCCTTCATATGTCCAGTTATGGCGGAGAACAAAAGGTTGAACCTCAAAATTACTTTACTGTCCTGCACCATCTTTATATGCGTCGAGAACTTACACAGACGCTATGCCGACTCGGTTCGTCATCTGCGCGCTGGCTATCAACTACTGGATCATCTGTCCGCCACTATCGAAAGCAAGAACGATAAACCCGATCGAAAGATACTGGATAAAAATGGCCAAGACGATCGCAAGCTCATCGGCGCGCTGTCAAAGATGTTTTCATCTTTGAGCAAGAATGTCGCAGCATTTACGGGAGACGAATCCTTCCCACAAATCAAGTCAGTTCGGATACTAGTAGATATGGGGAACCCCGATGAGCCATTCGTCAGCTTGGACGAGGCCGAAGACTGTCTATCGGCTATTAACGCACTCTCCGATAGTCTGCTACTCGGAACTGGTACTGAAGAGGACTATATGGGCCCGATGGCTGCTGTTGCAGATCCATTGGAGGTTTTCGAAGCTTTGAAACCACCATTTCGCATATGGAGCTCAAGGTTGCAGTTGCTAGAGTCTTCGAACCAATTCAAGTCTCCAAACATCAACAACGCGCGACGACTTGCGCTACTATCGCTATTCCAGACTACGTGGTCGGCCTTTCTGCAAGTGGGGTTCGTCGATCCAGGCTTCCAGAGCCAGGATTATCACACTATTCTTGACAAGATTTTAAAAATCGTCTTGCTAGACAATATTCAGTCGAGACCATCATTCACTTTTGATGGGCATCTTATATGCGAGCTTTCTACTATCTGCGCTTCCTGCCAAGACATAGAGGTCAGAACAAAGGCACTCGAGATATTACGCATGATGCGGCGGCGTGAAGGTATATGGGATAGCTGGGAAGTGGCCAATGTATATGAAAGCATGTTTAGGGCGTTGGAGAGTAAGCGTTTGAGTTGGGACGGTCTGCCCTGGGGATTCATCCAGCTGTCCAAGAGCTTATCTCCTTAACGGTACATGAGAATGATATGAAGGTAACAGAAAACTATCATAACTCTACGTGTCATTCCGAGCTCGCTGTAACGATACTCCATAATACTACAACCTCTGCTCAGGTAGCGGATACCCGCCTAGTCTCTGGAAGAACTGTCCTGCTTTGCGAAAGACATCGGACATGTCGCCAATCCATGCAGACGATGCCTTCGCCAGTGGCCCCTCAACCTCCCTATATTTACCTCCGGCTATCTTTAAGATATTAGTATGTATTTTAATTCATTACTCAAGATCTTTATTACACTTACCAAGCAACACTTGCCCTGCATCTCGACATCAAGTGACATGTGTACTATCCCTGTCGCTACATCCTCAGGCGTGTTTGTTGGGAGGCCCTCTGCTTCCCATGACTCAGAGTAGCCTTTAGTGATAAAGGTTGGGGTTATAAATGGAGCCACGCCGCTGACACGGATTCCAAGGCGATTTGCCGGGCCATGCGATGAACGTAGAAGTCCAATGACGCCATGCTTGGAGGAAACGTAGGACACTACCTCAGTTCCACCAGTGTAGCCGGATGTCGATGATATTAGGACGACTGATCCACGCCATCCATCCTTGTCAGGTGGGTTCATTCTCATGTGGAATACGGCATGCCTGAGGGCTTTGTAATGTTAAAACTTTTAGTGGCCCTTGATGAATGGCAAGTATAACTCACTATTCATCGTCCCCTTGAGATTCACATCGATGACCCGACTTGATCCATCATCTATCAAGTGACCTGCCTTGTCCGTATGAAAGTCGAAGAACTTACGGCTTTCCATGATGCCCGCATTTGCAACAACGATGTCCACACTCCCAAACCTTTTGATGGTGGAAGTAAACAGAGCGGCTACATCGTCCCAATTAGTAATATTTACCGGTATGAACAGGGTTCGCGACGCGTCGGCTCCGAGACCTCGAATTGCTGCTTCAGCTGCCGAATTTGCAGATGGCAGATCGGCAATAACAACATTGGCGCCATTCGCATGATACTTTCGGATGGCTTCCAGTCCGATGCCATTGGCTCCACCAGTCACAATAACGGTTTTCCTGGCCAGGCCATTCAGGAGAGATTGATCTGGGCCAAATGACATCTTGATATCTTGTGGATCGTATAAATGCCGTTGACTTACAATTCTAAGTCCTACTGTCTTTGAAGAGCTCTTATGTATCTAGTTTCGGGATGACAAACGCCGTCTTTTGCCGCATCAGGTCATGTCTCATTCTCGGAGTTCACAAAAATAGAACGAAAGTGGTCATGTCCCATTCGGAGACCGGCTTGATTGCCGAATTATGCATTTCCATGTTTTGTATACGTCGCTCTTTACCAAAGATCGGACTTCTGCCCAGATTCGATTCGGAGAAAGCCGTCTCGGCATTAGAGTATTTATTTACCCTGTATATCTACAAGAAGACCAGTCATATCCCAATCCAGTAGTCCTAAAGGGCGAATGTTCTCCAGAAAGAGCTCCGGATCTAAGCCCTCCATCAAGTCTCCGCAGGATGAATCTATCAGTGATACAGGCGTGATCTCGGTTTCTTCAGCTGGTCTTCCTGGTTCGCTATTTACCATTCTAGGACCTTCCACACCGTCAGCCGTTACCTGATGCCCTACTGCTGTAACTATTCCCGTTGACATTCTTCGTGGTGCCTGTGAGGATAACCGATCCATGTATGCCCTTGTTGTGCTCTCACCACCCAAAATAATCGAGATGTCAGGCACAAGACGCTTCGCATCCTCAGGCGATACTGGGTCTGCCCATCTTCTGTCAAAAAAGGCGAGCATCCTAAGCAGAACCTGATGACCGTGAGTAGCCACTGGAACTAAGCAACCTTGGTTCTCAAGCGTTCTCAAGTCCATCGCCATATCCTTGATCTGATTATAAGCATCCGGGATAGGGGACGATCCCTCTACCAGTAGGAGGGCTGCAACAGTGACCGCTACGGAGAATACTTGATAGGCCTGCGTACAGAACTTCTGACGGGATGTCGTTGTCATGTCCATCCGAAGCGTTCGATAGACCGCTAGGGCATCCTCGGCTGCCTTGACGACAATATCCCAAGCATCCTCGACACGATTCGCGAGGAATGGACGATACATCCGGATACGCTGGGTGCTGACACATGTGCGGAGTATATGATTCTGCCAGGTGAGAATTTCGCATAGCGGCTCGGGTAGCATGGGTGGGTTTCCGTTTTCGTCAAGCTGGAAGAACCAAGGAAGTTGTGCGACCAGCTCAACAATCTCAATATCTAGACGGCGAACGCCTTCAATGGACTGAAGACAATCGCCATGTGTGGCACAATAATGCTTATTGAGAATGCGGAATACATGGGCCCTGTATATATTCATGCTCATAATTGTGGGTTCATTAAACGGTTTGGCATTGACAAAGGTTGTAGTCAGATCATGATCGTCGCAATTTAGGGGCAATGGGACGCCGGGATCCCTTAGTCGAATCAGTGGTTCTCGATCTAAACATATCGTTTGGAACCTAGAGAAGATTGTCAACCGATCGAGTAAATAAAAGCTGGTTATTTCTTTCTTACATATCGGCGTCAACCAGATCCCACCAGAGACGATGTCGCATCTCATCTTGAAGACAAGTAGAAAGTGTCGTATCTCTGTCCAGGCCTAGGGCCTGTGCATTTCTAACAGCTTGTCCGAGGTGTCTGTCAGAAAGTCAGTGATAGTTGGAAGGTGATCAAAAGATCCCTAACGCACGAGTTTAACGTTTCGATATCATTTGTTGCATACCAATAAAGCTGATTCACAGAGAAGGTCTGGAGCTGAGTCAGACACGGCCGGGCTTCATAGTTGCCAGCTCGAAGGGCGCGCTGAGACGATAAATGCCAAAGGTGAGCCAGATGACGAATGGAATCTTTAGGAAACCCCACTACCTCAATGCTCTCGAGAGGTACATAAAGTGCACTGACAGAAATGACAGTGAAGAGCAAAGAGAGCCAAATGAGATCAACCTGATCCATTCCCGTTTCCCAAAATGTGACATAGTCGCGGCGGAAGGAAGGAACGTGTATGGTCTGGAAGATCCAATTAACGTGTTCGAGGAAGTAGTTGGTCAGAAGATCGCATTGCGACCGTGACGGTAGAGCTACAGACAACTGCCGTCGATATACTTTTTTGCGATGATGAACATCAAGAAAGTTCCACCAGGATGATGGATGTCTCTCCCGGTTCGCTTCAGCCAGTATCTGGGGTAGCATGGGCAGAGGAGTCTCACCAATGTCCTCATCCAGATCGAGTAGCCTTGCGAACGATGCAGAGCTTTGAGATGCCGATGAACAAGCCCTTTCAGACAATGGCTGTGCACTTTGGACAGCGGGTGGTCGTCCCGCATATCCAGCATTCGTAGCATAGAAGCCATTCTCCGAAGTTTCAATGCCTTGCTGCCCATGATCGATTACTGTTACTCCTGCTGAAGAGTGACGACTTTCGACTGCCTGACGTTCCGGGGTCCTAACAGTTGCTCCTCGGCGTTTTGAAGGCGCCGGGTTCTCACGACATTGCGCCTCTCGTCGATAACGAATGCAGGTGCCACATGGAACCCGGCGATCGCATCGAAGCTTGTGCTGGCGACATGCTAGACAGCTGAGGGGTAACCGCTTTCCTCCCTGCCTCGGGGGCTTGTCTACTACCGGAACCTGACCAGATTGAGAATCATGCTGTCTGGGTGTAGATTCGGACATGGTGGGTTTGGTCGGACATGAAATAGAAGGGAATGTTACAATGTGGGACCAAAAGGAGTTGTCTTGTCTTATGTTTTGCCGACCGGAGATGTAGGAGGGAGGGGCTGTCTTCTCCGATTCCAAAACCGGTGTTGCCACGACCTTCGGTAGTTAATATTTATTATGTAAGCCGAGAGCAATCAGGATGCAGGCCAAAATTTGATAACTCCAAGAGAGTTTACAATAGAGTTTCACTGAGATTAGGGTTGCGTTTGATACGAGAAATCTAGCGGTAAATTTATTTTGCAATGTATCTGCTCTCTAACCGCCGCGGGTAAATTTATGGCCTCCGGGTCCTATCTCTCCTCGAAACGCCTGCCCCTTCAGCAACCCATGATTCTTAATTTCTTCCTGATGTTTTTCAAGATCGCGTACATCCCAGTTTGCCGCGATGAACCGACCTCGGAGGAAGTCGGCTTGCTTTCCGGCAAGGTATAGTGTGAGACCTCCAAACAGCTCGGCTGTTGATACACATGGTTGACCACTAGATTAGCCTATTTCTTCTTAATTATATCTGGGATAAAGGATAGCATACGTGTGTCTTTGGCATAGATCTCCAGCTCTGAGCGTAGCACGCTACTCTTAATCATGCCGGGATGAACGTTGAAGACTCTTAGGCCTTGATATTCTGCTCAGAGATCCGTCACATTAGCGTGCCGGTTCGTATATTTGGAGATCAAAATGAGACTCTTTACCAGTGTGAAGTTGATCCATGATCATGTTTCCCGCGGCTTTGGCAGCAGTGTAAGGCGACTGACCGGGACTTGCAAAATAAGATGCAGCCGAGCCTGTGTAAATAAATGTAGCTTCGCGGCCTTCAGAAACGCGAGCAAGTGCTTTAGCCACAAGAAATGTTCCTTTGACATTGATTTCCTATTTCAAAATATCAAGAACTGGTCTCATTATGTAGCGTGCAACAGCACTTACGAAAGCCTTCCACCACTCATCTGCTGGCGCATCACCAATGTTTGCGATTGGTCCCAACACTCCAGCAGCATGGATGACGACGTCGACTCGCCCAAACCTTTTGACAGCCTCTTCAAACAGCTTGTTGACTTCGAATTCCGAAGAAACATCGGTAGAGATGGCGAATGTCTTTGTAGATGCGTTCAAAAGTTGAGCGACACGATCGATTTTCGTTTGGCTCCTTGCCGCGAGCACCACTGCGGCGGCCCCAGCCTTGGCCCAAGTACAGCAAGCACCCTATATCAACGTCAGAACTTGTTACTGGAGAGTGAAAGTGAAAATCAAGACAGACCTCTCCAAATCCGCTACCTGCTCCGGTGACAAGAATGACCTTGCCCTCAGCAATGCGTTGTAGACTTGGTTGCGTGGGGTCAATGGCCGAATATACATCTCGATGTATGTTTTCGGTAAACTGAAGGGCTTCCGTCCAGTAATCAGGGTGGCTTGGGTCGAGAGGCATGGCTAATAGGTTTCTGATTGAAGGTGAATTGGTTGTGGTTGACTTTGTTTGAGAGCGGGGGAGATAAGAAGACATGCCACTAGGTATTTATCCTTTTCTGTCGCATGCCTGACGCTAAACATGTCCGAACTGAGTCCGATGAAGCCTGGAACAGGGGTGAAGGATAACAGGCTCCATCACCATTACAATACAAGAAGAATTGATATAATGCCGTGAAACAGACAAAGCTGTTGATTCTCGCCGGCGCGAAATTGCGTTTGGATACCTAGATATGATAAGGTTGGCTACTAGCTAGGTAGGCAAAAATACCAGCAACATCACCAACACTCCTCCATGACATCAATTTCATCCTTTTCTTTTTCGTTCATTGGGCACTTGGAATGATTGTTGAAGTTCCAATTTCAATCAAGAATATAACGGCCTTAGGAAAACTCCTCAATGACGCTACGAGGTTCCTTATAAATCCCAAGTGGATGATATTCGATATCATCATACCCAAATGCCGCAAGGCCTCCATCTTTCAGTCCTCGATCGTTGTTGTTCCAAACCGGCGAGCAAGCCACTCCTAAGACGTTTACCAGCATACCATATCGATATTCACCAATACCCAAGGCCTTACCGTTAGCTGAGTTGATGACAGTGATGAGATCTGGAACAGCCGCAATCACTACCTCACTTCCATCATCGCGCCGATGGCGAGCGAACAGATTTTCGTTCATGAAAGGAATACGAAGTTCTCCTCCCGTCGCAGTAGCAGGCAGGTTGACTGGGGTACCATTTTGTTCATGGTTTGTATCAGCAGAAACATGTCTGATAACGACCTCACCGTGGGAATGGCCCTTGAAGAGGCGCCTCTCCACCTCAACGATCTTGCCTCGAAAGAGTACTTTGGCTGACTCCCCACCACCCAGCTCCTCGATAATCTGCTCAGTTACCGTGCTCATAGTATTGGTCTTGTTGGCGCGTGCAATGCATCTACCGATCCTCCACGCCTGAGACATGGTATTCTTGATCGCCCATCGATGGACTAGCTCCGTGGTAGTGGGCTTTGCGCAGAATCCCACATAATATCCCATCTCGATAGCTGGAGCTCGTAGGGTCTGATCGATAAGCTTATCATCTGGCGACTTCGTCATTACCAAAGCGCGGCCGTCGCCAGAAGCTATAGCGCAAGGCAAGATTTGGTTTTCCTCCTGTACAGCAACAATGACCTGCCACAGGTTCGGGTATGCTCGGCCTATGAAACGCGGTTAATATCGAAACATAGTATATTGCTTTGAGAGACCCTGCGCTTACCCATCCAGTCTGCGTCAACGACAGGTCGGTCAAAGTGTAGACTAGACCCAATCGTCAACGGTTGAAGCCCATTAGATCCTCCAATCTCAATTCCGATCATGGCATCGAAGCTATCATGATTGTTGTATTCCATCATTGTGTCCACGGCTAAGATGGATTCGCTAGCACTCAACCGCTCCGCTGGGACTGCAGGAGAGCCCATATTCCCGGCCCCTAGTTTCTGTTAACAACTGGCATAATGAGCGTGGCTAGGCGTAACTCACAACATATTCGAGCGTCACTGTCAAGAGATTCCATTTCAATGATGCGCAGCTCGTGGCCCTGTTGAAGATGCTGGCGCAACTTGAGCATTTCTGGATACGGAGATCCACCTCCACCGCATCCCAAGACATAGCAACCCTCTGCTAACCATTCCAAGTCTGTGCTTGATACCATCCATGTTTTGGCTCCTGTTTTGGCATCGGCCACAATTCTCGGTTTGTAACTCTCGATATCTACCGATTCTTCGAGATGCTGTTCAACTGGTTGAGTAGGCTTGATTGGTGGGCAGCTACTGCCTTCAAAGTCATCCTCCTCCTCCTCTCCTTCCTCTTCGTTCCATTGCTCCACAATAACTTTGGAAGGAACAAAATCGCCAACTGCCTTTATCAAAGTACGAACTTGATGGTCAACATATTGTAGAGGCAGTGACTCCTTTTCAGTGATTATCACTGAATCCGAACGAGCTCCTGCTTCAGTCACACGTTGGATCGCGATGTCCGTCGCCTTCTGCATAGCCTCAGCTACTGTCTGTATACTGGTGTTTTGGACCAGGTCGACTGTCGCACTTATACGGGCGGTAGCAGCGCCAACAGCATTGGCAACATCGTGGAAGGGTGGCCAAATGATGTCCGAAATCCCGTCGAGCTGGGGTGGACAGATGATGGAGCCTCCACCGACTAGTATTAGGGACAGAGGGGCAGGTGATGTCTTCATAAGATCGCAAATCTGCTCATACTCTCTTTTGATAACAGCTTGAGTCTTTGCGATCGTGTGTTGACTGATGCCTGCCACAAAATCGAGATTGCCGATATCGACTTTGCCACCAGCAGCGACCATCACATCGGTTGCTGTTGTCGTTGTCCCACCGAAGACAAGAGCTCGTGTCTTGATCGCATAGCCAACAGAATCTCGACCAACAGTCAGACTCCCGTCTTCCGACTCGCGAATGATGGATCCACCACCAATACCAATGGATTCTACCTGGGGCATCCCGTAGTTTACTCTTACACCGCCTATGCTCACATCTCCGACGGCTTGCCTGGGGTAACCTGAAGGTAGCAAAACACCAACATCGGTGGTTGTACCGCCAACATCACAGACAATGGTGGTAGGTGCACCATGTCCAGCACCGGCGTATAGTTTGCACAGGTATGCCGCGCCTCTCATTGAGTTTGTCGGCCCTGATGAAAAAGTTCGGATGGGCAATCGAGCGGCTGTTGCCGCGTCTAGAAGAGTGCCATCGTTTTGAGTCAGATACAACCCACACTGCAGCCTTAGACTCTTCATGGCGATTTTGAACTCGCGAATCGTCCTTTGGGCGAATCTGTGGATAGATGCGTTGAGGATAGACGCATTCTCTCGTTCCAAGAATCCAAGATTGGAGATCTCGGAGGAGCAGGTAACTGATGCCTCTGGCAATTCCCTGTTGATGATTTCCCGAACGGTCTCCTCCTGGTGAAAATGGTGATCGAGAGGCGAAAATACACCACACACTACAACAGCCTTGATTCCACGCTGCCGAATCTGTGCACAAGCTTCGATAACTTGACTTTCAACAACAGGAGCCTCCATACTTCCATCAATCTGAAGACCACCATCAACTTGTGTGCAGTAACCGCACATGATGTCCTTCAGCTGATCGGGAAAGTCTGAAAAGGGAGGTACTTCGCGCGTAAAGCTCTTAGAGAGCCGGACGACGGCGACCTTGGACAAGTGCCGCTCATCGCGCTCTACAATAGCATTGATGAAGTGAGTTGTTCCAATTGAAAGCGACGCGATATGACGGCGGTCAATATTGGATTCATCCAGCACATTCTGCACAGCTGCCTTAATGCCATCAGTCACGCTTGGAAATGTGGTGGGCGATTTCTTGGCAGCGATGATGGAGTTTGCTGGATTCTCTGAAAGCCTCGTGTCAACAATAACAGCATCTGTATTGGTGCCACCGACATCAACGCCGATACGGTATGGAAAAGGTTCAGTAGGTGTTGATATGACGGCCATGATGATTACTTTGGTCTCAGTTGTGGCCCAACACTAAGAGGCATGGATCAAGCTTTCTATTTTATTACTTGAACGATGTCCTTATTGGAGTGATGGACACTGCCCGAGAGCTCCACTCCGGAAGCTCAAAATACGGTAGTCGGAGTTGCATAGATGATTCGGAGTTGTAAGTTCTCCGGTCGGACATCCCTGTCATACATCACGCTAAGATATGTGGAAGCAGGGAGCCTGTGTCTAAGCTATTGAAGACATTGTATTGCCACGTAACTGTTGCCGAACCGCTAAACTTTGGTCTTACATGGGGACCAGATACTTTTCTAACCTATCATTGATATCAATCCCAGATTCATTTGGCGGATTGCCCCTCCCACGAAGATGAATAAAACCTCATTCGCTAATAGCGAGATCGAGACTCAGATACAAACACCGCAATCCAGAGTACGCAACGGACAGGGTCAGACTCAACTGGTTCTGCAGCGGTGTTGGGGTTGGCTTACTAGTCACTCTACTCAGCAAGGCAAATCTCAGGTTAGAGAACAAAGACAAGTCCAGGTTCAAAGTCCAGGACACATATCTGAGTTAAAGGCAGCATATTCAGTATTATAGGCAGATCTATGGATTGCTACAAAAAGGCCCGATTACAAGGTTTGGAAAGGCTCCCGCAGCAGGTTATCAAACTTGGTGGACAACGCCTTAGAATCCTTATAAGAAGCCCTGATGTCGGAATCACGCTGGCGGCATGCTTCCATGCCTGAAGTCACTCGCCTGTCGCCTTGAGCACGTGCACCCTTGACAAGAAGCGAAGTCCGCGGTTGACGTTTCTCCGCAAAGGGACGAAACACCTTGTCCCCAAAGCTGCTTTCCAGAATCTGCAACGTCTTACTATATTCCTCACTTGCTGCATCCAAGAAGGGCATTGAGTGGCTCAGGTGGAAACAGTCCTCACTAGAGTTTTGATCCGGTCAGAAACGCTCAATGGGGCGTCAATGGGTGGTGGAAGTAACTTACAGGGCTTGGTTCGCGCCTTGACCAAGATGGGGACTTGTCGGATGCGCTGCATCACCTACTAGCACACAGCGCTTCGAGTGCCATTGCTCGGGCTCCAGTTCTTTTCGATCAAAGAGGCCAAATTTGATGATCCTCTCAGATGAATGTACCATCTCCTGGATAGCAGGGTCCCAACTTTGCAAAAGAGAACTTAGCTGCCGTTTCTGCTCTGGTATCTCGTCAGGCCGGTATGGGCGCCAAGTCTCTTCTTTTTCCTGAGTTTCTCGTTGTGTGATAGCCCATGAGGTGTGATTTGGTCCAACTGGATACGAGATAACATGAACCCCGTCGCCATACCAGTTCCTCATAGCTGATATGTGGCGAAGGGGTTCTGGTGTGATAGATATACCAGCAGTCTAGAAGAACGTATCAGCCACGGATACATTATCCAATGAGAAGTGGAGTCTACCTGTGTGAGCCCAGTGTAAACTGGAGCACCTTGGGGGATGCCTTGGTTTTCCAGAAGTATCCTTCGTGAGGCTGATTTGATACCGTCACAACCGATCAGAAATGAACCCGTCACTGATCGGCCGCCGTTAAAGAAGGCCGTCACCGAATCTTCATTTTCCTGAATATCGGTAAGCTCCCAGCCTTCTCGAACATCTACACCAATATCTATGAGCATCTCCTTGAGTTTAAGATTGACGGTAGTACGTCGTACCCCAACAGCGGGTTGGTGGTACTGGTCGCCGAAAGTGCTGGGCAGGTCGGACCGCCCAAACACCTCGCCTTTCTGTGAGGCGTCCCATAGCTCTTCCAATGGCATTGACTCCGCTATCAACCTATCAGCCAAGCCGACTAAGTTGAGTACTTTCAACCTAGGGTGTCATGTTAGTTCTATCATCATTCGACTGATAGGAATGAATCTCACCCATTAGACATGAGCATCAGAGATGCCCCAGCATCTCCGAGCTCGGGGACCTTCTCAAACACGATGGGATGGTAACCCTTCCGCTTGTAAAAGTTACCCAAGACTGGGCCGGCAATGCCGCAACCAATAATGAGCACAACAGGAGGGGACATAGTAGCGGTTAGCTAGTGGAATTTGAGGGTGCGGGGTTGCAGAGTATCAACAAGTATGATGAATTGACAGGTTTAGTAAAGAAACCGCAGCTCAGATGCCGTGGTCAGATGGGTATTTAGCGACCCATTCTTGCAATGTGGCGTGCGGAGATCAATGCTCTTCTCCGGTCTTTATCTCCATGCCCATGTCCATCTCCGAACGCCCCACTGCCACCCCGCAACCAAGCCAATATCATGTCTGGGGAAGATCGGCTAACTGGGACAGACTAAGAGGTTATCAACTTGTGAATTACCATGTAATGTGTAGTGCATACTAGGTTACCTATCTTTGAGGAGGTTAGTGTCTCGAGACGGTATATATTAGACCCCAGAGGGTGGCCGACTCCTGTTATTTCCAATCAACAGGATCACGCTTTCCGTTCCTTGATTACGTTTTGTAGTAAGATCTATCCCTTACAAACATGGCGTCCGTCTTTGACAAGAAGCTTCACCTTGGTGAACCGACCTCTACTTCTCCATCCTCAGACGGGGTGGTCTTGGAGGCAATTCCTTCTGTGGCTTCTGGTACCTTGTCCCCGGTCGTAGTTGACTCGGAACTGGAGAAGCAATCTCTGAAAAGATTCGACATGTTCTTGCTGCCACAACTGGCACTCCTTACTGTCTTGGCTTATCTAGATCGTACAAACATTGGTATGTACTCGAATCATCGCCGTCCTTAATCGATTTATTAATTCGAATTTAGGCAATGCCAAGGTCTTTGGGTTTGCCGAAGGACTCAACCTGAAGGGGAATGAGTTCAACAACTTGGTTACATTTTTCTACGTAAGGTGGCATTAAGCAAATGCATGCTCGGTAAACTGAACCTTGACTAGATCACCTACATCATTTGCGATGTCCTCTGGGTCATTTCCATTCAAAGGTTTGGGGCCAACCGCGTCCTGGCTGTTGCAATGCTGGGCTGGAGCGCGTCAACCATTGGCACTGGGTTCGTTCGCAGCTATGGGGAAGCAATGGCCTGTCGACTTATCTTGGGAGCTTTTGAGTCTGGGCTATTGCCTTGCATGATCTTCATAATCTCTACCGTCTGGAACCGCGGCCAGCAAGCTAAGCGAGTTGCGGTCATATACTGCGCAACAACTATATCTGGTGCTTTCGGAGGACTGATCGCATACGGTATCCAAACAATGGGTACTCGACTAGGCCTTGAGCCTTGGAGATGGCTCTTCATCATCGAAGGTGCTATTTCCATGACTGTCGGTTTGGTCGCCTTCATCTCGATTCCTGTCAGCGCTGAGAAGGCCTGGTTCCTTTCCGATGAGCAGGCCGAATGTATGCGAGCAAAGAAAGAACGCGATACGGCTTTTAAGGGTAAATCCAAGCTGGAGCTGAAACATGTTCGGGCAGCACTCAAGGATCCTTTGGTTTATCTTACTGGGTTTTCTCTTTTTGCCTCATCCCTGCCTCTTCTTGGGTTCGGTACCTTCCTTCCTACCATCATCCTCGGCTTTGGGTATGTTACTCTCCTAGACCACTTCTAAGCAATGCTGACACTAGAAACAGCTATCGTTCCACTCAAGTCAATTATATGACCATACCGGTGTACATTCTAGCTACCATTTCTGTGGCTGTCGTCTCCTTCATGTCGGACCGGACGAAGAAGCGAGCTGTTTTCTTGCTGGTCCTCCCGATTCCCGTACTCATTGGCTATGCCATCGCTCTCGGAACCGCGAACAATGCAGCGGGTTATGTTGCCATGTTTCTTTGCGGCATAGGCATCTTTCCCTTCAATTGCATTATGCTGGCGTGGTTCTCAAGCAATATCTCACCTGATGCGAAGCGTTCCGTTGGATTACCCGTTGCCGCATCCATAGCTAACATTTCCGGTGTCTTGTCTGGTCAGATCTATCCTCCCGGTGACGCCCCGAGATACATCTCCGGTAACGCCGTGTCGCTTGGCCTCGAGGCTGTTGCACTTACTGGAGTAGTGCTTATTGTTTTACTACTGAAGTGGAGGATGATCAGAAAGGAAAAGATGTTGCAAGAGGGACGGGGAGATGACAAGGAGGGAGACGCTGCTTTGAGTTTCAATTACGCATTTTAATTACGGGTGGACCTTCGGCCAGCTCGAAGCTAATCTTTTGGCTCTGGGGGTGTTACTTGATTTCCTTCCAAGGCCTGACAGGTAGTTCATTGCCCTTCCAAGGCGAAGTGTGGATTAAGCAGGGCTTTATGTCCGATGACAGAGTCTCAGGGTCCTCGTTATTATTTTACAGAGATGTTATATGGCAGTGTTCAGTAAAAAATTCGACTCCATGACAACTGCTGAGCAGCGGTTTGGTTGGTGATGTTGCATACAGCCGGAGCCAGCCACCTACTTTGGTAGTTTGCTTTAACAGATCAGACCTAGCCTATGTCTAAAGTACTGTCGACATACACACGATCACATCTCCCTTCCAAAGCGACTTCTTGTGACTATCTTTGTAAGCACAGGACCTCATGGCCCAGTGACCATGCTTCAATTTATGCCTAGCTATCTGTAGGTCTGATGGCTAATAAATAGCAGACCTTTCTTTCTGGGTTTTTCGACAAGACCTAGTTCAGACCTCCACGTGCATCCTCCCATGTTTGAAGATTTGATCATCTTTTACAAACCAACAACGATCTCTCACCTCTTGCGCCGTCAAGACAGGAATCCTAATGCTCTCTATGTCATCGCATCTTACATAGTGTTCCGCGCTCTTCAAAGTTTCTGTCTGTTCTGTAGGAAAGAACCCAGTGGTTTCCTCATACTCATACAGCATGAGGAACTTGCCCTCGGATATGACTTGTTCTTTCTCATCTGACCCAGTATTCTCTAACACATTGACGCCTTTGGGACAAGCGGTCCAGGTATGTGGGACGCCAGGAGCAATTGTAACAAGAGTCTGAGGAGGGATCACGTAAATCTTCCCACCAAGTTCGACTAATGCCACACCTCCAATTACAAAGATACGCTCGTGGACGAGCGTGTCTAACTTCCCTCCTTCCTCGGCCGATGAGATGTGGACATGTCGGGGGAGGCGAACGCTTGTGTCGAACTCGATGAATCCAGACTGACCACGAAACCCGGGTCGAGGGCCCAAATGTCCTGGGCTTAACTCGTGTAGCGTTACAGGTATGTTGGCGAATGGATCTTTAACCTTGGCGCCGGATCCGTGGACTATCTGAGAGCCGTTGGGTAAGGTGAGACCGTAACCGGAAGTGGATGACATGGCTTGATTGTGAGTGAGATTATAGTATAAAGAGTGTCGGCAAGTGAGAGATCTGGATCAGTTATAGACAATTTCAAGTCCTGAGTATTTATTCCAGGGATGGTAAAAAGCCCCCCCGTCCAAGACCTGGATTTATAAGAAAGGGTACCGGCATAAGGCACCTTGTTCATGCCGCTTTGAAAGAAAAAGGCACTACTTGGAAAGAGGGCAATTCACGGCTAATATCGGCGAAAATAATTTGCTAACGATAGTTGTTCTCATTCTCGAGTGCAAATACCAGCTTTTGTCGAGGTGACCGGAGAACTGGACATTCGCCGGTCAAAGAACGCGGCTTGAACATCTCCGAACGGGCCCAGAAGTAACATGGACTAGGCGTGCGACACGCTAGCTGATATCGGTTGACTAGAGATAGATTACTCATCAAGCCATCAAAGTATAGGGTAGCCTTCAACAATTAATCTCGAAGTATTGGCAGCTTTATCGACATTATTTTTATATTCTCAACATCTAAGTACCAGATTCAGGACTAACCATGACGGAAACTCTTTCCGGCACCCCCCTCGCCTCACAAGCGATTCCCATTACCACAATAACAATTTGTGCAAGACGTACATCCCCTGTGAAGTAAAGACTACCCCGTCGATCAGCAAACATTCCATCTCTCAACGGCTCACCATTACGGTTTCTAAAATCAATATTGGATACTCTTCCATCGGAATCAACTTCAGCTTTTAAATGGACATTGAGATTGTCGCTTTTGATTCGGAAAGGTCCTGGGAGCCCGCGGTGGTAGACTTTGATATCGTTGATGTAGGTAGGTTCTTGAGAACCATGGCAGCTGCTTGAATTGGCGCTCATGGTGGTAGTAGATGGTTTGTATTGGCGAGCAAGAATGGACTGCTGTTGATAGGAAATCTGTAAAGAATGTGGACAACGAAACTTTCTTATGTTCTAAATCCGCGATTGACCGCTTCCTCAATGGTGATTAAATGACAGTAACACATCACTGATCCAGTTGATTGACGCATGTAATATTGCCAGCTCTTTCTGAACATTTGCCTGGCTCTATACTGATCAGATGACATCTACTTCTCGACCTATTCATAAAGGGTCTGTCCCATACCACGGCGTCAATCACTACCTAGAACCTCGCCACTCAACCCCTCCCTACTATCTATCCATGATGAACAGGGATCTTGCGATACCTAACCGTCTCAACACCAGCATCGTCATACGTTCTCTCAGCGACCACCTTGTACCCTCCAATCCTGGGAAGAATCTTGGTCCAGAATACCCAATAGACGCCACCGAGGATCAAGACTCCAACACCAACAACAGGGAAGACATAATATGGGTACCCATCTGCATTCCAATCGCCATCAGGAGGGATGAAGGGCACGAATGCGAGGAATATATTGGCAAGAAGGTAAAGGACCGCGATCGGGAGGTATGTGTGCCACGGCGATGTCCAATTTTCGGTCTTGCTCCAGTGAAGATAGATTAGACCTGCAGTGACAAATCCGTTTATCCAAGCGCCAGGGTATGTGTACCTGAATATGTTAGCAATATTTATCACATCACAAAGAGGTAATGACGTACAAAGAGACGATAAAGTTGTAAGCTGGTCCAGCAGGCGGCGCAAGTAGAACGATAACAGTGACAGCCCAGTGAAGAAATAACTACACTCATTAGTCAGGCCACAGGCTCGTGAAGAGAAGACTCACAGATGATGCTGGTGAATTAAAAGGCTTGTTAGATGCCCAAAAACGACTGAATGGCAACATGCCCTCTTTCGCCAACTCCTGATTCACTCGAGAATGCGCAAACGAAACAGCCAGGACGTTGCCCAAATTGCTCAGTGCCACAAAAGCAGGCAAGCTTCTAGCAGCAGCGCTCTCGCCAAAGACGTTCCTGAAGAAGAGGCCAGCCACGATGGCTTCAGATTTGGCAAGGTCGGACTTGGGAATCGCCGCAAAGTAAGCCACATTTGCAAGGACGTAAAGAATCGTCACACCACCTATCGCAATAGGCGCTGCGACAGCGAGTGTCTTTCTGGGATTCTTCAGCTCGCCGAGGACGTAGTTTGCGTTCTCCCATCCCTTGTAGCTGTAGATGATATTGAGAAGGGCGTTTGAGTAAGCATAAGCTCCACCACCACCGTAACCATCGCCATCTTCTATGCGGAACGCATTGTCAAAGTTGTGAGGATTCGGAACGCGGCGATGTCCAGCCAAGGCTGCGAAGCCCGAGAAGACGATAAACAAGAGGATGACCACTTTGAAGACACCAAGAACGTTGAAGAGACGTATACCCCATTTTGGAAGCGTGCTGTGCAAGAGGACTGAGAAGCTGACACATGCTACAGCTATACCGCGGGCTTCCCATCCATCAGGTGTTTCTCTACCAGCCGCATAAAGGATATAGCGCCCGAATGCGAGGGAGTTGCCTGATGAAAATCCAAGGAGAATCATCTGACTTGCCAAAACACAGGTAGCCAAGTACTTTGGGTGGCGGTAGACCCTTTCCAAGTAATTCTTCTCACCGCCAGATCTGGGAATGGCCAGTCCGAACTCAAGGAAGACACTTAGACCACAAAAGGTCAGAAAGCCACCGATGATCCACAGCATAAGGCAGACTCCCACCGATCCAGTAGCTGCAAAGATACCCGAGGGTGTAGAAAAGACTAACAATCAGCTTCTTTCTCATAATGTTACCGCCAGAATGTAGATTTATCCATGTGACCACTGACGAGTACACTTACTTCCAGTTCCAATCATTTTGTTCAGGATCAAGAAAACAGCGCCTGTAACGCCAATTTTTCGGTCCTCTGAAAAGGCAAAGTTTTGCGCATCGACGGTACTATCGTTGTCAATGGGCCTCTCATCGCTGTTGAAGCCATCGTAGGGCTGATCGCGCAAGCCGTCAACGGCCCGAACTTTGTTGATGTCTGCCATGTCTGCCACAAGATGAAAACATGATGGGACAGGAATCTTTATAACAAGGCGAGATACGCAAAATTGTACTATAATGACGATGCAGTACGACACAAAAGTCCCCCTCTCTTCTGCAAATGATATGCCCCCACGATGTCGACATCGAATCCCAGCGTCGCCAAGATGCGACGATCAGCCCTAATGGGAAGGTCGAGACCGGTCAGCGGGCGTTTTATCCCGGCCACAAAATAAGCTTAAGCAGCCCTCAAACGTTATCGAGTGGATGCTGATCCTATTGCAGGGGTGTAATAGGCTATTTATGAGATGATAGTTGTAGTAAATAGTAATATTTATTGGGTCTTATTAAAGTACAGATATATTTATAACTAAAAACAAAAGATGTGGTCGGACATCTTGGCAGATGCACCAGGCTGCTCGAATCCCAAATTGCCAAGAGATGTCTTAGCTGCTTTGATCATGCCAGGCGGTCCGCACAGCATAATCTTGGAATCAGGTCCAGGTGCGGGGAACTTCTCCTCCATAAGTGCTTGTGTAGCATAGCCAGTTCCGTACTTCCAGTTCTCGGGCGCCTGATCGACAAGATAGTAAAGTCTAAAGTTCTGGGGGTATCGTCGCGCGAATGTTTCCAGTTGCTCGCGGAGCAGGATGTCTTGTTCTGAGCGGTTGGCGTAGATCAGACTGACTTGTGTGAGGTCACGATCGTCTTCGCAGATGGCGCGGATAATCTGGAACATGGGTGTAATGCCTGTTCCACCAGCGAGCATGCCTATCCTCTTGCAAAGACCACGCTTATAACGCATGGCACCCTTGGGTCCACGGAACTGCACTTCGTCGCCGAGTTCGAGGTTGGCAAGGTATCTGCCGGTAAGAAGACCGTCGGGATAACACTTGATAACGAGTTCGAGCTTCCCGAGGTCGCTGTTGTTTGAAATAGGTGTGTAAGATCTGTTGACGGTCTTACCATCAATCTCAGCCTTGATAGCGAGATGTTGACCGGTTGGTAGGCCGAGAACAGTTGTAGGAGTAGGAAGACTGAAAACCAGACGGTACACATTGGGGGCGATCTCCTCCTTCTCGGTCAAGGGAAGAGCGTGGTATGCTGTAGGGTCGAGCCAACCTCTTTGGAGTAGAGGGTTAAGCTTTGTGACCTTGGGCATCTTCTTGTGGGGAGCATAGCTCATGAAGCCACCCTCTTCAAAGTGAAGGTGCTTGGATAGCTTCTTGGCAGTAACGGTACCGGCAATGGTGAAAAGAGCAGAAGCGATGAGGAAACCCTCCAAGAATCCGGGCCCAGATCCAGATCCAGCCTTGATCTTTGGTAGCGAGTTCAAGATCTCGGGGTTCAATCGGTATGCTTGGTGAAGAGCCACGGCACCGACTGAAATGGCGGCAGTAGCTGTGAGGGCAGTAGTAGCAAGGCGGCTGCTTCCAGCAACTGCCACAGGAGCAGCCTTCTTCAGTGTGACAGCCTTGGGAGCGTTTCGTACAGGTGCACCCTTGTACTCTCCGATACGATACTCCTCCATAATCTCAAAGGCATCCTCAGAGTGACCAGCACTGTCAAACTCTACCGTTGAGTCCTTTCCAGCTGATTCAAGGAGAACATCTGCACCACCAGGGTGGTCTTCGATGTATTTTGTGACATCGTAAACTAAGCGGTCAGCAAAATTCTCTTTCTCTTATCGTGACAAAAATTCTTACCTTGACCCTTGATGATTGTCCAACAATCACCGCGGGTGTTGTGAGCAGCCACTTCCTTAGCAGTAAACGAAGCCATTTTGACAAAACTTGATTTGATATCCTCTAACCAAAACAAACAAAGTTAAAGAGGATTACAGCTCATTATATTAGTCGCAATCAAATACGGTGGCATTGACTCGCCGACCATACTACCCCTTTTAGGTGGAAGCCGAGGCTCGTGGGTCTATCTCGGCCGACTGTGGGTCCGGAGCGGCCGAGTCTCTGTGCTGTATCCGTTTGGCCATGTTTGAATGGGCATTAACCCCGGCGGTCAAAGCTTCATTATGGGCCTCAATGAATCACCGACCCGAGGCACGGAGTTCGGTTTCAAGATATACGCCGTCGGGATTCCAACTTTAAAGGCATGAATGAAACTTGGAAGCTATTCTCGTATCGCCACCGAGGTGATTGATTATTCTGTAACTGTTCAGAAACTCTAACGTTACTATGTAGTAATTAGCCACTATGACTCGTATAATCTACATGTAGCGTCATTAGTGAAATCACACATGTGACGCTTGAGACGTACTTATGCCAATAGCCAAAGCCACCCGTTTCGATCCGTTCCTCGCTACTAGCCTACCAGGGCTACCAGGGTTGCGGAGAATAAGTTGTGGATCTGAAAACGCCACCTTATCATCTCAATGCCGTCTGGGCGCAAATTCTTCATGTCCCCTATCTAATGTACCGGCAGATTGCAAGGGTCATATCTCTCCGATCCACAGAAATTTATTTGCGGCTCTGGGCCGAGGCTCACTCATTGCTATCGCCCGCTTTATATAGACCAGCCAGCGACTAGCCATTTGTAAAGTTGTTCGTCTCATTATACTGTATCGATCATCGTCATGGCTACTAAACGTTTTCATCTTATGGGCGAGGACCCTTCAACGGCCCAGGAAATTGAGTTGCCTGCGTCCTTGGATGAGCAAGGTCTTCAACACTTGGTAGCGTCGCATTTTGCAATCGTTGACCCTAATGGTATGTTAATTCGAAACATAATACTTAGCAATCACTAACCCTTTAGGCATCGGTTTTGTCACCGACTCTGAGGCTTTGCCAACAGTCGCTGATGTGCTCGCTGCTGATGACATCTCCATTACCATCGATGGAAAGGCTGTTCGCGAAATTCCAGGCCCCAAGGGTCTGCCCCTTGTGGGAAACTACTTCGAAGTGTACCCAGATCATCTTGGTAACCATCAACGGTTGTTTGAGAAGTACGGCCCTCTCATCAAGACGACAAACATGGGCAGCACCATTTACCACACAAATGATCCCAAGCTAGCCACAATTGTTTTTGGAGAGACAGACTTTTTCTCCAAGCGAATTATCGACGGCCACCCTCTGTATCCTATCAAGAACAAGGAGGCTGGTGTTTTCCTTGGCGATACTGATACTGAAGAGTGGAGGGAAGTGCATAAGTTTCTTCCCCCTGCTCTTGGTCCTAAGGCTGTGCGACATTATGCGCCCACCATGCAACGAACTGTTGAGGACGCCTTCAAGGTTTTTGATGAGCTTGATGAGCGTGATGAGGCTTGGAACGTGTACCCCTACATGCTGAAGCTCGGAGCCCAGGCCGTCGGAAAGTTGGTCCTTGGAATGGATTTCCAGCACTTCAGCTCTCCTGACGCCCGACCTCATGCGATGGTGTTGAGAATTGCGCAGTCTCTTGAACTGAACAAGAAGATCACCTCCATGGGCAGCTGGTACAAGAACCTTCCTTTCGGTGACCCTCAGCGTCTGCGAGAGGCTCGTGCTCACATGGAGGCTATGATGACAGAATCTGTCGCCAACGCTGCCAAGGGTGAAGGTGATCTGGAACTCCAGGATGCCGCTGTCGAGGCCGAGAACATGGTCGATTATGTCCTTCGTGCTAGCGACAGCAAGGGCAACAAGCTTCCCAGGGAGCGCATTATGGAACCCCTGGTCGTTGCTACCGGTGCCGGTTTCACCACAACCAGCTCACTGTTGTCTTGGCTCTTGTATGGCCTCGTTGCCTACCCTGGCATGCAAGAGAGACTTTTGCAGGAGTTAGTCGACAACGGCTTCGATGAGAACACCCAGATCACCGCCGATCTGACCAACAAACTCACATTCCTTGACAAGTACATTAAGGAGACACAACGCCGCCACAACCCCTCTTACCAACCCGCTCGAACGTCAGCTGTCGACATGATTCTCCCTGGTGGTTATAAGCTTCCCAAGGACTCTATCGTCATTCCTGCCCTTCACCACATCCACAACAACACCAAGATCTGGGACAACCCTGCTCTGTTCGATCCTGATCGTTGGGACACTGACCGTGTAAAGAACCGTCCCAAGGATTCGTATATTCCTTTCGCAACTGGACCTCGCATGTGTGTTGGTTTCAACTTTGCTCTGCAGGAGGTTAAGGTCTTTTTGCCCAAGCTGGTGTACAGATACAAGTTCAGTCTTGCCCAAGACGGACCTGTAGAATACGACCCCATGTTCCAGTTGATCCGACCCAACAACCTGTACGTCAGAGCTGAGAGGAGAATAAAGTGGCCATCAAAGAGCGATTAGAAATGTGTTGGATTTAGAGGTATAGATAAAAGTAAATAATAGCATATAATGTAAATAATATTTTATGAGCTGCGATTGGCTGAGTGAAGATGTATAATAGTGTTTGTACATGTGGAGTGGAATGATGTTAGAACTCTACCCGTGTAACATTTTCAAGGCCGTGTCTCGAGTAAGCAGATCCCCCGGATCGCCGGTTTCGACGATTCTGCCATCTTCCATAACAACAACAATGTCGAATTCTGTGACATGATCAAGTCGATGTGTGACTTCAATGACTGTTCGGCCGTGCATAACTTCCCGGATAACATCGCGTACTTCTTTATCCGTCTCTCGATCAACACTGCTCGTGGGTTCGTCGAGAAGAAGAATACTTGAGTTAGATATCAAAGCTCGTGAAAGACAAAAAAGCTGACGTTGTCCAACCGAGAAGTCAAGCAGGGAGAGATCTGCATCAAGTCCTCCGCGGGTTTCCATGATCGGCCATAGCGTGGTCTTTCTCAAAGATTCAATAAGTATCTCATCGGCCTGTACCAGCTCCTTGGGGTCCAGGTTTTGTCGTACAGTGCCCGACAAAGTGACTGGATCTTGCGGTACGGTTGTGATCCGTGATCTGATATATTCACGAGGCATAGTTGCGATGTCTTTACCGTCGATGTGAATTGTACCTGCCTGGAGTTCGAGGAGACGCAGAATGGAGAGGATGAGAGACGATTTGCCACTAAAATATTAGCTTTTTCGACAGATGGGACATGTCTTACCTTCCAGAACGGCCACAGAGACAGACTTTCTGTCCTGGTTCAACCGCCAGAAATACATTGTGTAGGACCGGTTGCGATTCGCTTCTATCGAAATTTAGCCAAGCTTGACAATGGGCAGTAGCATACCTATAAGAAGCTGTGATGCTTGCAATCTCAATCTTGCCTTTAGGCCAGTCCTCCGGTATTTCCTTTTCAGCGTCTTTGTTTTCGTTCGGCGTACTACTAATAAAAGTCTTGAGCCTGGCGATAGCTCCTAAGGACGTCTCCAAAGTTGTCCATTGATCAATCACTGTCGTCAAAGTCTGGTTGAGACCTAGTAAGTTGACCATGGCAAGTCCTATTGCTCCCTCGCTCGTTGTGCCTGAAATCCGAAGCGCGATGGTCACCAGCAGGATTGCCACACCTGCAACAAAGAGATCAAGAACCAGTTCTAGCCATCTCTGAATGCAAAACATCAGATAGAAAGGCTTCTGAGATGTGTTAAGCAACTTAAAACTCTCATCTAAAAGCTCTTTCGTCCATCCAAAAGAGCGAACAGTTGATAGTCCTACCGTAATTTCGGTGAACTGAGTGTAAAGTGGTGTCTTTGCCTCGAGATCCAGAAGCCGTATCTGCCTTGAGGTACGGAGGTAATACTTCTGAACCAGGTACAATGCGAGGAAAGAAACTGGAAGAAAAGCCGCAAAGTAACTTGCTCCCGATGCGACAACCCCTGTTTGAACCAGGCCTCTCAACGTCAAGTCGAGCGTGAGGTAAAACGCTAAAGGTAAAGACATATCTATGAGTGACATATCTTGGCTAAATCGGTTCAAGATGCTGCCACTCTCTGTTGTCGTAAAGAAGTGCAATGGTGCTCTACATACAGCATTCAGAAGTTGCTCGTGGAGATTGTTGGACGACCTTTCGACCCCTACGATGAGGAAGTAGTCAATATTCACAAGGCCCAGAACCATGGAGCACACCACAAGGCCAACATAGCCGCCTGTATAGCTAGAGTCCTTGGACCCATTACCCCTCTCTGTCCATATTCGTAACCAGATCTGAGGCATGACTTCCAGGACCGCCCCAATTATAGAGGCGGGAAAAACGATACTGATGACTTTCCAGCCCATAGAACGAACGTAAATCTTGTAACACTCTGTGTCACCAGTCTTTCGTGACAAGTCGATCTCTTCTTTTGGCTGAACTGTGATAACATCCTTTTGGAGGTTTTCGGAAGAAGCAGCGGGTACAATAGCACTGAACGTTTCTGCAGATTGGAGTTCTGAGTATGAAACTTGATTCCGAACGATACAGCCGTCTTGAATAACCGTGATACAATCGGCGACGGGAAGAAAGTGAGCTAATCGTTAGACGGGTATATACTTGATTAGAGGGCGTAGCCTTACCATTGCTAGTTGTCATAATAACCGTGCTTGTCCGAAGTAAGCCATCTGCCCCTAAGAGGCGATGAAAGACTGTGTCTGATGTTGTTTTATCAAGACTGCTGAAAACATCATCAAGTAAAATGAGCTTCTTTCGCGAATAAACAACGCGAGCGAGAGCGACTCGCTGCTTTTGACCGCCACTCAGAGCCACTCCTCCGGACCCGACAATAGTCTCCCAACCTTGGGGTAACTGCAGTAAATCCTCTTCAAGCGCACACGAGTGTAAGACTGTGGAAAGCCACTCCTCGTCTAGTTGTGAGTGACCAATGATGTTATTTCGAATTGTGGTGTTTCGAAGCCACGGTACTTGGTCGCAATAGCCGAGTGATGTTTCTCTTTTGACGTTTCCCTGTGATGGTAGATTCTCCCCGATAATCGCTTTTAGCAGGGATGACTTTCCACTTCCTACCTTCCCCACAACCATGCTGATCGTTCCTTTTGATACGGACATGTTGATATTGTCCAGCAGTGTGTTTCCGTCGTCACTTTTAAACATCGCATTCTCGATAACTACAGTCAAGTCATCTTCAGGCGGCGTCGTCGTCGTGTCTTGCTCTTTCAGCAACAGGAATGCCTGAATTCTGCCACACCCCGCAACAACTCCAGCAATCTGCATCAACGAAACAAGGACCATGACCAGCGGTTGCGTAACGAGAGATACCAGGGACAATGAAGTGAAGGCCTCGGCAACGCTCAATCCTCCATCGGACTTTGACCAGTAAATTGCTGACAAAATCACAACAACCGGTGTTACCTGGGCAGAGATCATAGCTACGTTGTTAGTAATGTTGATCCATAGGAGGGAAGAGTATTTACCGAGAGTAATGATATGTACGAGTAGCCATCGGGATTTCGCAGATATCCTCAGTTCTTGAACTCTTAAACTTTGCACCATCTGATGAAGGAAGTCTGTCAGACCCATCATTCTGATGCCTTTTATCTGGTTCAACATGCTTGACGTTTCGCCCACCCGCTTCTGAATCATCTCGTTCCATCTCAACGTCGCTGGCTCCATAGCTGGGGAAATGACTCCGCTCAAAATGGTGGTGACTGTATCGTTAGCTGGATCACACCATGGTGACTTTACTTACTGATTGTTGGGACCAGTACAAGAAGGCTTGGGTTACCGATTTGACGGTACAGTAGATAGATACCAATAGGAAGCTCGAGCATATTAGCCCAAATATCATGGACCGACGCTCCAGCAGCAACGATAGTCTCGACGTCGGTCGTCATCAGCGTAACAGGTGCAGAATCTTTGATAGATGATGACTTGAGCTTCAGGGTCTTTTTGAAGATCAATGAGACCAATCCACCTCTGTACATTGTGACCATCTGGAATGATAAGTGCTTATACCATGCATTAGATAATGCAAGTCCGAGATAGATAAGCATAGTCGCCCCGATGAGGCCGCTGGATATTTGCACTGACATCTCCTTGCGACTGACGAAGACGATGACTGATTGTATGAGAAAGGGCTGTGCAAAGTTGAAGCCACTATGTAGAATTCGAGGAAGGATTCCCGCTACAAAGTGCCATTTATATGCGAGGAAGGTACACTTTAAAAGGCTGAACTGCCCATCCTTCGGATCTGCAAATGTTAGTGTGAACATTGAAGGAGCTCTTGACATACCTCGCACCCATAGGTTCTCCAAAGGCTCTGTTACATGATCTGTATCGAATTTGGGATCAATAGACTGCAAATCATTGGTCTCAAGAATGCCACGATGTCCTTGAAGAAAAAGGCCGTTCAGCCACCAAAAGAAACTTCGGTTGATCACACCCGAAGAGGTTTCGTGTATCTTCTCACCCTCGACTACCAAGTCCTTCGGAATCTCTTCTAAAATTAGAAGAACAGTTTTAAGGGCTAAACTGATAGTGAACACAGCCGCGATGGTTCGGATTGACCGCATCCAAAAGGTACGGGCCAGAGCAATATCTAGTATAATGGTTAAGGCAAGATAACCGCCGATAAGCTTGGAAGGTTTCCTGGAATTTCTGTGTTCCATGAAGATCAAAACTGCGAGCGCTGCCGATTCAATCAATCCAAGCACGGGTTCGGCAATGGCTGTCTTTGTCGATTGCTCTCGAGACCACAGCACTATCAAGGATATCTGCAGACAAGCATAACAAACAACAGTGGCCTAGGATGTTAGCTCAAGAAGAGATAGCTTCGAAATTTTTACCATTTTTAGCCATAATGCAGCCCCCAGTATGGCAACTCTCTCGTTGTTCCACAGCACAACCAGTCTGGGTGGTATAAGAAGAAGGAATACTCCAGTAGGAAGAAGCGACAGTATACTTTGTTCAAAAAGAATCGTGAAGTCAAACACCCCTGCCCTGCGAGGGCCGAAACTATTGTCTAAATCCATGGCGTGTCATAATAAGATTGAGAAACATTTCCATGATCGTTCTTCATATTATATATGGTCCTTCCTTCTTTATGGCAGCGCTCCAAAGAACCTGAAGGGGTTTAGCGAGTTGTAGTGGTGGGGTCATACGGAATACGCATACGCGATACGAGCCGGGTCGTCAGGACGTTTGGTACTCATATCGTAACAGTCAAAATAAATAAGTCACCCTGTGCAGTGCTAAACCAATGTTTTAGTCTAGGTGTTGATTTTGTACACTCTATGCTTATTGTCCAACTTTTATTCACCCTGAGCCGGCGATCTTGAGTTGTAAGACGGACAAAACCAGAACTTCCTTCCGCATTCCATTTTCGGATTTCTTATCGATTAACAAACAGGAAGTGGGGAACCTGATGGACCACTACAGACTCCCCCAGGCAAGTGCACGTCTAATCGCGCAGTACTGGCCGGACAATCACAAAGAACGAATTTGTATCTGCACCACCACTTCAGCCATAATGCTTTGTGAGAGATGCCAGGAGCTTGTTTCGTTTTCAGTTGAACTGTCTGATTCTGATCATTTTCCTCATCATACCCGTATTGAGGATCTGAGAGCCTCTATAGAGGTAAGATGCATGCTTTGCGCTACAATTTGGTTCGAATATACACTGGACGAACAGCAAAAGCTCAACCAGCTTGAAGGTTGCGAGTTCCCAACATTCGGACTCACCAATGTCTATATCAGCCCGGGAGGCGAGTCAAACGTCGGTCTGGAATTCGAACTAGGCCCAGATGCAACAGAAACCACAGGAATACCCCGCCGAGTGATTGACTTCAATGTTCGGAAGGGTATTGACAATGCCTCGTCGGCGTCGTTAGAAAGGTACTGACAATGAAACAGAGACAGAAGAAGAGAATGAACTCGGATACGAACGTCTCGCTCTAGATTCTCTTAAATTCTCGCCTAGCACAAATTCACCAGAGATCTTCTCACTAGCGACCAAATGGATCAACGAATGTCTGGAGAAACATCCAGCATGTGGCAAGTCAACCCACACAATATGGTACCCAACGCGATTGCTCAGTATTGAGGCCGCTCATGAGGCGAGAGAGCCTATTGTCTACCTTATTGAAACAAGGGCGGTAACTCCTTCTCAGCCATACACGACACTCAGTCATTCTTGGGGTGAAGCTCATACGATGACCCTGAATAAGAAGTCCTACCAAAGTCTCGTAGATGGCACACCTATTTCCTCTCTACCGCCCACATTTCGAGATGCTTGTTTCGTTACTCAGCAGCTTGGTGTCAATTATATCTGGATCGATGCGTTGTGCATATTCCAGGATAAGGATGATCTTTCCGACTGGAGCAGGGAGGCGTCGCTGATGGAAAAAGTGTATTCCAATTCGTATTGCAATATTGTGGCTGCTGAAAACAGAAATAGTTCTGAACCCATATTCAGAGAACGAAATCCAAAGAGCTTGAGTCCTCCAACAACCGAAACTTTGCTGCGAAAGCAGAGTTTACACTCCCAGCTTAATGAGGACGTTGCTTTGTCGGAGAAGTATATAGTGGATCATTTAGGATACTGGGTACCTGTCCGGGATGCGCACATCAACACTCGGGGATGGGTTATGCAAGAGCGTTTCCTGTCCCCCAGAGCCCTACAATTCGGCACTCATCAAGTTTATTGGGAATGCCGTCGATCCATGGCTTCAGAGACGAACCCAGATGGGCATGATATTTTTGGGATTGCACGTCCGTTCAAAGCATTGATGAAAGCTCCTCACGGGCATTATTCCTGGTTGCGCCTAGTCATGGCCTATTCGGTTTGCGAGTTGACTTTTCCCAGTGACAAATTGGTCGCGTTTTCAGCTATTGCTAGGTTATATGCTTCTTACTTGTCCGATGAGTATGTTGCCGGCATGTGGCGTGGCTCTCTTCAAAACGATTTGCTATGGTGGGCGTTCGACAGCAACAAGAATGAACCAACCCGCCACAAGACATATACAGCACCTACTTGGTCATGGGCATCAATAAAAGGGGAAGTTTTTACGGCGGCATATGAATCCGACAGGATGGAATACCTATACGAGGTAAACGATTACAAGCTAGAATATGTCACGGAGGATACTATGGGCGCCATTCGATCTGGATGGCTTCGCCTCAGTGGCCAATTGCACGAACTGCAGTTGTTGCGCGAGACCACAGACGGTGGTAATTTATGGACTCTACGAATCGACAATATCATATATACGCGAGAATATACCAGTAGGTACGGAGAGGGCCTATGGTTGTCGGTGTGGTTGGACGAGCCGCACACGGACTTTGATGTGGAAAATGAGAATGGTACCTTGTACTGCATGCCAGTAAGACATCATCTTTTTAACGAGATGGGAGAGCGATCCAACATGTGGGATTTCCTTTTGTTTCAACTGGTTGATGCGGCTCAGGGTAGCTTCCGTCGGATTGGTATGGCACGTATAAGAACCGGCGATTGTGATAATCCACCCTTTGCGAAAAACCTTGGAGCAGCCACTTCACGAGTCACACAAACAGGCGCTTATCGCAGCGCGGCGCTACCTTGCGCAGCGTATGAAAATGGTATTTACTCTATCATTGTCATATAGGGAATTGGCGCTCCCAGAAATTCCGGGTTAAAAGTACAACCTTGAACTGTCCCTGGAGGAATATTGCTGTATGGTTGAAACGATTGCTATGAGGTTCAAACCACTGATGAGTTTCGATAACACGAGGTTGTTGACTTATTAAGTAATTCGAATTACCCTGCACCCTAATATACCTCAAACAACAGTTGCGCAACATATAGTCGTGTGAAACCATTGTTGAAAGCACTGAGCACTGCTATTAGTGGCAACAAAGTTTCGACCGCTGCTGACAACTATTCAGCCCTACGGTCAAGCTTCAGCAACCAAAACGGCCGGCCGCTGAGCAAAACATGCTTATCGATAAGCCCTCATTTCCCACGGCTGCGGATGCCGTTAGCGCATGTAACAGTGTAAGCACTAAGCTTCACACCAGCTCAACGTAGCGCTGGACTCGTCAATCCTCAGCAGATTCAGCTTGATCGTCGGCACCGCCAACTTGTTGAGCTTGCAGCGCCCTGCAAATGCCAGCCAAGACCCATTTCTCTAAGTCGCAGGAATTGACTGCGCCATGCTGCAAAGGAATAAGGATTCAAGCTAATGAGCAAGGGTCCCCAAGTTTACGTATTCCCTTCAATTTGCTCGGACTCACGAATGCGAGGTGATGAAAAGATCTAAATTTGTTCTTTCTTCACAGCCTCACAAACCTTAACTTTCGCAAACATTTCTACAGCTTGCGAGTCGAAATGTCACAACAAGCAACTTCCTCGACGCCTGTCGACACCGACGCCATCGCGCCGCCTTCATACACAGCTAAAGCCAACGCTGAAACGCCCACAGACGAAAAGATCGCCATTGAGTCTGTCTTTCTTCGTTCAATCAATCGCGCAACTGGCTGACGTTTCTTCAAGACAGCGACACATCAATGACGATAACCTTCCCGAAGTTGTAACCGAGCCAATGCATCAACATCCTCCTGCGCAAACGAGCCCTCAAACAAGTCCTCCACCGCCTGTGTCGACTGTTTCCCCCGCGCCGACTAGTACGATGAACTGGGATGGTACACAATCGCCTCCAATCTTGCAGCATCCTGCTCTTGCCCAGCAGCAATACGCAGGACAAGACTCAATGTCTATTCCGATGCAGCCACAACCTCCCATGCAGCGTAGCGGTCCCACGGTCACGCCTTTGCATTTACTAGCTGACCAAGCCGATTCTGTCGATTGTCCATTCTGTCAGCGCCAAACCGAGACAAAAGTCAAGAAGTCAGCATCTGGAATGACACAGTAAGTCTCCTTGATCCCATAAAAGGCTTATCTAATTAGTATAGCGTCTACGCCGCCGCTCTTTTCTTCGGTACTCTTTTTGGTGTCATCTGTCCCTATGCCTGCCATTGCGCGCCAAATATCAGCCATTACTGCAAGAACTGCGGTCGCAAAGTCGCGCACCGCGAATACAGAGGCGAGATGCAGGCTTTGGGTACACCTGATCATTTGAGGGAGGTTTCCAAGTACCCTGCTGCCCCGCCGGCGCAGCAATAAAATACTTTGTATTGGAGTCGGGCGTTAGGATTTGTACGAGCTATAATATTTCTGTGTATCTAATGGTTCGGGGGTTCGTTTTCGGCGAGCAACGGCGCTCTCTCGGGTGTCTTTTTGTCCTTCTTCATTCCATATGAGGCAACTGTGTAAATACCGAATATACCCATCAGTGTGCTGAATGCGAATGCGACTATGCCTTTGAGTGTGAAGCTGTGGACGTTAGTGAGATTCTTCAATGGCCACGCCGAACTTACCCTTCAGGAAGACGTGGCGGAGGGACGTTTTCGCCAGAGAGGTCAAGAAGATCAGTATTCCCAGCAGCGTTGCCAGCTGTAGGAACACCGCCGGCTTTGCATGCATCGAGGTGATTCTTGGGTAGCTTGAGAGAAGCCTGCAAAGCTACTGGATCTTCGACGAATGTCGCAATCAATCCAGACGTGACATGCCATTCGATATGACAGTGGAACAGCCAGACACCTAACAATTAGCTGCGTTTCGTTTTGCACTCAGCCGACGAACATACCTGGGTTATCGGCCTTAAATCGAAGTACCGCATTTCCATTTCCTCTGACAACAATAGTGTCTCGTCGCATTGGCGTCTCGACAAATTTCTCCGATCCAGTAAAGTCGCCAACATCATCTTCGCTTCGATAAAGGACTTGAAAGTGATGACCGTGCAAATGGAACGGATGTCGTCCATCATCCCTGTTGTTTACCACAATTTGAACAATCTCACCCTTCTCCAAAACAAAGCTGTGAGTATAGGTTCCGTAGATCTGTGGGTTTGTCGCCTCCTTTCCACTTGTCAACGCAGTATACAGCGTTGGCACCTTCGGAGCACGGTAGGTAATATTGTTGAAGAAAGCATAGTTGGCCCCGTCGCGCAAATTGTCCATAATGACGTCCAGTTCAATGTGCTTGTTGGGTTCAGGAAGTCTAGCCATTTCATCATACGGCACGAGATCCATGTCGTCGTAAGGGTCAAATTCGTACACGGTTGATGGCTTGGGAAAGGTTTTTTCTTGGTTGTATACTAGCCACCCTGTGACGTTCCAGTTCAGATCTTCAGGAAGTACGTCGAAGAGATCCTATCTGGTCAGCTAAGTAAATCAAAGGGCGATCAACTTACTGTATCCATGCTTGACACAATGGGGAAGTTAGCGGAGGCATCCTGTTTCGTAGTGACCAAAACACTGCATCGTTGACCGGCAGAAAGATAAACCATATTAGCTGGAGCCGGTTTCGTGTATGCGCCGTCTACCTCGACGATAGTTATGTTGTGTCCCTCGATCCAGAAGAAGTGGCCCGCAAACGCAGCGATATTGGCCAGTCGGAGAAGATATGTCTTTCCAGGCTGAACGGCAACCTTTAGATCCTGAGTCTCGTTGATCAGAGCAGCTTGCGGTACTGGTTCAGCACCAGTTGGATTTCCCTTTCTCATGAACTCTGGAATCAAAGTCTGCATCTCATCGTGGTACCAATCTGAGAGAGTCATGATGATTTCTTCATCATATTGGTCTTTGAATGGTGGCTCTGGGTCGTGAATGATAAGAGGACCGCGAAGGCCGTCAGGATATTGACTTTCGGTATGGGAGTGATACCAATATGTGCCAGGTTGAGTGATCTATCTGGTCAGCTCATCGTCATATCAGTGCATCAAGGACGCATACCGTAAAATTGTATAGAAAAGACTGTCCAGGTAAAATAGCACACTGCGTAACCTGCGACGGCCCATCCATATGATTTGACCCATTCATAAACAATCCATGGAAATGCAAAGACGTGCTCTGATTTCCCAGATTATTCCTCGCATTCACCAAGACAGTATCTCCCACGTTAGCCTCAATCCTCGGAATCGGCCATTTCCCATTTATGCCAATTGTCGGCCTCTCAAACGCTCCATCAGGATTCGCCCTGACCCATTCGATAGTAAAATCATACGACACCGTCGCAGCCAAAACGGCCGGTGTAAAAACCACAGCCCATCCGAATCTCATCGTGTTGTTGAGTGAGCAAAAGTGAGACTAAATGAGTCGGATTAAAGCGTGGAGATGACAGGCAGGGATCTTATCAATCAGATAATCCGGCGTCGGTTAGAAAGGGTCGCACCCTTTTTTTGCACGGTTATTTCCTTCGCCTTTAAAACTGCCACCAAGGGCAGAGTTTTCGTCCAAGCGAACAGCTGATTGTAGGTAAAAACAACGCGTGATTCGACCTGGGAAAGACTAAGTGGGCATCGTGTGACCTTTTAGTCCTGAACCGGCCGAGGTAATTTTGTGACGGAAGCTTGGCGTGCGGTCGCGTGTGCGAAAGGTGGGTTGTTGGAATAAACTCATATTTCTTATCTGATCCGATCTTTTCGATAGCAAATCTGTCATTGTCGCATCGCCAAAATGCTCGAATTGTTCTCGGTGCCCGTGTTTGTCGTCGTCTTTCGAGAGACTCTCGAGACGGCCATCATTGTCTCTGTTTTGCTGGCTTTTCTCAAACAGACCCTTGATAGCTCCCAGCGCGATGCGAACCTTTACAAAACCCTGCGCACACAGGTGAGTTTAGCACTTCTCTAATGTCGAGTGTTGCTAATTGATAGGTCTGGGTTGGAACTGCGACTGGCTTCGCAATCTGCGTCATTGCCTCTGGTGTAATTATTGGCACATTCTACATCCTGGGTAATGACACTTGGGCAGACCATGAGTACTACTACGAAGGAGTGTTTTCGCTCATTTCAGCAATCATCATTACTATCATGGGCGGTGCTTTGCTGCGCGTGGGAAAGATGGAAGATAAATGGCGAGTCAAGCTTTCTAAGGCGATTGAGGCGCCTGTGACTGCCCATGGAAAGAGGGCGTGGCTGGTCAATCTGTTTGAGAAATACGCCATGTTCGCCCTGCCTTGTATCACAGTTCTCCGCGAGGGCATTGAGGGTATTGTTTTCGTTGCGGGCGTGTCTTTCTCTGCGCCCGCTTCAGCTGTGCCTTTGCCCGTCATTATGGGACTGACGCTGGGCGGCCTCGTTGGATATGCTCTTTACCGGTAAGTCTACTGTTTTATTTAAAGTCTGATCTAACTTTTTGCAGTGGCGGTTCATCGGCAAAGCTCCAGTATTTCCTCGTCGCGTCGACTTGTCTTCTGTACCTTGTCGCTGCGGGTTTGTTCTCACGCGCCATTTGGCTTTTCGAGCAGCAACAGTGGAACAAGGTTGTCGGTGGTGATGCCGCGGAACTCGGAGATGGTCCTGGATCGTACGATATTGACCGGAGCATTTGGCACGTCAACGTGAGTAGCTCAGACCCTTTTGCTAGACCAAGCTAACGATCCAGTGCTGCAATCCCCAACTCAACGGCGGAGGAGGCTGGGCTATTTTGAACGCTGTCGTAGGGTGGAACAATTCTGCCACGTATGGATCTGTTCTCGCATACAACTTGTACTGGGTATTTGTCATTGCGCAGTTTTCCGCAATGGCATACAAGGAGGATCACGGCCACTGGCCTCTTGTCAAGCCCAAGGACGAGCACACGAGAACCGACTAGATTAGATCAGTGTATTGGTTCATTGAATACAACAAATACCATTAGCAATCGTGTTCCTTCATACAACCATTCGTCTACATGCGCGCCATACATAATGAAACTTCAACCCTACCACTAGACATCTAGTCTTCAAAACGAGGCTTCTTGCGAGGTCGCCCAGGGCCACGAGCTCCCTTGCGCTTGTCGTTGGAAGCATTGCTAGCCAGCTCTTTGGCCTGGAACTTCTCCAGCTCACCCGGCGCAATTGTGCGCAGAAAGTCCTCCTTCTCCACGGTCGAATCCGAGCGCTTGTAACCAACCCATTGAACTTCATACTTCTTGGCTCTGCTACTTGTGTCGCGTCTAAGAATTTTAAACACGTGGTAGACTTCAAGATTGGTAGCAGCGTCACGGCCACCGAGCTTTTCCCAGTACTGGAAGACCAGCGCAGGGACCTGCTCTTGTAGACTCCATTCCGTCTCCCAGGTTGTTTCTCCGCCCTCCCATCGAACCTTGATGTCGACCGTGGAATTAGCCTCGTCGATGCGGTGATCGATGAAGGAGTCAATCTCTACGTCTTCCTTATAGCCGGGGTCAACTCGTCCGGTCGCGTCTCCGTTAGGCTGCGCCTCATCGCCGTTTTGTTCGTCGCCGTTTTGTTCGTCGCCGTTTTGCTCGTCACCGTTTTGCTCGTCACCGTTCTGTTCGGGTTCGTCGCGTTCAGTTGGGACGTCTTCAACCGGGTCTTCGGTGACGGCTTTCTTTTCGGCGGGAGTAGCAGTTTGCGGTGTTCTGACCTTGGGAGTCCCGCGCGGAGTGCCTGTTCGCGGGGTGTCGACTTTAGGTGTACCAATTTTCGGAGTCCCGGCTTGAGGCGTTCCAGTTCGAGGCGTTCCGGCGCGAGGAGTGCCAGTGCGAGGAGTACCGGTTCTCAACGCAGGAGAAGCCTTTGTGCTATCAGGCTTTTCGCGATGAGCGAGGCCGTCTTCCTTGGGAGGAGTGGCAGTACGCATGGCGTCCCGGGTCTTCAGGGGAGAAGAAGTCGCGAGGTCGTAGGGATCTGATAGTCAGCACCAGCAGGCTACGAAGACGATAACGATAAATACCTTTATTCGGCGATACCGTGACAATCAAGCACAAAATCACAAAGTCGCCGATTGACTTTTGTCGTGATTTTGCGAGTCGAGCCTTGTTCCTGTTCCAGGTCCAATTCCAGTAGGTGCGCTATTGCGTCACTGGGCTGTCCAGTGTACTGTAGATGCTGGTCGCAAATTGAAGCGTGGGCGCGTTGGCTAGCAACGCGTTGAATAAGGAAGGAAGCTCAGGTGAAGGATTTCGGGGCTGTGACGCCACAATTAGCCACTGGGTGCCGAACTGCTGACTTCCTTGTTTCGATTGATTGTGTTTGATTAGTACTTATGCTTATCTGCTTGCTTGTGTTACCTGAATTGATCGCATACGAGGGAATTTACCCTGAACGGTGGTGTTGCTGGGCTGTGACTGACTGATCTGACCGCATTGGCTTGTCGTTGATCGTCAATGTGATCCAGCGCATGATGGGGTCGGCAAGCAAATCCAGCATACGTTATCGCTGTCAATTCAGCTTTGCATCAATGCACTGATATGATTGCTGAGAGTGAGTCAATTTACTCCCCTTTTTCCCCGGCCAAGCCAGTTGGTAATGGTGAATTGCCTGAACAGGTGTAGCCTCAATTCACGCTTGGCTGTGTCATGATACGAAGGTTTAATCTTTACCAAAACCCTTGCAAACTTTCTTCAATAATTAACAGATGAAAAATTCTGTTAACTTTCTTAATGAGAAAATTTTTAAACGGTAGGTCCTTATGCGGCGAGTTTGTTGAGCACCTGTCAATATGGCTTATGATAAAAATCTATGTGCCAGCAGTTGTTTATTTAGAGCGCTTTTCTAAAACCTGCTATTCAAAACGTCGTATGAGATCTGTATATATCCTTTGGTTCCTGATATATGTTGTGAAGTGTGTAGTTGTCAGAGATCATGTACATTATCCCCTAGGGCCGGGCTCCTAGATCATAATGGACGTTGAAGGAACAACTGGATCTCCAACAACAACCAGTAGACCAAAAACGAGATTTTATATCTCTAGCAGTCTCTAATCTCTTGTCGGACTGACTATTAGATATCTGAAAATCCAAAAGTACTGCTTTGAGATCCAGTGTTGGCTGAGGCGTTGAACGTCATAACATCATGCCGCAATGGCACAAGATGGATACTCTATCAAAGCCATTTTCATATCAACAGGTCTCTTCTATAAACCCATCCAATATGGTTCTTCGTTTTTCGAAACACGAAGGCACGAACTTCTATCATACTGTCCTTTATTATTCCTCAGACTCAGCCGGTCATGCTGTGACCGTGTTCGCATGTCGAAATACCCTATACACACCGAACAGACAGAGGTCACACCAAATTTATTCGTGGCTGAAGGGACGGAAGAACGTATATGCAATATGCTGAGATACTCGGTTATCAAGACATGAACTTTGCATTCTATCTGAAGCGATTCTAGATACTTGACCAGTCAGCGCCATGAGTCTTGTTGTGCTCATGTAGGCTGGCGGCCGTGTAATATGACAGCTAATACACAACATAAGCAAAATCCCTACCAATGACTAGTGCTATCCATATCACTCCGGGCCATAGCTCAGCCCAGCTACCTCCTGAGCAAGCTTCTTGAGCCATGGCGGCCCGAAATCGGGGGCCCGGAGACATCGCAAGGAAGACAGTCACTAACGCGCCGCTTCAGCCGGATAGTGAGAGCCCAGACAAATCTGTGGAGCCGCGGAGCGTATCCATATCTGAGTGGACTGCAAGAATAGTTTGTACCTGGGTCAAATGCATAGCCGCGCCTGGGATGGAGAGCTCTCGAAACGTGCAGGAAGTTGTTCCCGCGCGGCTTGCGGCGGTAAATGCCAAGAAAGCGAAGTTCACTCTCAATACTCCGTATTGACTCTCAAGATGCTCCAGTGGTGATATTGATAAGGCTGAGCTGCCAACTCTTTTGCAATCGCGTTCAGGCTACGACAAGACAGCCTGCTGAAACATTGTATTTGAATTCGAGTGACTGAGACGCGGCATATTGCATGTACATTATTTTCTTCAGGATGTTCTCGACTTGACAATTGAGCCGACAATCTCCAGCGAGGAAACAAACAGGGAAAGAAAATTCTTCTGCTTGAAAATGACGCCTTTGACGCCAGTGGCTTTAGTGGCCGGTAGATCCTGTTAGGGGCTGGTCAGCGTTGGTAGGTAGCTAACGCCACACTTGTCAATTGTACAGTAGCGCTGATGTACAATTGAAGGATTGGAGGGTCTAAGTTTCTTGCTCATGAGTGCTCCCAGCCTGACTATCGAATATTTGAGGCATCATATATAGAATTATTACTGATCAGTAAGCAATTGAGTTATGATGTTGAGCATCAGCACTACCGATAGCAATTCCATCCAGTGGCTAGATGTTGAATGGGCGACTTTCATGACTTGAGCGTCCATTCATTGGGAGACACATTGACAGGCGACAATAGCCACAACAGGCAGTCATAGCTAGGTGCTAAACGCTCGAAGTATTGGATGTTTGAGAAAAGTATCAGATCTTTGAACAAGCTGAACCTATGGTCGCCCAACGATTAAAGATTCCAAGCTGGTCTACATTAGGCTTGTCATCTGTGCATGCAACGAACGGCCTCAAGAATGATGACACTTGATCATAGGATTGCAAGGAAAAGTCATGTAGGAGTTGACCCTGGGCCATGTACTAGGAATAAAGGGGCAGGTGAGCCTGTAGCAAGATATGTCTCCGTTGACGCGGTCAGAGGCGAGTATGGCGATATCATCCCACGATTTGACACGCTCGATCCAGTTGCCTGCATGCATTAGTATCGGTTAAAGTAACTTGCTCAGGGGTCCTCGGGGAGTCCAGCCTTATGAAAGAGTCAACTGCTACGTTGAGGATGGTATGATTGTCAACGTGGTGCTCTAAACTATACTTCAACACCATCTCGGTCATCATGCGCCTGGACCCCATTAGGGACGTGCAAATGAGCAAGGATGCCACAGTATCACATCATTCAACATGAGACTTGATGATACAACCAATAAATAGTTGCAACAATAGTCGAATTCTTACGTTTGATGTTGATGTTGTGATCACAAGCATCATCACTACTCCTTCATGCCCCCACGTCCCACCCGGCCGAACAACCGGAAACGAGGATCCCTGTGAGTTTAATTGACAAAGGAAAACATGTCAGCGCAACCATATCACCAAGAATAGAAGGTAGTTAAAACAATGGAACCACAAGAAGAGCCTCAAATCCAACCCAAACCCATCCAAAAAGTGAGGTTAAATTGAATCGGAGCCCACGAGGCCGGGTCTATGCAACAGACCGGCCGCTGCCCGGGGAGACTTCAAACATCCATGCCATTAAAATGCCCAGAGTGGATAAATACTGCTTTTTTGAACATGTCTATTGGCCCGAGAAAATAAGCGTGCGATCACCTCAGATCGCGTCATCGTCCTAGTCACTTTAGATCGTTGAAAGCTTCAACTGCAGAGATTTTCATGACACATTAGCTTGCCTCCCAAGACCGACGTGAGCCTCCAAACGAACCTTTCCAGCAACAACACTAGCTGCACACCGTAGAATTGTCGCATTCTTATTCGCTCATTCACTAGAAAATGGCACGATTCAAGCCGAACCGTTCCTACTCTAATTCTGACCTTGTCTTGGAGCCTTGTCTTTTTCTGGTGGCCTTCTAGACTTTTTGAGGTCCAAGAGGCTCCGCTGGTTTGTGGATACGACGAGTTTTCCCAATTTTGCCTTCCCATGGCGATGGATAGAGACGGGGTCCAGGGCAATGGGATCCTCTCTTATTAAAGGAGGCGTGCCCCCTTCTCGGTGCTTCTCTTCTTCAGTCAATCGAGTTTTGTATCCTTTGTAGACTGCCAGATTTACAGTCTTGTCATCATGAGCAACGACGATCTCAAGGGTCTTGAACCCCAAGCCAACAAGACTCAATATGTTGGGTCTGGTTCAGGCTCTGACACAGAAGAGGGTATGTTGAAGACAGCTGTCTGTTTACACGGAACTCTACTAACTTGACCAGGTCGCCTTCAACATGCCGCCGACAACAAGCGCCAAATCGGTGTCCTGAGCGCATCTATGCTCATCTTCAACCGAGTCATTGGTACCGGTATCTTTGCGACTCCCGGTTCTATTCTCGCCCTTCTAGGAAGTCCCGGTCTTGCCCTCATTATCTGGGTCGTGGGCTCCCTCATCGCCGCCGCTGGTACAGCTGTCTATCTCGAATGGGGAACCGGTATCCCTAAGAACGGCGGTGAGAAGAACTACCTCGAGTTCATCTACCGCAAGCCCAAGTTCCTCGTCACCGGAATCTACGCTTCCTACATTCTTCTCATGGGTTGGGCTTCTGGCAACTCAGTCGTCTTTGGCGAGTACATCCTCCACGCTGCCAACAAGGAGGTCGACCGATGGAATCAGCGCGCTATTGGTCTGGCTTGCATCACAACTGCTTTCCTCGTCCACGGTTGCGCTCTCAAGTGGGGTCTTCGCCTCCAAAACGCCCTCGGCTTCATCAAGCTGTTCATTGTCTTCATCATGATCATCTGCGGTTTCGTCGCTCTGGGCGGCCACCTCAAGATTGACGAGAAGCCTGACAACCTGAGCCACGCTTTCGAGGGCACCACTGGCAGCGCCTATGGTGTTGTCACTGCTCTGTACAACGTCATTTGGAGTTTCGTCGGTTACAGCAACGCCAACTATGCTCTCAGCGAAACTCGCAACCCCGTGCGTACTCTTAAGATTGCTGCTCCCACCGCCATCATCTCGGTGTCTGTTATCTACATCCTTGTCAACATCGCCTATTTCGCTGCCGTCCCCAAGGCCGAGATCATCGCCTCTGAGCGACTTGTCGCTGCTTCGCTCTTCCGCAACGTTATGGGTCCTGCTGCTGAGCGCGCCATGTCGGTCTTTGTCGCTCTATCCGCTTTCGGCAACGTCCTGAGTGTCATCTTCTCCCAGGGTCGCCTTGTTCAAGAGCTTGGCCGTGAGGGTATCCTACCCTTCTCTAAGTTCTGGGCTAGCAACCGACCTTTCAACGCTCCTCTGGCTGGTCTCTTCGAGCACTGGGTCATTTGCGTCATCGTCATCCTTGCTCCTCCTCCTGGTGATGCTTACAACTTCATCCTCAACCTTATCTCTTACCCTCTCGCCATTGTCAACACTTTTGTGGCGGGTGGTCTCGTTCATCTATACCTTCACCGCGAGAAGTACAAGTGGAACGCCCCCATCAAGGCCTCTCTGCCTGTCACCATCTTCTTCCTTCTTAGCAACATGTACCTTGTCATTGCTCCTTTCATCGCCCCTGATGACCCCAGCCAGAACCAGTACAAGAGCATGCCTTACTACATCCACTGTGTTGTCGGTATTGCTATTCTGGTCGCTGGTGCTTTCTACTGGCTTGTCTGGGCTGTCATTCTTCCCAAGATTGGTGGCTACAAGCTTGTTCGCGAGACTCATATTGATGAGATTGATGGATGGGAGTCAAACCGCTTCCGTCGCGTGCCTCTTAACTAAGTTATGAGGTTATGTTTTTGAGTTTTTAACAGCGTCACTTACTAGATACCCAATATTAACATTCAACATTGTTACCAATAATTATACAATTATCTTCAATTTGCTTAATGTGATGTCTGATGTTTGTGGGTCGTGTATTTTGGCCACTCAATTGACGCGCATGTGTGATACATCACTTGACGTACTTCTGCGGAACATACCACCGTTCCACAAGATGCCATCCATTACATCAATCAGGGCAGTCTACCTCAAGGTCCACTGAGAATTGCGAATGACTTCATTCTCCAGTATTGAAGGCGATGTTAGTATTTGCGACCCGCCTACCCTATTTGATCGGAGATCTGGATCAACTATACTCCGTGTCTTTCTCGCGTTGGATCGTGACGATTCACGAACTTTAAACCAAACCGTGGGATTGATCAACGGAGAATATCGTCCAGTCACATCCCGATCGCAACTCCTACAGCTTCTGGCCAGCTGCATTTCAGGGTCCGGTACCTGGGCGGGTCGGTGCCAGTTCTCCCACCGAACATGACGTCCACACGGAACTACTTTTGTTGCCGATCACCGCGCACTCGGACCTACTACTATGACCGAATCGCTCTTTAAACTATCATGAGCGTTCATCATGACGACTCAAACAAACCACAGAATATACAGAAATCATGTCGAGGCTACTAAGATTCCAACGGGTGCGGCCTATGGTCTGGGGAAGCAGCTTCACAAGCCGTCAATTCAGCACAACAAGAGCGGTATTGTCGGTACGAGGGCAGTCTAAGCTGTTCAAGGACGCGGATGCTGCGGTCGCTGACATCAAGAGCGGTTCAACGCTGTTGAGCTCTGGGTTTGGTCTTTGCGGCGTGGCGGATACACTGATCAATGCGATCCACCGAAGAGGCCGCGACTCTCTACACTCATTGACAGCTGTGTCGAACAATGCTGGAGTGGAAGGGAAGGGTGGTCTAGCAGTCCTCACAAGCGCTGGCCAGGTCGATCGCTTGATTCTATCATACCTTGGCAACAACAAGGTGTTGGAGAAGAAGTATTTGACTGGCGAACTAGCAATTGAGCTTTGCCCGCAAGGCACACTTGCTGAGCGCATTCGGGCAGCGGGTGCTGGTATTCCTGCATTCTTTACACCAACAGCAGCTCGTAAGTCGCCTGTGATGACATCATGACCTAGCTGACAAGATAGACACACTCGTGCAAGAGGGCGAAATTCCCGTACGATTAGACAAGTCTGGTAACGTTGTCGAAAAAGGCCGAAAACGAGAAACCCGCGAGTTCAATGGTCGAACATTCCTCATGGAGCATGCCATTGAAGGTGATGTCGCGATCATGCGAGCTTGGAAGGCCGACAAGGACGGAAACTGTGTCTTCCGGTATGTACGACACCTCAATTGCATTCTCCGCTAACATATCAGATATGCGACAAAGTCATTCGGACCCCTCATGGCCAAGGCCGCAAAGCTCACCATCGTCGAAGCCGAAAACATTGTCGAAGTTGGAGAAATTGACCCCAACGATGTTAACCTCCCCGGAATTTTCGTCGACCGAATCGTTCCCGCCACCGCCGAGAAGAATATTGAGGTGCTCAAGTTGAGGGAGGGTGGCGAGGATGGACCACCAAAAGCCACGAATGAGCACCAAGAGCGACGAAACCGTATCGCGAGACGAGCTTCAAAGGAACTCAAGGCTGGATACTATGTCAATCTGGGAGTGGGAATTCCAACGCTGGCCGTTTCTTTCCTGCCTCCCGACTCGACAGTTCATATCCAGTCTGAGAATGGTATCCTCGGAATGGGTGCTTATCCTACAAAGGATGAGGTCGATCCGTATGTCGTCTGTCCCTTTTTGTGACCTCGCTAACAAGTCAGTGATATCATCAACGCTGGAAAGGAAACCGTCACACTTGTCCCTGGTGCATCAGTCTTTGACTCGGCCGAATCTTTTGGTATGATTCGAGGTGGACACGTCGATGTGTCAATCCTTGGTGTAAGTTGCGCAATTCTTCCCCCACTTCATCACTGACAATCTCAGGCTCTACAAGTCAGCGCAGTCGGCGACTTGGCCAACTACATGATCCCTGGAAAGGTCTTTAAGGGCATGGGCGGAGCAATGGACTTGGTAGCCAACCCCGACAACACCAAGATTGTTGTTGCAACCGAGCATTGCGCCAAGGATGGGTCATCCAAGATCGTGCAGCAATGCACGCTGCCTCTAACGGGCGCACGTGTTGTCAGCACCATCATTACCGACCTTGTAAGTTTTATGCTGTCTATTTGTGACTACGCTAACGGTTAATTAGTGTGTGTTTGAGGTAGATCGAGAGCAGGGTACTCTGACTCTCACAGAGCTTGCGCCGGGCGTAAGCGTTGAGGAAGTTAGAAGTAAAACGGACGCAGACTTTGCAGAAGCGAGTGAATTGAAGCAGATGGAGTAATACCAAGTAGACCACATAATTCCAAGACATTTTCTGCATCATTCGTCATCAATCCTGTTATCCGTTAGCAAGAGTCCTCCCCGCAGCGGGGGAAGATGAAATAGAGTTAGGCTTTAATTAAGGTAATGGGTAGATCGTCAGGGCGGGCCACCGTTGAGCTCGGCACAAGAGTAAGCACGAATGAGGTGATGCAGACCAAAACAGATCAGGAAGGTCGACGATCTAATGCTGGGCGCAGTGCGACTGGAAATGATCGTCTACTGTTATCAAAAGTTCTCGCCAAGGGTATTTGCCAAGAGGTGACCTATATAACAGACAGCAGTACGCGGAGTAAATGATCCCCAACCCATCCATCGCAATGAGGTACTCTGTATTTTCCCTTCTTACTCTCGCCTTGGGAGCAATTGCTGTTCCCAAGGCCGACGTCAAGGCTTATGATGGGTACAAGGTCTTTCGCGTAAACACCCACGGCAAGGCAGACATCAAAGAGAAGCTTGCGCCGGTTACCTTCGACGAGTGGGAGCATGGCGATCAACATGCCGACATTGTTGTCGCACCCAATGACATCGAAGCGTTTGAGAGTCTAAAGCTTGACTTTACCACTCTGCACGAGAATTTGGGCTCGTCTATCGTCAGCGAAAGTCCATCTCATAAGAAGTGGAAGCGTCAGGCGGATGATGAGTCTTGGTACGATGAGTTTCACAATTATGAGGATCACATCGATTACTTTAGGGACTTGCATGCGCAGTTTCCCAACAATTCGAAGCTGATTTCTTCGGGCAAGTCATATCAGAAGAGGAATATTTATGGTCTTCATCTCTGGGGTGATGATGGACCTGGAAAGCCTGCTGTGCTTTACCATGGGACTGTCCACGCTCGAGAATGGATCTCTGCGCCGACCATTGAGTACATCACTCTTCAGCTCATCAAGGGGTTTAAGGGCGGCGATGAAGATGTTCAAATCATTCTCAACAAATACGACTTCTACATCTTTCCTTTTGTCAATCCCGACGGTTTTGTAGGTCGCTCTTCCGATCGGCCATTGCTTAGCTAACTTGGTCAGGTATACTCTACCACAGCTGATCGTCTCTGGCGAAAGAATCGTCAGCCTCCTCCCTCTTCGGCAGCCAACCAAACATGCATAGGTCGCGACATCAATCGCAACTGGGAATTTGGTTGGGATTCGAACAAGAGAGGCGCCTCGACAAACCCATGCTCGCAGGTCTACCGAGGTGAGAAGCCGGCGGATAGTCCTGAGAATGCTGGATTGGACAAGTTTGTCCGAGAATTGAGAGATACTGTTGGTATTGTTCTCTACATCGACTTCCACAGCGTAAGTTCCAGTATCTTGACCAATTGGTCGTGCCACTAACATCGTAAAGTATGGCCAATACATTCTGTCTCCGTTTGGCTATAAGGAAGACCTCTACGCGCCCGAGCTTGGAAAATGGACCAAGGCAGCTGCCCTTGTCAGCACAGCCATCCGTGAGAGCTCCGACGACAAGACAACCTATACCTTCGGTCCCAGCGGCGCAGTGCTGTATGTAACTACCGGCTCAGCGCCCGACCACGTTTACAGCGTAGGACAAGCCAAGTTCTCGTACACCATTGAGCTGAGAGATACTGGCGAGACGGGATTTGTGCTCCCACCGGATCAGATTAGGCCGAATGTTGAGGAGCAGTGGGCTGGACAGAAGGTGTTGCTGTCGCTTTTGGATGAGACGTTCTTTGATGGTGAGGGACCAGCTCTCTACCAGGGACAGACATAGTTTAACTCTTGTATATATTCACGGTGATTGAGTATTGTGAGACGTTCAGGCTGAAGTGCCAACGTCCTACCAACAATAGTCTCTCATAATAAGTACAATCAGTGGTAAGGTCTTATTGATCAATCATTATATATGCTCAAAGCTTTGACTCCCTGCCCGGTGCAAAGCTAGTTCCCCCAATAGCTTCAACAATTTTATCCACGGTATTCAGGATCCAGTGTCCACCCTCATCGCTGGCCAAGTATTTCACACTCTCCTCTGTCTCGCCATTCTGATCGCTCTTATATGTTCCATCCTCAAGCGCCTTTCGCAGACCGAACACATGCGACAGCACTTGAGGTCCAACACCAGTTTGCGCCCGTAGACAAGAGATGGCAATCATGGAGGTATGGATTCGGCCGAGACTAGCCAGTGTATCGCGGTCGGAAGCTGGAGGATCGGAGAGGAGAGCAGAGTAATGGCTGCTGAGGATATACACAGGCAAGTCGGGATGCGCAAGGGCGAGCTTCTCGAATAGCTTGTCTTCGTATGGTCTATAAATGGAATCCCACAACCCTCGACCACGGGCCAACGTTTCATCGATATTTTGCGACGTCGGTTGTCGACTTGCTTTTGTGCTTAACTTCGATGTTACATCTTCGGGAAGCGATGCGTGAAAGGCGTTGAGGGAATTGATGGTTCGAGGAATGCCGTTAAAACTGATACACTTGAGGCCAACTTCTCGAATAAACTCGGCATTCTGGACAGTGGAATTGGGGTCTTTGGACGATGCGACGCGATGAAGGACGGGGAGAGAGTCGGGAGAGTTAAGAGTAAACGTAGCAGCGGCCTGCAATCGTCAGTGAAGCTCAATCGCGGGCAATTGACAAACATACCGAAACAGTCAACCAAGACTTTGGACCGAGGTTCCTAATAGCGGCATCATTCGCGATCGCTTCAAACAGTTCCTGGACTTGCGCAGGTGCTGGTCTTGGCCCGGGGCGCGCAAAAGGCGCATTAATAAGAGCTTTCAGCGGCGCAGAAAGTTTAGACATTTCGGGGTTATTTTCGTTGTTTGACATTGCATCACTGAGAGAAGCCGAGGATCTGTCGCGGTTTTGTGACGATGACGATTGATGGGTCGGTGGTGGATCTGGAAGCCGAGAGGAAAGTCCCACTGTTTCCGGGGTCTAGAATGAGAGACGACATCGGATGTAGATTTAGACACCGATGGTTTTGGAAGTGTACAAAACAATGAGAGTGTAAGTGAGGAGGAAGAGAGAGGGCAAGTTTGTTAATATGGGTTCAGACAAGAAAGTAAAGGAGCCTTTTTGGCTTGGGTATGTTATTTGTCTCGTATGGATGTGGATGTAACTGACAGTTTATAGCGGTGCTGCCGCCTGTATGGCAGTTTGTTTCAGTACGTTGACCACTAACACCACTAACAAGGAAGAAGTCAACTAACTTGTAACGTATAGCACACCCTTTGGACCAAACGAAATATCGAATGCAAGTCTTAAAGTCGAATGCTTCTATGCTCAATGTTTTATATAGATTCGCAGCAAGAGATGGTAAGTTCCAAAATCCTCTTTAGATCAATACTAACAACTATCAGGCATCCCATCTCTATGGACTGGTCTATCAGCATCTATCCTTCGTCAAGGAACATACTCAACCGCCCGCTTTGGTTTCCATACATATTTCTCGGACAAACTTAGAGAGTACACTGGCAAACAACTATCACTGACACAGAATATCGCCTGTGCAGGTGTTGCAGGCGGTGTTGCAGGACTGGTTGGTAATCCAGCTGAGGTCGTCCTGGTTCGTATGTGTGCAGATGGCGCAAAGGCTCCTGGGCAACAATTTGGATATAACCATGCTGTGGATGCTTTGGCAAGAATCTATAGCGAAGAGGGTATGAGGGCGTTCTGGAAGGGTCTTGCTCCCAATATTGCGAGAAGTGCTTTAATGAGTGAGTCTTGGTAGTCTCTGGCTGAGTGAGTTACTAACAGTTTCAGATGTCTCGCAGATTGCTACGTAAGTCCCCCGAAGGCATGACGGTGACTCGACTAACAGCTCAGATACGCTTCCGCCAAACAATACCTTCTTGCCAACGGCTTCGGGGACGACACAAAAACCCATGCTGTTTCCTCCCTAGCAGCGGGAACAATGGCGACAACTATCTGCGCCCCCGCTGACGTCCTAAAAAGCCGAATGCAATCCAATGCAGGCAAAGAAGGTCTAGCTCAAGTTCTCAGCACAGGCCTTCGTGAAGAAGGTCCTCGATTCCTCATGAGAGGCTGGACACCCGCTTGGTTGAGACTCACGTACGTTACTCGCTCCCACATCAGACGAAGCTAACATTACAGACCACATACTGTTTTGACATTTGTATTTATGGAGAAATTGCGACAGATTACTTCTTTTGACTGGCTGGGTGGATTGCAGGAGCAGGAAACACTTCGTTAATATTTTGCTATGTTATATACCAACTTCAGGCCAATAAAGCCATTCGAAATTCGTCATATCATCCCATGAAAGTCCACCAAATGAGGGTTCGAAATCGTTACCAGGCTGATTTAGGGCTTGGACGATTTGATCATCCGACATGGCAGAGAAGTGTATCGGTTCCGGCCATAGAGCTTGCTGATCCAAAAAGTTGGGCGTCGTCATGGGTGCTTCGTTAACGATTGGCATTCTTGGATCCGATATGCCGTCTCCGGTAGCTGCTCTCCTGACAATCTGCTTAAGGTATTTTCCATACTTGATCGATAGACCGTTTCGGTGTCTTGTCACTTTTCCGATCCTTTCAAGAACGGTAGCTGTTTCGTCAATGAGGTTTCGCACACTTGGAGCCAAAGCAGAACCGCCTGTCGCGTAGGAACTTAGGGTCAGTGCAAAACAGGCTGCGAATGAAATCATGATCGCAGTGTTGTTTGGCATTGATTGTAATTGAGATTCACCTTGAATCGCGGCGCGCATGACGTTGAGAGCTGAGGAGAGACCCGCTGTGTGGAAGAAGCGACGGACTTCAAGGGGTGCAGTGGGATGGTTTATCACGCCTCCGTATATAGAAAGACGAGTGTGGGTAACAAGGATCTCAACATATGGAGGGAGTCGACGGTCTAAAGGTCAGCGTGATCTGACAGATAGATGAAGATCTTACCTGGGCCTTTGCCAATAGAGACTCCCCACTCGGTGTACCATTGATCAAAGAAGCGTTCGATTGAACCTTGGATTCTAAGATTGTTAGCGAGATAACAGAAAGTAACAGGAAGTAACATGAGGCATACGATTGAGCGATCAATGAGCCATCGCTAGAAGCCATTTGCGACCCATCACACAGCGCTCTGACAGTAGCAAACAATGCATCCAGATCCCTTCTTAGAACAGCCATAGACACAAGATGTCCATCAAGAGGATCCGCCCACTCGGAACGATGCCAATTGTCGCAGTCCTTGAGCGATCTCGTCATTGGCACAGAGAATGGTCGTCCTCTAGCGAGCGACATTCCTCGTTCTAGCACAAACAACGAAAGCCAACACCGTTCTCGATTACGAAGGAACAGACGTCCCTTTTCTGACCATGGATCTAGCTCAGGAAATCCGTCCATTGCGAGTGCTGCTCTCGGATCAAGACAATCACCCCTCGCAAGGCCGATTTCCGACCCAGAGCCCAGCATTTCTGGCGATACGAGACTTTTATGAAGGGATAAATCGGTGGCGACAGTATTCGCGATGGAGATGTACGTACAGGTCTCATCATCGGTAGAATGTTGACCAGGGAACATCCATGGAATATTTACCATGAATGCAAGAACGATTTCGACGGATCTGTAACGCTTGACCACGACCTTATGTGCGAGTGTTCTGACGTGATTTGACAGTCGTTTTGAAAGCGCGGATGCTGATGGCATGAAGAGGGCTGATGCGGCCATGATGGATGTATACAGAAATGCCGATCTTGAACGAGTAAATTCGACGGTGTATATCCTTGGATCAAGACCCCATCGAGTATGCGCAAGATTGCGATGAAAGCTGATGGTCAGCAAACGTCAAAGTAAAGTCGGGTGACTTACAAGTGAAATAGCTTATCGGCTTCATCTTCGGAAACAAGCCCCAAAGTGACCGGGTCAACATCCGGTCCAACATCCAAATGAACTTGCGCTGGCGCAAAGAATGCCTGGATTTCGTCCTCAGTTTGTCCAGTGGTACTCGCTGTATGCGCCTGCTGAGGAGAATTGCCATGTCTCGAATCTGGCGATGGCTGGATATACGATGCCCTTGCCAGAAGCTGTAATGGATTTTCTGCATCATCAATTGCAAGACTCTGCTGCGTTCTCTGAATGAACTCGGGCATCACCACAGGATCCTGCTCCTCTTCCTCTTCAGAGTAGGCATCCTCCTCACCATCTCCGCTAGCACTGTATCGAGTTTGCGCGACATCAGGAGAATTCGCGCCGCTGAGCAAATCTTGCAAATGAGTTAGAATCCTATCATCTTCAGGGTTCTTTTGCGCCGCTGAGCGAGCGCGTTTGACAGCTTGATCAATTTGGTACAGCGCTTTGTCCAAGCCTGTACGTTTACTGACATTGTTAGCTGCGATTGAATTGAGTGCAATTGAGTACTCACTTTTTAATACCCTTTTGACGACCGGGATGATATGCAGGTCGAACACATTCGCAATCAAGCTGGATGCATCTCCTGCATCTTTCCTGGTGCGGTTTCCAATCGCATTTGATCTTTGATCGACGACAAACGAGACAAGCTGCCTGTCTTGGACGCGGCGAATCACCTCCTTGCAGCGGGGACGTTTGAGTCTGGAGGTCCGAGTTCGAATTCTCCGCCATTTATTGGGTTTTGGGTAGTATATATCAATCGGGGGTTGTTTTGTGAACCGAAGAATTGGGATTGTGGGTTTAAGCAAAAGCACGCGATGCTCAAGAGGAGAAACGTGCTTTGAGGTGAATAGAGACGAGAAGGGTCGTGGGGAAACCATTGCCTGTCCGTCTGCCTACGTGGAGACTTGCCGGTCTCCGGTTCGAGTTAACGTCGAGTCAGAGAGGAAGCCGTCGGAAACAATCATGATTGGTCACTCATTAAGCTTCCGACGAGAAATCGGGGAGAGGCGGGTGGAGGTAACGTTATTTAACAAGGATATTATACATAAAACAGAGCTCTCTCAATCTACAGACTCAATCTAATGCAATCATATCTAGATCTTCACTGACTCACCTTTGTCTTATGTCGCCATCGACCCTGTCGAGCACGAAATGAGACGGACAATGTCAAAAGTGGGAATAACCATCAACTACACCATCGGGCAACTTGCGATCCTAGCCTTATTAGGAAGAATTGGGGGCTAACCTCCACATTTGATACGCCGTGGATGAAAATATTTGAGGCAAATAGATAATATGAGGAGCTATATAAGAAAGATGTCTGCAATTGACGGTGAAAAAGAGAAAAGAAAGATCGAAAGTAACCGTCATAATGTCTGCTATTATAGATAACAGCAGCGATAAAGAGCAACCCGTCAAGGGTGTCTCTGAAGAGATTACAGAGCACTCAAAGCCTGTGTCTCGATTTACACGCTGGTATCGCAGTCCCCTGTTCAACGTTATCATTGTTGGACTGATTTCATTCACACAACCAGGAATCTGGAATGCCCTGAACAGTATGTCTATCCCTGAAATGCAAGTATTTCTCTAATATCTGCAGACACTGGCGCTGGTGGCCAGCAAGAGCCATATCTCGTCAATGGCGCCAACTCACTCACTTTCGGCATCATGGTCTTTGGGTGCTCACTCTTCAGTATCCTCGCAAACAAAATCGGCCTAAAATGGGTTCTTATCATCGGTACCCTTGGATATGCGCCTTATTCTGCTGCGCTTTACACAAATAACCGATATGGAGTGGAGTGGTTCGTTTTGCTTGGCGGTGCTACCTGCGGTATCGGAGCTTCTGCGTTGTGGGCTTCTGAAGGTGCTATTGCTTTGGGATACGGCGATATCAAGGATCGTGGGAAATTCAGTACGTCGATTTTGGCTCCCTATTGGCTTTGGTACTGACAGTTGTAGCTGGAATCTGGCTTGGTCTTCGAGAGCTTGGTCAACTCATCGGCTCCTCAATCCAACTCTCTCTGAATGTCGACTCTGGAAAGCGAGGTCGCGTTGGATACACCACATATCTCGTGCTTATTGCTCTTCAGTGTCTCGGTCTTCCTCTCGCCTTTCTAATCTCGCCTCCTCACAAAGTTATCCGATCAGATGGCTCCAAACTTCCCCAGGCGAAAACCAACAAGACCATCAAGGACCAATTCCGACGATGGGGTGCTCTAATTCAACGCAAGCAATTCTACCTCCTCATTCCCATCCTGATCGGCTTCAACTGGAACAGCACCTACCTTGGAATCTATCTCGTCAACTACTTTTCCGTTCGAGCGCGCGCTTTGGCGTCGTTGACTTCTGGAATTGCTGCTACTGGCGCGAATATCTTTTGGGGATGGTTCTTTGATCTCAAGTATTTCAGCCGACCTCAGCTTGCACGAATCACTTGGGTGTTTCTCGCAGTCACTATGACTGCCCTTTTCGGATGGCAGTTTGCTATGGAGTTGGAGTATCGCAATTCTAACCCTCGTGTTACTCTAGATTGGGATCTTCCTGGATTTGGCCGCGGATTCGCTGTTCAAGTCCTTCTTCGGTATGTTGTTGAATCCATATGCCGAACAAAAGCTAACGATTTAGATTTATGAATGAATCACACTACATGTTTGTTTACTGGATCATCGGAACTTTCTTCCAAGATGTCGAGACACTGACCCTTGCTGTCGGTCTTGTCCGATCTTTCGAGTCTCTTGGCTCATGCTTGGCTTTTGGAGTCGGTGCCGCCAAGGTGCCATCTCTCACCAACCTTATCGTTGCTTTTGCCATGTTTTGCATTTCACTACCTTCAACATCTTTTGCGGTGTTCCTTGTACCGGAGCGACCGGCAGAGAATGCGTTGGATAAGCCAGAGGAGGAACAATGAGAAGGGAACTTTTATAGAATCAACTGATACCCCAATAATAATCGTTCAACACGACACTACATCTGCATTGTTAAAGCGTATATGGTTGGCTTGCCTAAATTGGTAATTGCTTAAACTCTGGAGCCCATGGAAACGTGCGACAACGAACAAGGCGAGGTAGGGGCATGGCGGATAGTCCCGCGCCACGTGTTAACCATCAAGGTAAATCGAAAGAACAAGGAACTTCTGAGAGCCAAGAATGTTGGTTCAATATATCACCATCCATGTATTTGACTGTGCCGTTGGGCCACAGATTCAAAGGTTATGGGTAAGGATTATGACAGAAGAGAGAACGCGGCATCCTTGCATAGTCGCGGATCGGAGCATCAGGGCTAATCTCATAAGGCAAGATGCTAGGTTGAACATGTTGTTCAGACTTCTCTAGCCAAGTGACGAAATCAATACCCCATCCAAGTCCCTATACCGAATCGTTCCATTCTTGAACGCTCGAATAAGTCCCCGAACCTTGTGTTGAAGTGGCAGAATCTCCCTCGACTGTCGATACGTTCGAACCAAGCGGATAATCGAGAGGACGCCACCGGCAACTCCACCAATCTGAAAAGTTAGTGAGAGATCTGGATGCGGCAAAGCATAGGCGAAAACCACACACGATGTCGTCCTAAAGATGTCAGCAGGGAAAGGTCTAGGGCGAAAGACTTACAATGAAACCAGACTCGGTGAAACAGCCTTCAATAGAGGTCTTTGTTGTTTCCTCATACCTTCAAGGACTTCATTGAGAACGACGAGCTCATGAACTGCGCTGGCACGGAACTGTTTCGACAGCGTGACATCTGGATTCCCTCTCGACACTCCGTCCCCTGGAAGCCAAAGGTCAGCAAGTACGCGGGTTATAGAGAAAATCAATACCTTGGAAGGTTATGAATCTGTTATTGAGACCAGGAAGGTCGTCTCTGGGCAAGTCGTGACTGATGCAGTGGAAGTAGTGCTCCAGGTGTTTGTTTGTCTTGAGTCTTTGAACTTCAAACTGCTCGAACAAATTACTGTTGTTTTGATCTGAGCGAATCATGAACAAGTCGCTTGCGATGTTTTTATTAGCATCATTACTTGGTAGCATCATTTGATTCATGATGATGTTTCATGGCTAGTCACGATAGTTGAAGCAAAGTGTGAGAAGATTTGCTTTCAAGATTACTTTTTGACCTAGAGAATCGAACTTACAGACAAAGGCGAATACCAAACACTCTTATTGGCTTGTGAAGGCAATCAAATTCCCTACATGTTGAGTGTGACTGGTATGGAAAGAGAAGGGTGGCTACAACCGAACCCCCGTGTTAAGACCAGATTCCGAATTTCCACAGTAGGCAATCTTTCTGTACTCTATCCATCTGCCTGACTAAAACTCTAATAACAACGGAGGATAATCTTGGTTCTCAGCTATTCTGATGGACGACACTCAAAGCAACCTGGCTGATAAACGACGAAAGTTCCACTCGCAGGCCAGAATCCAAGCTGTTCAGGCGTCGCCGAGTACAAGTTACATCGGGCATTGCGCCCAGCCAGATTGGAATTAACCCCTGACCCAGTGAAAGCTTTGCATTCTGGATTCTCAGCACAGATTTGGGCGCAATTCTCAAAAGGACCCAAGGGTAGCTCGGAACCGATGAGATAAGATTTCGCAGAACTAGGAAGCCCTCCAGTCTGACCGCAAACTAAATTTTGAGGAGGCGACTCGATTGCAGTACATGGAGGATCATACTCAACGAAACTAACATCGTCGATACGTATTTCGGCACCATCCCACGGCAAACTTGGGCTCGAGGCAGTACAGCGCCAGTAAAGTCGCAAATCGATGGTATTGACTGCACTTGATCGTATGACCAATAGTTGCCGCTTGAAATATTCGTTCCTTGGTACGCCGTCAGCCTTAAACTTTGTGATATCGACGAGTACGCCGAAGTAACTCTGGAAGTCGCATTCTGTATTCGAGAGTGTGCCAAAGTCTGTAAAAGCCCAGTAAACGGTCCACAACAATGTTTTTGTTTCGCCATGGCTTGTGATGATCTGACGCAGAGGGTAAAGGGAACCGGTTCCTGTGACGGGGAACCTCAGTAGACTACGGTTCAGAGTTAGATAATGACAGCCTGGTGAGTGATAGGTACATACGCATAGCGGTTTCCTGTACGAGCATTTTCGGGGTCAATTGGCACAGTGACACCTCTTCCTAATACCCAGGGGAGCGCGTCTTGGGAGGGGTCGTCTTCGAATCCTCCATTGTAGAATCCGAAATCATCCTGTGGCCCCGCTATAGCGGTCGTACTTGCGATCGAGGAGGTTGTTGTCGTTTCGGAAGACCAAGATGTCACGGTCAAAGTGCCTGTATAAATGGCCTGTTCCGTGGTCGAGTCACCAGTTGAAATGAGGTGGGAAACAATTGACGTAGATGTTATCTCCCAATCCGTCGGTGATATTGAGGACTCGAAGGATACCAGGTCAGAGGAGGATGCCTCAAGGGCTAGAGTGGATGTGGCATGCCGTGTCGAGGCAGGCGATTCTTCGTGGGATCCAGTAGATTCTGTGTTGACCGTAGTCTCTGTTTCAGTGAGGTCAATGGTTATTGATGGGAATGTCAAGGCAGTTTCGGAAACGGTCGTCGAGCCTGTTATCAGAGAAGTTGCCAGTGCAGTGGGAGTGAGGTTGTAATCAGAAGAGTGGTTGGGTGACTCAGGACTCGTGCTTGCTTCGGGCACGGTTGTCGAAACAGCAGTTCCTGTTGACTGGCCCGAGGTAGTGACTAATGAGATGAGACTGTAACTGTTCGGCTTGCATGGGCTGCCGTTGGCTCCGAATGAAGCTACAAGACCAGCGAAGATTAGCTTCGCCGCCATGGTGTTGACAATGAAAGGGAATAAGAAGGAAGTAAATGCATACCGTCCGAAGACATATTAAACCCGTTCAGAAAACAAAGCTAGAATACGACCTCTCCTCGTATTGATAATATAAACTATCGACAGGCTTTACTTTTTTGGGTGTTCTAACGAGCAAACTATTGGAATCGGGCGACCTGAGCGGTCTTGGCATTTAATTTTAGCTCCAACATTGCAGCAACCAACGCAGGTTCAGCAAATGGCTCGCAAGATCGTTCAGAAAATATACGCATAAAGAATCAATATTCTATGGCATTCGCTTTATGTTTTCCTGAAATTGCATCGATCCTTATGCTGGTAGACGGAAAGCTCCCCGGCAGCTGAGGTCGAAGGCTGGACCGGCTTGCACCATGGTTTAGAACAGTTAGCTCAAACTGCAGAGCAACCCACAGGGAAGATCCGAGCTTTAAGTATCGAGCAAATTCAAGGCAATCAAATTTTTTGGTGGTTGTAATTAAGATTGCCTGTCCCTAAGTAAAATCACATTATTAGAAAGAAAAGCAAACCATATTTTGTTATCTGCTGGCCACAGAATGTGATGAATTGAAGCCAATGCTTCCTGGGAACATAGGTTCTGCTCTTCTGCTTTTTAATAGGAACTACAACATGAAAATACTGATTACGCCATACTAACCAGCCTCGAGTCATTCTCAGAGAGCTCATTGAGCATCCGTACTTCTCGAGGAAGGGGCGGCGCGGCTACTTCTGACCAGCATAGAATTTAACAAACTACAAAATGCAGGTTGCCATGAACCGTGCGCCATCGTCACAGATCGAGATGTCCTTCCCCAGAGGACAAAAGTGGTTACACTTCTACCTGGAAAAGCCCACATTTATGATGCGTACTGCTAGAACTTCGAGACTTCGACTTCAGGTGACTCTCTACGCCTTTGTAATAACTTAAAAATGGTTCATGGCAGATTCAAAAAAGAACCTGAGAAGTTGATCGAGGTGATTCAATACTCCGCCCGCTAGCTTGTAGCGAGATCTTATCCGCATTACCCCATACTATCAGGAGCAGTAGACACTATTTGAGTACTAATGGACCCAATGCTTCAGCCTTTGTTTATGGTATGTTCACGACACAAAGCTCGGGCGTTCATGTCAGATGTCCGCTCGCCCCGCCGTCTCCACGATCCATGTTTCGGTTCGGGTTTAAGTGTTGAGCATTTTAGTAAATCCTTATAGGGCGAGATATCCAGACTTTGTGGGTTCGGGGGCGGTAGAGTAGATCCCGGTTGTAGTTTTTCGCGAGGACCCATATTGTCTCATTCACAGACTTGGATAAAGATGCGAGATGTGACTTCTTAAAACCACCAATCTGGACGACGATGTTCTAGACCAAGTTAGAATAGCAGCTGAACTAGGAGTCACCAACAAGCTAACAATCAAAATTACAAATCAGTTGTTGCGACGAAGCACAGTCGTTCTCGTGCCCATGCCTCACGTCGCTTAAACTCGTAAACCTGGCCTCAGGGGTACTCCCGGATGTCACATGGCGCACAGATCTAGAACAGCACGTCAACTCCTATGCTACGGTAACATAGGAGTCATAGTTCAACCAGCGTATCATCGTTGCAACAATTTATGTCGCATCGTTAATGCAAAGATAGCCGAATCCGGACACATCTGTGGGTTTTTGCATGCTGATCTGATCTTGTAGATATAAACAGTTAATGGCCACCACAACAATGCATGCGGAGAACAAACAGGATGAAGAGATATAGTAGGTGTCTTGGCGAATGGATTTGCCGTCATTCGGCAGAATACTTGAAAGCTATCTATGCAGATTTCGTCCTAGTCTACGGTTGATGTGACAGTCCTAATCTGCTAGTCTAATATGTACAAGGCTGGTGTTCTAGGCTTGGTCCATGAAGACTCATGGTTGCAGTTGAGAACGTTGTGATGGAGTCAACTCCGCTTTTGAAGGTGCTAGCCAAAGAACGGCTCCATAGCCTAAAAACTTTATCAGAATGCAACACACGAAACGTTTACTTATTCTGGATGACCGAAATCCCAGGTATTCGAATATGATTTATTTTTCTTTTCCGGCCCTCCTGCACCTAACTCTGTGGCGTTCCTGTTCATTTGCCAAATCTCAGTTGACAGCATGGCTGCCAGGGTGCTATCGGAGATCCTAACCCTGTTTTGTCAGCTCCGATGTGAATTTTGATGCGGCACAGTAAATAGGGGGAAACCTTCATCCTATGCGAGAGAGAGCTGAAAAAAAAAAGGGAATATTCCTCCTATATTTCTCCTTGAATTAAGTGCTTACGTGAAAATCCTCCTCATTTAGAACGCTACTAATAATGGTGGTGGAGATTGCTCCCTTACTCGTTGATTCCTTATCCTTGGCGAACCAGGAACCGGGCCGTTGACACATGCCAAGGCAAAGAAAAGTCGCTGACAGAATGACATTCTCAGAGTTCTTTAGCGCAGGGGCTGTGGCTTCTTTACACGACCTTCCAGAACGGGACTAAAATCCTTATGAAACACGGACGGGGTATCTAACAAATAGGGCGTATCTGGCAAAATACCCTTGCTGCATCCTATGAGATTGTCGTAAGCGACCTCAGGCGCTTGACGATTGGAACTCAAAATGCAGGTTGGTTCTGCCCTCGTGGCGAGAAAATGACGCTATTCTAAGGGCCTGCCTTGCACGGTTAACCCCAATGCTACGCTGTATCGTGGAAGCATATCCGGATCATCCATGTTTAGTATAGACAGTCCTCTGCACCAGAAGATGAGACGAACCCAGTGGGGGGTTAAAGTAAGTCTTTAAATCCTTCACTCCACTTGAGACGATAAGCGTCAGGGTTCGTCAGGGTCGAAAAAGACCTTATATATCGGTTCCCCCAGAACTGGCTCCGCAGTACGGGTGATTGTCTCGCTAACTATTGTCGATCATAATGAGGTGGGCTTTGCCTTTGTTGCTGTCCTTTGTGCCCTTGGCTTTGGCAGAGTTTGGGAACACAGTGGAATTGCTCAAGACTTTGCCTAGTTGTTCTGTAAGTTTGTTGCCTTAATGCCTGGCTTTGCTAACCGGATTAGTCTCCTTGTTATGAAGATGCTTTCGGCAAATCAGGATGCAAGACCACCGACGTGTCTTGCTTGTGTTCGGGACAAAAGACTATCAAGACGGCGGAAGGATGCGCAGCTGGAATCTGCAGTGTCAAGGACAGCTTGAGTATGTCACCCTTTCGATTCCTGGACCAAGCTAACGACTTTAGCCACTCTGAACATGACCTATACCTACTGCGATTATCCTGTCCGCGACAAGACCACCCTCTTCATCAACGTTACAATCGTTCTCGGCGTTATCTCCGGTGTCTCGATCCTTCTTCGACTCGGTACAAAATACTTCCTTAGCAAAGCCGACTTCGGTCTCGACGATCTTTTTATCTGCCTTACACTCCTTATCGGTATGCCGTCGACCGCAATGAACATTCATGGAACAGCAGGACACGGAGAAGGTCGCGATATCTGGACTCTCGAATTTGACCAGATCACCAAGTTCGGCTTCTACTTCTGGCTACTGGAAGTGTTTTACTTTGCTCAAGTCTCATTTCTCAAGACATCTTTATTGTTCTTTTACCTTAGGATCTTTCCTGGTAAAGCACAGAAGCTTCTGTGGGGAACGATCATTTTCAATACAGTCTACGGTGTTGTCTTCATTTTTGTAGCCGTTTTCCAGTGTACGCCTGTGAACTATTTCTGGCTCAACTGGGACGGTGAGCATGAAGGAAAATGGTATTTTTATCACATCACGTAGAGAAACAACTTGCTGACTTTATAGTTTTAATATTGCTTCTATCGGCTGGGCAAATGCTGCTATCAGCATCATCCTGGACTTCTGGATGTTAGGCATCCCAATGTGGTACCTCCGCAAACTCAAGCTTCATTGGAAGAAGAAGATTGGTGTTGCGGCCATGTTCATCGTTGGAACCTTGTGAGTATCTCATCGCATCTCCATAACCTAGCTAACTCTTTAAGCGTCACCGTTGTTAGTATTATACGCCTGCAGTATATCGTCCACTTGGGCTCTTCCACCAACCCAACCTACGACCAAACCGATGTTTCGATCTGGTCAACAGTCGAAATCAACATTGGTATTATTTGCGCCTCTATGCCCGCTCTACGAGTACTTCTTGTGCGCGTTTTTCCCGCTCTCGGAGGATCATCGCACGACTCAAGCAAATACAACAACTATGGGGAGAACTACGGTCGCAAATCACATATCATGAGCCGTAGTCGTGGTGCCCGTGTGGAACTTCCTTCTGAGACGGGAGACTCCGACCACTCGCCTGAGCATGGAGGTATTGAAATGCACAGGACGTTCCAGGTGCAATATAGTGAAAATGATGAGCAGAGTTTAGTTGATGGGCCTGGAAAGTTTAATAAGACGCAGGTTACGACGCAGAGCAGGAGGTCACAAAGTACAGGCGAGAATTCTTTGTAGATAGGGTAGGAGATGACATGACATAATAATTATACCAACCTTGAACAAGCTCCATTGAATAATCTCTTTACGCAGTTTTGTAACGGATTCGTGCGCATTATCACGAAACTCGAGACGTTGAAGATCCATTGCTTTTCATCCACTAATCTGTCCTGCCACTTGCCCTCTCTAATCCCTCGAACCCTGTCCTATTTCGGGCGATAAGTCCAAATTCATTGGGAATGCCCGTAGTTTCAAGGTCTAAGCATCTTGGATAGTGTGAGATAGTTAGAGAATCGTCGGATAGTTCGACAATCGTCAAGGAAGCTGTTCGGCCAGAGGCAAAGAATTTCAAGATGCTGACGCGAGAAATGATCGAAGGTTTACGGTTGAGAAGGAAGAAAAGGAAGACGATCGGATACGAGGCGACCTTTTAGACAACTGTAGCAGAGAATGCTTGCAGCTATTCGGCAGTGATTCATTGTCTATAGGGCATTACATATTATGACCCAGGTCTCAACACCAAACAATCTATCTTATAGATTTTTTTTAGATTATCTTTTATTCTAGTGTTGACGACCAGCAGCTCGGCACTGGCGTGGTCGCACTCTTAAGTCCATCTCAGCATTAAGCCAAGGCGAAGATGGACAATGTCAGTCTCGTGGAATAAGCAGCAGCTTGGTCAACCTATTGTTCTATACTCTCGTACCATGCGTAGAGTATATAAGAAGGCAGCTGTCAGCCTCTACAACTGCTCGTCGCGTGAATTGGAAACTATGTATATTTATCACCTTTGCGACGTTTCTGAAAGCTCCGCTTTCACCTCCATCTACTTCTGTGGAAGTTATCCAAGGACATCCAAACATTCTGCACGAAGCTTTCTGGATCTGGACGGTTACTCCTGGTGCAGAGTCGGATTTCCACTCTCCTTGGGCATCGGAACAAACAACCATGAAACCGCAGTGGCAACCAACAATGCACAAAGAACAGGCTGCAAAATCTCCACGCCAGCACTGGCTGCTACAAGACCAGTAATAATGGGGAACATGCAACCTCCAAGCTGCGCGAAAACGAAGACGAATGCCAAAGCCGTAGATTGAATGCGAGGGTTAAATAGTTTGGAGCCGACGTCGATGCCCTATTTATGTGAGTCGAGCCCAAGGACCGAGATAGTAGGATGAAACTTACTGTTGCGAAGTATGGACCCATGAAAAAGCCAAGGAAGCTGATGGCTATGGATGCAGCAATGATATTAGGAACACTGACATCGTTAGCGATGATCATGGATTGGAGGATGTTATAAGACTTACAGCCAAAACAGGATCTGCAAGACGATGCTGATGATGGTAAATCCAAAAATCATTCTTCGGACACCGAATCTATGCGTAGGCTCAGCAAGAAATAGTCTTCCGAGTAATGAGCCTCCGCTAAATCCAGCAGGCACAAAACCCATCTGATTGATGTCGCCGTTACGCACATCCACAAGGTACTCGACCACCCACCCGCTAGCAGTGAGTGTCGCACCAAGGAAGAAGAAGAAGAACAAGCTGATGAGCCAGACACTTTTGGTCTTGAGTGTCTCCTTAATCAAGGCGAACGCGTCGTTATTTCTCGACGCGGGCGATTGATCAGCCTCGAGTGTCCGTTCTGTAGGGATTTGCTTTCTCTTAAGTTTGAGAGTATCCCAAAATGCATATACTACGAATGCAACATTGAGAATGCCAATCCCAAGCGGGAAGGTGTAAAACAGATACCAACTTGAGGTACTGCCCGCTGACGCCACGCCTGTTGCCACGAACGGCCCAACAAGACATCCAGCCATATACATTGCATGGATGAATGCTAGCCATCGATGCGAGCCCTTGGTCGCAGCAACGAAGGTATTTCCATGGGTATCCTGATACGCCTGACCTAGACTTGCCAGCCAAAATGTGACAGCGAATAGCGCAAACGGAGGTTTCCATGCCCGAAGCGCGTGGGCGATTACTTGCAGGATGGCGCCAAGAGCCAACATTGATCCAAGGTCAAAGATTTGGCATAGATGGGTGTTCGAAAACGCGCCAAGGAACCAGCCCATGAAGTTTGCGCCGTATCTGGAACCGTTAACCTGGGAAGTTTGGAGCGCGTGTGGGGTGAGCTTACACTGATGAGACAATGGCAGTCGTAACATTGTAGTCGCGAATGATGTGAGGCACTAGAGCTCCGATACTTCCATCATTGACGCCTGCAACGAAGAATGAGAAGCCGGCACTGAAGATTTTGAGAAGTTCTGCTTTGTTTGGCTTGTTGGATGATGGTGGCGGCTCGTCATTGAGCAAATCGCGTGCTGGGCTGTGGCGGAGCTCGAAGGCTTCCGACGTGTCAGTTTGCGTGACAGTCGCCATAGCGAAAAGACCTTTGAGGATGGGTTAATGTTCAGATGGAAGGGTTGCGATGGATCATGTATTTATCCTGGTTGTCAAGCGGGAAATAATCGGGCGTTTGTCGGGTCGTTAACGCCAAGACACTATAATCGAGTTTGTGTTACAATCAGATCGGCCAGTCTCACACATCCAAGTTGGAAGTATTACTCCTTTGGTTGTAGTTTGGCGCTGGTTGGTGGTACAGCATAAGAAACGAAATAAGCCTGCCAGTCTGAAGTGTTCTGAACCCCAATATTTGCTTTTTATTTTTTGACATCTCAAACTAGAGAGCTTACACTTCTCCGCAGTTGGCCGAGTTAAAGGCTGGATCGTCAGGCGATCTCGCAACGACGGGCCGGCTTGGCTAAACGCCGGAGGATGTGCCGGTAGCAGCGTACGAAAAGGGGCAGAGACGGTTAAGGATTGGATGCGATGTCAAGTGAGAGAGTGGATGGTTATCGGGAAAGGAATGCGGATTGGAGTGAGAAGTTTGGGAACAATTTGAGAGAGAGCACATAAATTAGGTAGGGAATTTGGTCACAATTACATTTGTCACCTGACTTTTATATTAATGCGGTCATGAATTCAACAAGATGGAAAAGCGCACTATTACTTTCCCTCCACCGAATGGATCTCAGCATCAACATTATCAAGGCGATCAAGCCCAAGATCTACCCTAAGCCTAGCGCTAAGCTACCCTGCCAAGGGGAAAAGGGGAATAACACGGCTGAAGGTCAACGAAAAAAAAACTAGCAAACCTTAAAAGTATAATCTCCCCTTTGCGCGGATTATAACTGATAAAAGAATATCACATTTGCAAAGGCATAGGGTAAGTCAGGGACATTTCAACCACGATTTTTCACTATGACGTAGCGAATCACGTCGTGTTTTCCTTCTCCGCGCCTGAGCGATTTGGCAGGAATTATCAACTTTGTTTGCGGAGACGAATGTCCATGATAAGACCATCAAAATCGTGAAAAGAGCGCTTTCTATTGGTTGCTGACTCATCGGATTGCACTTTTTCCGCCAACCCCTGCTCCCACATGCTCCACTCTGGCCACGTCAAAGGCTGTAGTCGGTGAGTGAGTGAGTCTTTGCTTGCAACCCGACCCAGATCTCAATCTGGGGAATCCCATACCCAACCCCTAAAAACACCATTCCGATGCAATTACTGCGTGGTGATCGTGGAGATACCAGCAGCACTTCTTCAAGAAGCTATGGAGGCTTCGGGCCTTCAGAACCCCGGCTCTTCGAGTTCAGCGAGCGGGGTCGATCTGTAGCGCCCAAATGTATTGAGATGTCCAAACAGCACCCCGAGGACTTCCTCAACTACCTCCAGCAGGCATGGAAGCGCGACAAGATATATGCCAAGGAGAATCCAGACTCCATGTTTGATATAAAGGCCATCAGAGTTCTTAACCAAGACGGAAAATTCAGACCACTCGGCAACTCGTATATCCCGCTGCCCAAGCTGCATTACCTTAGGAATCGATACATGCTTGAGGGCGAACCCTTCCCTTTCCTGAGACTCGATCCCCCAATACGGTCTGAAGGAGGGTTTGGTCAGTGGAGGTGTCTTCGAGCCTTTGCCAAGTACCATGACGACCTGGACTTCTTTCTCGAGATGTTGATACGAGTACGACGGTCAAAAGCATCGACTGTCGAGTTCCCGCGTCGAATATTGGAGCTATATCTCCGGATACAAGCAGAGTGTGAAGACTCAAAAGATCCGGAAGCTAGCGCGCAGAAAGTCAGGTACGAATATCTTTCCCTCCTAACATCATGATACTCACACGATCAGACATTATTTCGAGAAGGAGCAGCTAGTCTATGTTCATCCGATATGGAGACCCCTCAGTGAATGTCTGTTGGATGACTCATGTGAAATATCCAGCACCCTATCCAAGTCACCCGTCTTTCCGGTACCAGAAGATTGGGACGCCAGCAAGTCAGAGCTCGCGTCTCTAAGAGAATTCTACACACAGACGCTGAAGCTTGAAAAGGCCAGCTACCGGACCATCATAGACGTGTTGGAAAAGCGCGACTTCGACGCAGTACTCGATCCTGCCGATCTTTGGTTGACAGATGAGCTCTATCGCGCCTTGGATAAGATGAGACTGGACTTGTCACCCAACGATGCTGCTGATCTCAAGTGAGTTGCTATGCATCCATGGACTTTCAAAACTAACCTTGCCTAGGATAGCATTCATTGAAAAGCCTATCATCGCCGTCGCTCCTGGAGAAACAGTGATGTGGCTCAGCTCAAACGATGTTTCGTGGTCCCCCAAACTCGACAGCCCCGAAGTCAACGATCTCAGCAAACACTACCCGGAGCTCCATGAATTCTTCGTAGACTTCCTCGACGTCAAGCAGAACGACTCAGGTCTCATCTTCGACACATTAATGCAAGTCTCGTCATTAAGTCCCGACTGCTTGCGCGACGATACTGCGAGGGGTCTCTTGGTAGCCGTCAGTCAAAGGATACCAGAATATGGTCACGTCTTTGACAGGGAAAGATTCATGCAGAGTAACGTCTTTCCTGTGTCGACTTCAGATGGAGTTTTGTTGTGTGCCCCTAGTATGGAGTTTGTGATAGCAGATCGACAGAATTTGAAAGAGGCGTTTGAGGGAAGACTGAATCTGTTGGATTTTGACCCAAAGACTGTGTGGATGTTGGACAACCTGCTGGTATGGGCGGGTCTAGATCAACGATACTTGTCGCGTCATGTCGTGGACCAAGGGCCGGCGGACGAAAACTTCAAATCGATTGAGTTACCCGATGAACTCTCTGCCAAGGCTGACCATCTTCTACGGTATGTCTTCACACCCGTTACCATTTCACGTCTAACTTTTGCAGCATCGCTGTACATTTCAAGAGTCCCCGAACGACGACGCCAAAAGCGACGTCGTGGCTTCGCGAGACTCTCGAACACTGCGAGGTCAGACTCGCATCGGGCTTTCAATCACAACTAGTTTACCGTTCCGGCAGCGCTGAAATAACCGCAGTAAATCCCATGGGTGGTCTCGACATCAAGGATACAGTTGGACTCACTGTCTACGCGGATGATGAGAATTGGGAGATCTTTAAACAGACACTGCTGCCTCGTCGGTTGCTGGAATGGATGATGACAGATCCCGAGACAAATGTCACGCAAGATGTGCCCGAACAGGCGGTGAGCTTGGTGAGAAGTATCATCAACGTTTCAAATGCTCGCGAACATGTGATAGCCAAAATTCTTGATGCTGAGGGGATAGTCGATCTGGAACTCTTGCAGGCATCGCCATACTGGCGAGTGAACAGGTGAGTAGGATGAAGCCCTCGGTGAACAAGACTGACCATTTAGTGAACGCCAACCAGATACCACAATCAGCACATCAAAAGCAGAGCAGTTTGCGCCGCCCAAGATCATCGACGACTCAGATTCCACCCCCGCTCCAGCATACAGCAAAGCCGGCCCCTCATACAGCAAGGACGCGGAACCAGCATACACTCGAACAGAACGAGCCTACTCAAACGGCGAACCGCCGTACAGCAAAGAAGACCCCGCAAAGTCACGACCGCCGCCGCCGTCGAAGCCAGACTCCCTGCGGGAAAGACTTCCAATGTCGAAACGGGGCCTTCAGAGACGGGTTTCGGAAAAACAGGACTGGGAAGGGGATTTCGTAGCGAACGAAGCTACATTGGTTGATTTTTCTGGAGAAGATGCATACGGAATAGATTGATTGATAGACGAGATGAGATGAGATGAGCGATATGATAGAATGATTATGAGATAATGCAATATGATCCAACTCCTCTTTACACGACGATTCGAGTTGAGACAGGTCTAAACAGAGAAAAATGGACTCCTGCCCAAGAACAAAATACTTCATGTTGTGTGTACCAGTCGTTCGCTCTTACTCTGTTGGACAATGCGTTCCCCTGATTTGATGCTCAGGATCCCTGCCTAACAACTTATTGGGTTTAACCTTTCAACTTCTCTCCGAATGCAACCCACGTTGACATATTTCGCAAATAGCCGTTGACGGGTCAATGGTGTCGTCGGCCTAACACACGTGTCGCATCGTTGGACCTTCTACAATAATTTTATGCACAGTGGGCGATCATTTGACGCGTCTCAACAGCTAGCTTGTGACTCCGTTGACGGTCGTCATTTACGCTTGTGGGACTACACTTGTCAAAATGTACAGACGACATTACCGTACCCACACAGGTTCGTTAAGGGGCCGTTTTAGCCGCTTACTCGAATCCACTTGTCGATCAAAAACTAGCCTCAGTATTCATGAAACAAGGTGTGGCATTTCATTTGTATGCACCGTTCTAAAGGAAACGGGGCTGATGACGTTTACTCCTTATACAGCCGTTTCATCGGATATGAGGTGTCTGTCTGGCCGACAAATGCCAGATCCAAAGTCATGATTCTTCAAGATCAACAGCAATTTCTTTCTAGGCATTTGTCAAAAATTCACAATTACAAATCGGCCACTTCCTGTTTCGATCAGTACAAGGGTCTACGAGTGAGGCTGAGGGTCCTTGGCTATGTGGGCCATCTGCGAGGAACACGAATGTATCCAAGACTAGTCATTCGCCAACTCAATGAGAAGGATCTGGAAAGTGGTCTAAGTTAGCTGCCGCTAGGAATCTTGTCGGCCGCTCGCCAAACTAATGCTCCAGAATGACTGTATGTATGAAACCCCATTATTCCCGCTTCTTGAAAACTTCGCGGCCTTTGCATTGATCGTCTGGGCAAGCGAAAGTTGCTTGGGTCATGTCTTTTGTTCACATCCCTTTTCCGAGCATGACAACCTGCAACATCTGGTTGTCTATCTATCATGTTCAGCTTGCTCTACAAAACTACGACATGCATAACCTTTCTGCTCTTTCTGACCTGGTACGGTCGGACTCACTTCTACCGTGATCCTGGCAGCGTATTCTTCGACAAAGCACGAGCGTACGAGACCACCTACTCGACGATCAGAAGAGCCGAAGCAGAACAAACAATTGGATCACTTTCTACTGGACGGAGCCCTGAAACAAGCGATGTACCTTCAAGGAATAAGACACTTTGCGTTGCGCTCAACTCCGTGGCACGACAGACTCAATATCTTCCAGTACTTATCCTTTTGTTGCAACCTTTGCTACCTACTGACGTGATGCGACTTCCAGATAACTGTTGGAAGCATTCTGAACGGCCTGTCCAGGCAAGAGCGCGAAGATCTTGAATTATCCGTCCTCATTGCTGAAACTGACGCAACACGACACCCGAACTGGGGCGACAAATGGCTCCAAGGAGCAGTCGACGATGTTTATACCTACGACGACAATTCCACAACTGTTGCGTATCTAAGCGAGCTCGAGAAGAAACAAAATTTTCGTGAGAAGGGTGTAGTTGACTATATCCTTGGACTAGAACGGTGCTACAATACCGGCGCTCTGTATGTTGGGGTGTTCGAAGATGATATCCTTCTGGCCCGAGGATGGTTTATGCGAACCCTGAAAGGATTAGCAGACATTGTGAACATGAACCGAGAGCAACATTGGTTATTTATGCGATTGTTCAATCAGGAAAGGTCGATAGGCTGGGCCAGCCATGAAATTGGAGGGAATAACGAATTCTTGATTATTCTGGGGATTGGATTGGGTATCTCAGTGGCTGCCTTGTTCGCACGGCGTCGGTGGCGAGCAACTCAGAAATACCTAGACAACGAAACAATTTTTGTCGTCGTCTTCATTTTGGTACCAGGTTTGGTGATACTAGTGTATCAATCTGGCAAGGCGTCTCTGTTTCCACCCTCACCAGGTGTTTTCAACGAGCCATTTGGATGCTGCTCACAGGCCATGATTTTTCCGCGCCGTCAGGTGCCGCTGTTGATATCTGAGCTCCGGAGGAAAAAGAGTGGTCAGGTAGACTTGATGCTTGATGAGATAGCCATCGACAATCAACTGGATAGATACACCTTATATCCAGTGCAGGCGCAACATATAGGTAAGTTTCGTCAACCTTAGGAATGAGCATGCACTGACGGTAGCAGGTATCGAGTCCGCTAGGAAGACCACGAAAGATGAGGCGCAATCGATTTGGAGTATGGCGTTTGAAGATTTGGATGCAGAGTCACTCAAGAAGGACCACCAGGAAATGACTAATGAATATGAATCACTGCGAAAGAAGATAGATATAGCATGATCTTGCAATATGCCAAGTTTAGCAATGGACAAAACATGAAGTTCTATCTTGAGATGCGCCATTGCCATTGCTTACTTGATGTATAACTGTCTGTTATACGACCATCTTGTGTTCCAGATAATAGTCGCGGCGGTTTTGAATCTCGTAAACTCTATCCCATATGCAGCGGTGCCAGTTATGCTTTGTTCTTGTCTATGCATCGCACAAACTCCTTGGCAGTCTTGGACCACTCACGAACCGCTTGGCGGTGTTGGACCTCGTAGTGATCTAGCCATTCTTCGGTAGCGATATCTACGGCGGAAATCTTGCTGCCAGTGAATTCGAATACCCAACTGCCAAGGTTACGACGAATATCATCGAAACTTCCTGTCAAGAGCCTTTGAAATACTATATTGTTGCTTTGTCGAAGCTCAATAGTTTCAAGGCATTTTTTGGGAGCATAGCGAGAGTTCAATATACTCTGATAGGCCTTAATCATCGGGTCGCCATTGCTGGTGTCAACATGGCACCTGTCCGAGACCGCCCGGGTGACAAAGGAGTCCAGGTACGCTGAGACACCTTCGTGGACGGCAGTTGCCCATCCCTTGACAGCGGTCCAGATGGTGAGGATTTCAGCACGAGAAGACCACTCAGAAGGGCTGCTGTTGGGAGCAAACCCAAGCACGAGCTCGCGAGTCTCGGGGCTGTATGTGAGGTGTATACTGTGTAGTGTCTGGTTCAACGACGCGATGCGCTCTTCTGAGCTTAGGTGCTGCATTGGTATGCAGAGGCTCATCTGAAGTTGGAAGGGGCCGACGATAGAGTTGCGAATCAAATCAGGGCCAAAGAATTTGTCCCAGACTACTTCCCGGTTACCCAACTCTGTTTCCATGTCGGACATTGGCTCTGACAGCGTCTTTGGACTGATCATCTCCTTGGAAGTAGCGTTCAGTGGCATTGATTTTCTCGAGTACTCTCTTGCATCTGGTATGGCATCATGAAGTTCGTTCTCGGGATCGAACATTTGAAGAGTAGATCGTGAGCGCTTGTCATGGTGAACGAAGAGGGACGACACAGGGCTTGGTACCTCTGGTATCGATACAATACTGCTGTTAGAGGCAATGGGTGGTTCGATGGCGCTGATTGGACGTTTAATCTGGGAAGCAGAAGACCCGGGAATGGTGCTCCTCGTCAAATAGGACTCGGTGGCAGCCTCAGCACCTAGCTGGCCGGGTGTTGATTGTCCTTTGTTGACTGGTACCGTCCCCTGGGATTGAGGTGGATTCTTGACACCCACCCTAGTCGTAGTCGCAGGATCCTTAGCCCGTTGGTTGGCTAAGTACTGGGAATACACGGAAGGCTTCAAGGTACAGCCAGCTGTTACCTGAGAGTAAGTCACATGTTCGTACGGCCACTGAGCCACTTCCTTGCCTTCCGCCTTGCGAGACCGCCCTATTTCCAGTTAGCCTTATCACTAAACGCGATGTGAGAATTTGTATTGCTCACAGGGGCGGCAAAAGATAAGCTTGTCCACCACGTAGTCGAAATAGGACCTGACCGCTTCCTCGAACTCTTTTGCGGCGAACTTACGGCAAGCATGTGCAGTCGCCCATTTGACCGTGCGCTCCCACTGGCCGCTGGACGTATACAGGGGAAAGACCCAATCCGTAAACTCCTGGATGAATATGCGACGGGCGTTAGCATCTAATGGATCCAGCGGGATAGATCCAGGGAAACGGCCGGAGTGAACGAGTGAAGGCGTTTCTGAGACCTTCATTTCTCCAGAATGAGGCAAGTGAGAGATCTCGAGGAGAGAAGAAGTCGAGTAAAGCAAGTGAAGCACTGGTGGACGAAGATTGTAGGTAAGTTTATTAGGCTTTACAAGAAGAAAGTGAAAGATTCGAAAAACCTTTGACACGATGTGGAAGTGAAGCAGATGAGTGGGTGTTAGGCAGCTGTGGTCTGCAGTGGCATTGACTGTCACTGGCACTCCGTGACACTGTCATGACTGGTAGGTATAATTTCAGGCTTCCAAGCCTCTAGAACAGAAGTGAAGTTTATTCTTACGAGCTCTGTAAAATGAAATGACCCTTCTCTTCAACTCAATTCAAACTTTTCATCTTCCAAGATGGAGGGTGCGAAACGTCATCTTGACTTCAGCCCGCGGCATGGCTCCGGTCCATATTTTCGAGACCTCAACTACAGCCCTTTCGACGTCAATGACACCAAGTCGCGCCGCCAGCATTTGACTGCATACTTTAAATTCATGCGACCAGAAGTCAGTCATCTCTTCAAAGAATATGCAGGACGAGCCTGCAGGAAGGCCTGCGAGACGATCTACAACCGAGAATGGAAGCGACCCATTTCGCCGTCTTATTTTGATTATCTTGCTGATAACCTGTTTTGGAATCTATGGTGTGAGTCTGGCTGTTCTACTACTGCTACCGTTTCTAATACTTCACAGTCAGCCCGTTTGGTTTCGCTGGTCCCAAGTGGCCATGGGGTCCGCCAAAGGTCTCTGCGAACCTGAAAAGTGGCGAGATCCCAAGTCGTGCGTTCGTCCAGTATTGCGAGGAACGAAAAGCAGAAGACGATGCGCGGTCTAAAACAGCTGCTCGTATTGCGAAAATCGCAGCGGCAACCCCCTCACCCCCTATCGACCCAAACTCAAAGTACGTTTCACAGTCTTACGCCAAGCTCGTCGATTTAGGATGTAGTGGTCCAGAAGTGAACTTGGATTTCGACAAGCGTAAAGCGGCATGGGAGAATCGCGATCAGCTGTACCATCCGTACGATGTTGTCGGCCCCTTTGAGGTTGAGTTACCGTCACTAGTGCCCATTGAGACACTTGTTACACCTCACCTGGTGAAGATGAATGAGCTGATTGAGGGATATGCAGTAATTGAAGCAGATATAACTCGTCGACGGGTGATCGTATTGTTCAGTGTGGGAACTGAAGTCGAGGATGAGGCCAGCCGACGGCACTTTGTGGTTTAGGAGCACGTACTTGGATGGATTGGTCTGGTCGGCGAGTGCAAGTATGTGACCTTGTATGAACATTTGTCAAAGTTCTTCTATGAGAAAAAGTTAGGCTAAGGAACCACTACATGATACGCGATTCGTCTCTGATAGTGAAGTGAAGACTAAACGCAGCTAATTTGGAGTGTTTGTTCCTTCTTATGACACCTGCTTGCCCCTGTTTTCAGCTGTCAAATGGTTTTTATGCATACCAAAATAACTACCCATGCACTTTTCAGCTTTAACAGAATCTCTCTTGCAGCAAACACCATGAAACAACACAGGCCAAGCAATTCGTTTCTTTCATATTTCGCTCACGGCATTCAATCGGATTATCCTCCCACTGTCACATCGTAAGCGTATCAGGCGTTATTTCTGCTTGGAACGTTTTGATATCAGACACAAGTACATAGAAAGGCTTTGATCACTGGGGAAAGCCTTCCAATGCGTCATTAAGTACCATTCGAAATTCGTTCTTGATCTATGTCTATACTAGAAGGCCCTGATCGACATGGTGGAGTAATATAGTAGCATCCTGCACATTTACTACAGATGAAGTTAAAAGAACACTAAGCCTGTTTCCATAAGAAGATAAGGCTTAGACCTCGGCTCACGACCCGAGCTGGATGGATGGCAGGACTTACGCACCCCTAGTCTCGGCGCTCAAGTGACACAACTTGATGATCAAAGCGTCTCAGATCTCCCCTTTCCAAGGTAGGTCCGGATCGCTGGAGTTGGAAACAACTCAAATCCGGTGGTGGTATTCTGCGCAGGCAGGAGACACTAGCGTTTGGAAAAGGCAGGTAACTTGCAAGCTTGGACTTGCCATTCGAAAGCACATTACAGGTCTTGCAAGAACTAAGATTGCTGCGTTGTGATTGAGGAATCCCATCACTTTCACACCACTTCATTCATCACTTCATTCGTCACTTTATTCACCATGTCATTAACCGATACTCGAGCCCCTAGAATCGAGTTCTCTACTTTTGAATACACCAGTCTTCCGTCCACGTCATCAATACGCTTACTGTCATTTGTTAAACGACCCCGCCAACTATCACCGCCTTCAATCTCGGGGGAAGAGGTCCTCGAATGTCTCCTGGACACAGAAGATATCAAGAATGCGCCAGTGTTTGACATCATTTCTTCAATTTGGGGGAATCCACAACTGGCCCCCCCTCCAGGCAGTATTGACGAATATGGTCTAATGCATCGCTTCCCGGTCGCTATTAATGGAAAACTTATGTTTATTCGGAGGAACATTTACGAAGCCCTCAAAACGATCAAACAAGTCAACGATACTGTTGATCGCCCCTCTGGGCCTTCCAACAAGACGAAGCTGATCCAAGCTGCTGAGGCCGGCCGGCTGCAGGACGTTGAAGAATGTCTACGACGAGACGCTTACATTCATGCGCGAGACCGCCATGGGGACATGGCGATACACTATGCAGCCTCAAACGCCCACTTCGACGTCGTCAGTTTACTAATTGACCACGGCGCGAGTGTCAAAGTTGTTTATTCTCGCCATGAGACACCGCCTGACTGCATACGGGAAACGAAGCAGAAGAAGCAATGGGACGAGATCATGGAGTCACATGAGAGATTATACCGGGATCCAAAAAAGAGAAAACTTATCCCAGGTCCAGAAGCTATTCGAATCGGCAGGCTCATTTGGATCGACGCGGTGTGTATCAACCAAAACGACGAAGAGGAGAAAGCGCGCCAGAGCCTTTTGACTCCCCAAATGTATGCTCGAGCAAATTCCGTCCTCGCCTGGGCCGGCGTAATAAGCGATGACACGAAAATTTCTCGGAGCACAATCATATCTTGCCTATACAGCAGTGATAGTTCGAACCTTTCCAAATCTGCGATACAAGACATAGAACATCCAGACTACGAAGGAATCCTTGACCTTAAAGATTCAGTCCGCAACCTTGTTGCCCGATCATGGTTCCAGAAGCCAGACTTGATGGAGGAAGTGGCTTTTGGAAGACCAATCACTGTCTATTGTGGAGAGGATGATATCCGTTTGACCGATATAGTGGAGTATTTGAGAAGACAGGTACCTGAAGATATGGGGTTCTTCGAAGGGTCAAATATTCTTGCTTTGCTTGGCAATCAAGTTTGTAAGCGAAAAGCGGACCAAGACGATGAAAGCTCAAAAAGGGCAAGACGAGATGATTAAGTTGTGTATTGCTGCTTGTATGTATTGTTATGGTTATGTTCCCGATCACGCCTGCTCACTCGTCATCACCACTTTGGTCGATTTCAAGATGAATTTCTGACTGTCACTATCATCAAGACTCTGCTTCTCCTCCTGGCCGTGTGAAATCCTCGTGGTGAAGTTGCCTTGGAAATCGTTCATTTCCATATCCCCCAACTGGTTGTGGGTTCGCTTGTTGGACATGTGGTCTAGGTTCATATGACTAGATGCCTGGTTCGACGCACCACCACTGGCATATGTGGACTTGCCGAAGAAGGAAAGGTTGAGGAGGGGTCGAAGGGCAGGCATGGATCCAGCAATGATGCCAATGCCTTCTTCGAGGATGGACCATAGACCAATGGCGCCGGTACTGTAGACGAACTCGGTAGGGTCGTTGTAGAGTGTGAGGTATCCCAATCGCACGACGGTGGCGCAGCTCGCACTACGAGATATTAGTATGGTAATACTTTTGGTGAACGCGAGACTTACAAAGCGCCCAGACCAAGCATGAATATGACAGGATACTTGACTCTCTGCTTCATCTGGATATTCCACAGAAGGATCGCAGGCAAGATAGCCAGCGTCCAGTCTGTAAGAATTGACACAGCGGAGAAATAAAACCCGACACTGCTGTTGACTTTTGTATTGCATTCACCCTCTGTTTTCTCGCCCCAGAGCATCTCGATCGGATGACAGACGTTGGCTGTAGCGAGGATGAAGACAATCGCGGTGAAAACAGTGATACCGATGATACCCCAGAGGGTCCAGACGAAGCGACGTCGAGAGTCGCAGATTCGAAGCAAGGTAACGCAGATACTGGCTTTAATTGGAACAGAGCAGGCCGAGTAGAAGAATTGGGCGATGAAGAATAGCTGACGGGTCAGTATAGACAGTACAGTGGGAGTTCTCGACATACCTTGGTGCCCATCATAATGTCGTAGGGCTCAAGTTCTTTGCTCTTTTGACCGGCGCCATAGAAGCAGCATCTAATGACGAGACCTGTAGTGACAGTATATAGGATCTGTAAAGTCAGCCAAGTCCTAGGACGAAGTCAGAATACTTACCAAACCAGTAAACATCAACCAATCATCAAGCCCGAGATTTCGCTTCCATTTTCTCACTCCGAGTCTTAGCGTCGCAAATATCCACGATAGTGAGAGCATCACTATTGTGCCGTACAAAAGGGCTACGCCATCACCCGCCACGCGAGCCATCTTAAACAATAGTCTATGTCGAAAACGAAAGGCCGAAAAAAAGAGAGATAGACAAACAAGGACAACCCACCGAGGGGAAGATCAAGGTTAATAATCCAGCGACCACATTTTTTTTTCTTTTTCCCCATGGGAGACTTCTGAGGCGAACAAACGAAATGATGACAATACGGTAACCTAGCTGGCTGGGTAATAAACGATGGATCTCGCAGTGAAACCAAGAAGCGGATCTCTTGGTAACAAGACCCGGTAATAGTAATGCTATAACCAATAGCCCCGAGACTAGACCGTTGGGGCTAGTTTGACTAAAAATTAGTTGAGCCGTTGAGACGCTCACTAGTCTTCAGTCCGTTCAGCCCCGGGCCGGGACTCCCGTTTCTTAGGGAACTTGGCGTCGAGACCATTCATTTTAGATCCTGTTGATCTCCCGGAACAGATCTTCCTTAACGTCTGGGATATACTGTAATATATCACATTGAATAAGCAGTTTAAATGACTCGCATAGTGCTGTGCTGATAAATCCTTCGCGTCCTGGAGATTGTTACTTTCTTTCTTTTCGACCCCATGCATCCTTTGCCCCGAGATTTCTGAACGTCCTGCAGAAATGGATCTAGATACTCCATTCAGGGGTTTTGGCAGGGTTTTCAAGCTCAAGACACCGCCTTCTGCAGATGCCACGTGAGGCTTGCCTGTCCATCGGGTATGGATATCTCAGGGTCCAGAGACATTTAGCTCGTGGCTTTTGACAAGGACGTGTCAGAGCACGGTTCAGCAGCTGAACAAATAGACGTGAACACTCGTACAACGCAGTGGGAATAGGTGCAAATTTGCCCCCCCCCCCCCCCCCCCCCCCCCCCCCCCCCCCCCCCCCCCCCCCCCCCCCCCCCCCCCCCCCCCCCCCCCCCCCCCCCCCCCCCCCCCCCCCCCCCCCCCCCNGGGTATGGATATCTCAGGGTCCAGAGACATTTAGCTCGTGGCTTTTGACAAGGACGTGTCAGAGCACGGTTCAGCAGCTGAACAAATAGACGTGAACACTCGTACAACGCAGTGGGAATAGGTGCAAATTTGCCCCCCCCCCCGTCCCACTCGAAACGCTAGTATTTTTCTCTCGCCTGTTCATTGCAACGCAACCTATTTAGCAGTCTTCCCCTTTGCATTTCTCGCCAAGTTTTTTTCCTTGCTTTTTATTGTTTTCGATAGCTTGTTCCTTTTCCCCGAAATTACATCATCATGGCCGAATTTGTGATCCAAGACGAGAAGCTCTCAGCCCTGAGTGGCAAGGTTGTGCTTATTACTGGTGCGAAACGAAAAATGATCTGCACTCGCTTAAGCCCAAATACTTACTTTTTATAGGCGGTTCTTCTGGTATCGGATTATCTACTGTGGAGTTCCTCCTATCGCTGGGTGCTTCAGTGGTCAGCGGTGACATTCAGCCTCCGCAGAAGCAACACGAGGGTTCCTTTACCTTCGTTAAAGCTGACGTCTCTGTCTGGGCTGACCTCGTTGCTCTTTTCAAAAAAGCAAAGGAGGTTTATGGTCGAATTGATCATGTCTTTGCGAATGCTGGGCTTGGACCTCGTGCGGATTACCTGTCCACACAGGTCGATGATAATGGCGACTTGATTGAGCCTAACCATCAGCTTATGGACGTTAGCTTGAAGGGAGTCATTAACACATGCACTCTTGCTGTTTACTATCTCAGACAGCAGGCCGAGGGTGGAAGCATTGTTATCAGCGGTTCTACAACTGGTCTGCAGCGTGTGAGAGCCGTTGACTATTGTAAGTTGAATGGCTCCTATTTTATTACCGACGCTAACCATTATCCCAGCAACTGCCAAGCACGGTGTCTTGGGTTTCGGTCGAGGTCTCGTCCCTCTTCTCGGAGCTGCCCAACTACCCATCCGCGTCAACACATTGGCGCCCAGCTGGACCGAGAGCAGTGTTCTGCCCGAGTTGAAGAAGCTGCTTGACGCGATCAATGTCGAGCTACAGCCTGCTTCCGCTGTGTCGCGATGTGCTGCTTTCTTGATGGCTGATGAGTCTAAGAACGGCCAGCTCGTGCACATTGAGCGTGGCAAGTATGCTGAAATCGATGAGGCTGTTCTGTTGCCTGCTTTTGGAAAAATTAAGAGTGATGATTACCCTTGGGAAGATGATGTGTTGAGGCGTCTGGGAGAGCTTGCATAGTATCTTTACGTTTAGTCACAATACACGTTAAGCTTTAGTCTGGCATTATCAATAATACTTTTCGCATTCCATCCAAGTACTTTCGCTAAAGATGCACACCGCATTCACCGGCATAATAGGCGATGAGATGATACGCATCCAGGATTCTTACGCCCGGATAGTCATATTCCTTATTTTGTAAATGAAGTCATCATAGCCAGTGATCTCTCCTTCCATTAAGTAGCTTCAGGAAAAATGCCTCTCGATGAGGGTATCGGTCATGAATTACCGCAGCCATATATCTAACAAACAAACATTTTTCAAGTAAGACGATTTCTATTTGTGGAAGGAGTGTTTTGCATCCTCGTAGTGCACATTTACTAACGTAGGTAGCAGCTATCAAGTGGACACTTCTCTCTGTTTAGTTCCTATTCACCTGTCACAATACATAGAAATGATATGTATTTCTACACTTTCTCAATATAATTACTAAATTAGTATACCTTTGAGTATTGTTATTTATTGTATCAAGCTAGAGGTAGAACGGTTTGCCTTGACCCATGATTTCAACTACCCTATCAGGATGTGGCATGGTCTGGTTTGCCTGCCTTGTAAGGAAAGATAGTGTTTCGTTTCAGCCTTTTGTCAAGATTTGGAGGACGAAATACAACCGTTCAAAATTGTAGACCTAATACCTCTAGTAATACTTAGTATGCGTTATCTAGCTTTCAGCCGTTGTCATTTTCTGCATTGGTGAGAGCGAGCACGTGAACACTCAACGTGGAGTAAAAGGCTTTATATATTAATTTTAAATAGCGTGATAGTATCTGTAGCTAAACAAGATAAGATAGTATTGACATCATTTCCTGTTCTTGAGAAGATTGGTACATTAACGTTGAAGAAAGGTGTTTCTAAGATCATCCAGTCTTTTTCCAAGTCAGGTGATTGAGAGCCTTGGGGTCCGGGCGTGTAATAACGCACAAAATCTCATGCGCCTGTGCATTCTGATAGACATGAAAGGCGGTCAATATTTTCAACCTATTTGCTATGCTGGCATCGATCGCAGCTCGACCCCTTATAAGTTTGACATTATCTCATCGACCGCACCATATAACTTGCCTCGCCTACTTCCACACGATTGGGGCGTGTTATCTGAGAGTAATTTCAAGGAATTCATGCTTCTACATATCACGAGGTTAGCTGGTATGCAGGCGCACGAATCGAGCCAGACTCGACAGACGATGTTTGAAAAGACAATGGTGAGAGTTTACGATTCCAACTTCGAAACGCCAAAGACTGGGCATCGAGATCACACGTTCTCGCTTTAAATCAAGTATTCCGGCTCCTAGATGAGAAAGTGTTATGCAGATATTCGTTGTTGAAGTTTAGCAAGAGTATCCATAAGGAGATTTCCCTGATTCCGGACGATGGCATTCATGATCGGCGATAAGCGACCTCTCGAAAATCATGATATAGTCTCCATTCACCTTATATGGAAGGATTAATCCGAAGTATAAGAAAGCCACTTACATCTTTATCTTTATAAGGGGGAATAACACCTGGGGTTGAAACAAGTATCTGCAGGTACCGTGACAGGATGGATAGGCGCGAACCTAACAAGACACGCAGAAACAAGAACAAATCGGAACTCCGGGACAGGAATAATGACAATCACTGGCCAGCTTCGCCTGAGTCTTGATCATCCACTCAAACAAATGAAGCGAGTCACTTTATCAGCGAATCAGTGAACTCATCGTAGCATTCCGTCAAAAAATGACATCGGCCGAGCAACAACGCTTCCAAACTAGTTCTTAACATGTCCACTATAATCAGACGAAGCCTCAGCGTCTCTCACAACTTGGTGTGATGATATCGGCAGTCGGGTATTCCTTTCAGTGCTACCTCCGACGAATCGACCAATCAACAGTGCCAATTAGCTGCGATCGTCGAAACATATTAATGCGTTGGCACCCCTGTCGAGCTGGCGTACCTCGCCGCTGCAACGCTACAACAGGTTTCGAGGCTCCATTTAAGTCGCGATATAGACCGGGATGTTAACTTTCAAACGTCAACGGCTTTAACATGATTTCGGTCATTGGAAACAGGTCATTAAGCAATGACGACAAGAATGCGATCATCTTAGTAGATTTTAGATTTCTATAACTCATGGTTTGTATAAATATGGAGACGTCGTGACTGAGAAACACTTTTTGAAATCTCTACCCTCATAAACAAAGCCCAATTCAATCTTTTAATATCTTTACTCTCTCAATCCATTCACTCTATTCACCATGAAGTTCTCACTCGCTGCCGTCACCCTCCTTGGCGCTGTCGTCTCTGCCCTTCCCGCCAGCGAGAAGCGACAGACCCCCTATGTTCCTTGCAGCGGTCTCTACGGCACTGCTCAGTGCTGTGCTACCGATGTTCTCGGTGTCGCTGACCTCGACTGCGGAAACCGTAAGTTATCATATCTGCCAAGTCAAGACCAAACTAACGTGAATAGCCCCTTCTGCCCCTGCCAACGCCACCGATTTCAGCAGTGTCTGTTCTGCCATCGGTCAGCGAGCTCGCTGCTGTGTCCTCCCTATTGTGAGTCTATTCGTGTTCATTGAGCATCTACATGCTAATCTTCTTAGCTTGACCAAGGAATTCTCTGCAACACTCCCACTGGTGTTCAAGACTAAAGTTTTATGAGTCGATGACCTTTAATAATGCGAATACGAGATTGATGGATTGATTGACGTAATTCGGGTTTTGGAATGATTGGAATATTAGTTTCGACATATTACATATTTGAATCAACTATCTAATCAGTCTTTGGTTCCCGTTTTTGTGCCACATTATTTCTTGCAAGTGGCCTCTAATGTCTGTCTCATGTAATGACCCTATCTATAATCGACTCTTTGTGACGCAGGTACATTATCAGCTTGTTATCCGAAACTCGATGCCGTGTCGATCGTACCCGTTCTTACACCCCACTCCGGAAACGTTCGGCCGGATACAACACCAAAGTCTTGGCTCATCATCTTTGCTATTATTCAATACTGGCAAATTTATGCGGTCCATATGCTACGATCGATCCATCGAATAAAGTATATCTAAGGATATATGCATAACCCCGGTGAAACGAACCTATTCTCCACAGCAATAACTTATGCACCTATCTAAGAGGTAGGGTTGTGGTGGTATTCACACCTAAAATTTGGAACTCTGGTTCTGGTGCTACCTATTTTCCACTCAAACGACTTCAGAATCGGCATCCTTATCATCCCCAGGCCAACTTGTCACAAGCCCACCCTCTTCACCAAACACAGGATCACACTTTGGTTTTCGAACTCTCCATGACTTGCCATAGTCACCACCACTCTTGACAAAATCCCACTCTCCTCCGTTATAAGCACCCATCATGGTATACCCTGATAACTGAATTTCTGCCAACGCCTGTCGCGGGTCATCCGCTTCGATGCCGTGTCCAACACCTGGTGACATGAGCTTGAACTCTGCTTCGGGTTTGGTGTTGTATGTTTTATGTGCTACACCTGCTGGAATGACGAAGACATCTCCTGCTTCCGCCTGAAGTTCGACGCCACCCTTTTCCCAAGAAGAGCCATAGGTGTTTTCTTCAAGGTCGTCCGACGTATCAGCTACGCCGAAGCGAATAGTTGCCGTACCTGATAGGACGGCCATGCACTCATGTGCTTCCGAGTGAAAGTGTGACATTTGAGTCCGAGGATATCGAAAGATCCATTCTACGTTCCAGCCGTTCTTGGTGAACATATCCCAGACTTCAGCCGGGTCGCAATGCGCGGTGTCAGATCGTCGGGCTAATACATCCTTATAGTGTAGCAAAGGTCTTGGTGAATTAGGAATGAGATCCGTTGGGCGAAGATGATATTGCTTGATTGTGGGCATGATTCATGTAAAAACGGCCGTCATCAATTCAAAAGAGAATGCAGTACTAGATGGGTGGTTTTTATACAATCATTGTACCCCGCGGCATTTGGGGTTGATATAGGTCACTTATCGGAAATGCATCCGAGGCGGAATTGCAAGCCGATCCGGTATGACGCCATTGGATACGGGATCAGACGGCTCATTTCCGCAGCCAAAAGGAACTCTGAGATACTCAAGCACTCGTAATTATTCATTATTCATAGAATGCCTAATTAGTTCAATCACATCAAACGCTAATTGTCTAGTTCTCAGCACCCTTCAAGCTGAAGCTGTACTTGGCCTGAAGAACATAAGGATTGCCACCAGGTGAAAAGATCTGCTTCTCGGCACGCATCCACTCGGGGTTGTTGATACCGTCGATGTAGTCTTGGACCTCAACAACCATGCATCCGTACTTGGGAATAGTTCGAGGGAAGTCGGCGTTATCCTTAAGACCCTGTGTGCGCTTGAGAGGGAAGTCACCCTTCTGCTGCGTGCAGCTGTAGAACTGGAAAGCGTCCTGGTCGGTGAAGATGTCAAGCTGGATGCCGGACCATGCGGAGGAGATAGTGGCCACAGGGCCTTCGGTGCGCCAGTCGTAGTTGCCGAGCTGGCCACGGTTGACACTGTAGCAGGTGTCTAAATTGTTAGTCAGTAAAGTCATGAGAGGAGCTGATTTAGAGGCAATGCTTACCATATCCTGTGCAGTTGAAACCGCAGTTGTTCTTGAGGTCTTCGTTGTTCTCCTGGTCGCCAATCATCTTGGGCTTGCTCCAGAAGTCATTGACGGATCCCTTCTTGTTGGGGATGATATCTCCAGTGGGAATAAGAATATTGTCAGTGGCAACACGCTGGCCACCGTAGGGCATGTACATAGTGTGGTTGGAGATGGTGTTTGTCTCGTTGTTGGAGAAACCATCGAGGTTCCAATATGTGTGGGAGGTAAGCATGATGGGTGTCTTCTTGGTGGTGGCCATAGCGACAATCTTGATATGCCAGTCCATTCCCTCAAGGGTGTATGTCACGTATGACACAACCTCACCAGGGAAGCCCTCCTTGCCGTCGGGGTCGACAATGGAGAATGTGATGCTCGAGTCGGTGTAGGACACAACAGTAAAGTTGCGGTAGTCCCAACCGTCAGATCCACCATGCAGAGTATCTGCACCCTTGGGAGACTCCTTGGTCGGGTTGTCATTGGGTGTGACATGATACTTCTTGCCATCGATCTCGAAGGTGCTGTTTCGAATACGGTTGGCGTATCGTCCGGGAACACCACCAAGATGAGGATGAGACTCGTCAACGCTGTAGTGGGTAGCGTTATCGAAGCCGGCAACGATGTCTCGAGAGATACCGTACTGATCGTCAATCAAGAGGTTGCTGATGGAGGCGCCGTATGGGATGAAAGCTGCCTTAATACCGTCTCCGGAGATCCAGTATTTACCATCTTTATCGGGACCCTTACCCTTGGCCGCGAAGGCTGAAGGGAGGAGAGCAGCAATGACAGCAGTCTTGAAGAACATGATTGCGGTGGTCGAGTGGAGACTGATCAGCAAAAGGGGAGCATTGAGTAGCAGCTCTTGGGAGCTTTATAGAGATTGACGATGCAGACAATGCGGAGTGCCCATGTCAAAATCCACAAGAACAAACCCCTCTCAAAGGATCCAGAGTCTTGTAGATGCTCGCATGACGGGAATCCAAGGTTAATTACTGGCGCGGTTGTCAATCGGTCATGAAAAACTTGCCGTTGCAACTCCAGAAGTTCCTGGGGTAGCTTTGGAGCTAAACCTTTCCCCAGGTTTTCCGTTTTCCGCCAAGTCACGATTGGTGCGCGTGGTTCGGGTATATTAGCGAATGCTTAGCGTCAGCAACCATTGTACGAGTTCGATTGTGATCATCGTGCGGGGGAAATTCAGGCTGTTTGGGAGGTAAGACTAGACTAGAGGGTGAATCCTTAGACCGAATTATTGGCTGGGGGGGAGTAAGCGACACAGTCTAGCTTTGAACCATGCCATCCCACCAATCAATACAAGTACTAACGTCGAGTAACTAAGACGTAAAGGTCATTGCTCCGTGTATTGAATAAAGAGAGTAATACAATTCTACAGGCTGAATTGATATCAATTGGCCTTTACCTACAGAAACGCAGCCCTGTAAACAGAAGTGAAATCCAACGAGGCTGGGCATAACTCATGAACCATGGGTCTGGATTCCTTGGTGCGGAGAAGTGTTGACGTCACATTGTACCCTGTACTCGACAACGACATTGCATCGAGTAGTACCACGTGTAAGCATGGAATGAAGATCCTGGCTGGATACGGACAGACATCGCAGGGTCATGCAAAGCGAAGAGACAAAGACAGCCTAAACTCAGGAACAGAGCATATAGTAGACCTCGAAAATGTGAGAGACAGTTGTCAGTCGTGTGGTATTGATGATCATCAACGCTTGAGTTATGTGAGCCTTGATTGGATTCCGTTCAGTTGGAACGAGCTTGCGGGTTTGAGATGACACCAGCCACGGAGATATGGACCCTTCGTGTCTCACCACGTAGCGACTCTGCGATGTCCAGTGTCTGTAGGGTATGTTCACAGAAGATTACATCTGAACCGTTTGAGGTGGGCGATACAGAGTGTGGTACCGGTGAACTATCTGGTGAGTCAGATACACAAGAGTGAAACAGCTTGAGCTGAGAGTATAGTCCTTACTCATGTCTTTTCCCGTAACTGTTAATTGAAATTGTAGTGAAGCTGAACTCAAGTTCATAGTATTGAGCCCAAGGCTCGAAGTTTAATCCGGGGGTTAGCTTGGTCTATTCAGACGCTCTAGTATGGGCGCCGTGTCCAAATCCACCAGTTATAGCATAGTATCAGGAAGTTCCACTAATCACCATCACTTAAGGTCGCGCTAAAGCATCCGAATTTGTCTAATTCATCCATTATCCCTTGATCCCTGGATTTGAAATGACTTTGTACATATTTCTTATGCCGAGTTCCGAGTTGTAAAATCTAGAACCGTAAAGATCTATGCGATGATATTGGTATCACTATCTACTCGTCTAACATATACTCATAAATCACCACAAATAAATGGTTGCCGTCAAAATTGCTAACCCCAAAAGACCCCTGGAAGGCATCCTCAGAACACCCTGTGACATGCCTTCTTCAAAACCCTTGTCTTCACCGCCTAGGTACTCAGCACCAAGTTTCGTCAAACCTCCATCGCTATCAAATAGCGAAACACTCTTCCCAGTCCATTCATTCGCGTCATCAGTTCTAAATGCGCCAAACCATGCGTACGCCTGAACATCCTTCCTCTTGTCCAGTTCCGGAAGTGTCTCATTCATCATTGTAAAAGTCGCCTCCTCATCAGCTTGTGGAAGAGCCATCTCCGTGATCCAAAATGGCGCATCTGGTGCAGTCCCGTCGTAAAACTCGCGTAAACTGTTGAGCCAATTGTCTAAACCCACAGCATCGCCGTACCAATGGACTGCGATAAAATCCGTCGGACAACCATTGTCATCGATATCGTAACACGATTCGTTAAAGTCGCGCAGCCAGTCCAGACCGCGTGGTGAGCCTGTAACGCTAGGGTGACTTATTGACCATTTGCGCTTTGCATCCCTAAAAGGGACGATATTCTCAATGTAAGCATTTGCTGCATCTTTGGGCGAGATGGAGCTGCCTCCCGTATCAGTCTCCCCGTCTGGTTCGTTGAAGGTGAGAAGATGAGTTGAAGAATCGGGAAGATTGTTTAGTCGATCCTTGAGACCCGAGTCCGATGCATCGTCGAGTCCGTGGATTAATGGAACAAAGGGTAAAGAGTTTCCGATCTCTTGCGACGGCCAGAGTGACCAGGTATAATACCAGGCAATCTCTGAGTTGTTCGAGGTGAGAAGCTCATTGTCTGACTTGTGATCATCGCCATGAAATGCAAGACCTCGCTTTGACGATAGATCAATTCCTTCGACAACTCCCCAGAAATATATTAGGTGATGAAAAAGTGATTGACGCATTTTGTCTATAATAAGAGGTATAATGCTGTGCAACTCTAAATGCGAGGCTGTCTTTAATATGTGAATAGCGTCAGTTAAAAACAGGGTTGAAACATATCAATCAGCCTTGCCCGTCTGTGTTTCAGAAAGTCAGGGATTGCCTTGGAATATTCATCTCATCTTTGTACGTGTCGTCCATTTCTTGGAGTGGCGATGGCCTGACGCGCTGGTCATGATGTCATAGCCTTGCCAAGGTAGCCCTGCCACGATAACCAAGACTTGGCAGCGTCAAAGACATTCGCTTTGTAAAGAGAGCTTTACTGAGGAATAGCACACCGCTTAATTGTAATTCGCCAAAATATGATGTAGATTAATGACAAGAATAACTAAACGAAAAGCTTGCGTAGTAATCCTGTTTCTGCGGTCTATCAATGTAATTTGAGTGCCCGCATAGATCAGTACGGAGGATATAAAGGCAACTGACATAACAGAGAAACTAAATCCTTTGTATTAAGAGGCAACCAATACTATGAGATATAAGTAAGTATTTGAAGTTAAGGTAAGGTTATTCATTTATATTAAAACGATGTGAATTAGTGGTGGTCGAGAAATCGGCAAAAGGGAAGACACTCAGTAATAAAGGATATTGGCACGTAGCGTGATTTTTTGCGACTTACAGTCTATAACCCCTAGCTTCTGTATTTACTTCATAGTCTACGGGCCGGGGAGTGGTTTAAACTAGGCTGTAGAGAAGCAGATGACTTTATCTAAATACTCTTAATACCTATGGAAAGATTATAAAAAGGCTGAGGCTTTAACTATTTCTCAAAAACCGTTTAAAATTCATGCGCTTATGAATTCAAGTATCTATGGCGGCACTTAGAAGCTTTCAATGTTCTCCTTGTAGAGAACTTGCTGGTTTAACAATACCAAACTAAAAATAATCCTTAGCCTGTTATTTGTGTCATCAACATACCTGCAAACTCTTACTACGAGAGGGACTGATGTTAGATCAATCGTCTTCAGCTTTGGAGATGGCTTCATATGACCTGCCGATATAGGTAGTCGTTTTCTTCGGAGGGATGAATAAGGTTAGATCTCCGATAGAGGCCCGAATATCAGAGAGTGGCCGACATGCCACCGCCACGTGATGATGATCGACAACGATCGCGGGGTTCTCGGTAATGGTGTTGATGTCCTGACATGAGTATTGCAGAGCTATTGATTTCATTTCCTGTTCTATTGACATCCTATAAGTGCTGATGTGAGTACTACAACCCAACGAGACCTCAAGTCTGCAGACTCTTGGTTCAGAGATTGAATCGTGAAATAATGTCCTTGGACGTGTCTGTCGCAGCTGTCTATACCAATCATACCCTCGGCATCACGTGTAGGATCGCAAGCGTTGGCAATATCCGATTGAAGAGCAAGGGCTCCGTCATATCTTCGAAACCCCAGATTGCAAGGATACTGAAAACTCTCCGTGTTCCCCTGCTTTGAGCGGAGACTCCGCCTCCAGTTTACAACCAACAGGCTCGAAATAGGCATTTCAGTGCAGTGTGGTCTTGGCATCTATCCTAGACATGCATACATTCGGCCCGCGGCGATCGACGTGACCTTGCAAGCAATCCCTGTATCGGTCAAATCTTTTCTCGATCACTCTCATGCCGTGAAGGTGGTTATGGGCTGTCATTTTCTCATCTTACTGTGCTCCTTGGTCATGCATAGTGTCAAAAGCCTCGGTGATGTGTTCCAGAAACAGTAGTGCAGGCCAAACGAGAGGACCGCTTCCTTGAACTAATTCTGACCGTTGTCAGCCCATGAGTATTATGACTCGATACTATAGCAACCAGCTCGTACGTAAGGGAATGGTGAGTGCCAAGGTACAACGAAATCACCACCAAATTGAAGTCAAGCAGGGTAGGCGGAGAGAACAGAATGGAAATGATCTTCACGCCTTGAGTAAGACCGCCTGACTGCAGACAGGGGAAAGAATATATATAAAAGGGTGTCTACATCCTCAAATGGAACATCAGACAAAAATCATCAGTATCGGTTTAAAAGCCACTTCCAAAATGTCCATCCGTCAAATTCTTCAACTCACTTCCCTGTGCACTCTTGTCCAGGCCCACGGCTATCTCAGCCAGCCGATGAGTCGAACTGGTCTGAACGCCAAGGTAAAAAAACGCCCCTTGTTTTTCATGTGCCAACTAACGTCTCCAGGCCGGCCCAGATACCTGCCCCGAATGCACTATTCTCGAACCTGTCACTGCTTGGCCAGATCTTGACTCAGCCCAGGTCGGTCGGACCGGTCCATGCGGCTATAACGCGCGAGTGAGCGTTGACTACAACCAGCCTGGTGCAAACTGGGGCAAGAAGCCAGTCGTCACATACTCTCCTGGCCAAGTTGTAGACGTTCAATGGTGTGTTGACAACAATGGCGATCACGGAGGCATGTTCTCCTACCGCATCTGTCAAGACCAATCCATCGTCGACAAATTCCTCGATCCCAGTTACATCCCCACGCAGGCTGAGAAGCAGGCTGCCGAGGACTGCTTTGAAGAAGGTCTTTTGCCTTGCACCGATGTTGACGGGCAGACCTGTGGGTATAGCCCTGACTGTTCACCTGGTCAGCCTTGCTATCGTAACGATTGGTTCACCTGCAAATCGTTCCAGGGCAACGACGACGGCAAGGGATGTCGAGGTGTTGATAATGCCCCGATCAACTCGTGCTACACGTCTATTGCCGGTGGTTATACTGTTTCTGCCAAGATCAAGATTCCCGAGTATGTGTCGAACCACACCCTTTTGTCGTTCAAGTGGAACTCCTTTCAGACGCCTCAGGTCTACTTGACCTGTGCAGACATTGCAATCACTGAGTGAGAAGCAGTTTAAGTATGTGCTATACAGAAGGGGAGCGAGGAGAGACTGTGTATACTAGACACTCGCTTAGTTGTCGATTCTTAAACCTGCTGTCAAGTCGTTATCACTCTCTGTTAACCGTTTACCGAACTCATGCCTTTACCCAAACCTTCAAAGTTACTATCCTGAATTAATCCAAGGCTTACCGTACATCACCGTGTCCAAAATCCCAGACCTCAAGCATGTCACTTCAACTCGCTCCAGCCCTCATTGCCGCCGCTTCTTACCTACTTATAGCATCCCAATAGGTACATTCCCACATTCTATGACTCTCTCCTGCCAGAAATTCGGCCATAGTATCCAAACACTCCACAGAAGGTCCATCTCTCTCCTGCATTGCCACAAGAAACATACTCCCTCTGTTGGATACGTTGTGAACCCTTGCGTATTGATTGTATTGTGCACCCGAATCTTCAAAATAAGCCTGGTACAATCGGTTTTCAGCCTTTGCAAGTTGGCGTTCAACTTGATCGAAGGCGTTTAGGATCAGCAAGGTAAGGTACGGGTAGTTGATGCCCGAGAGAGGCCTGGTAGGGTAATACGTCGAGAAGCCACATACATCGTCCAAGAAATCAGAGTCGAGTTGAGAGAGAAGTTCGAGTTCTGTCTGTTCAAGTGGTGATGGCGGAGGAGCAGCTGGTGCAGAAGTCTGCGATGAAGAATTGCCCCCGGTCGTTTGGCTTGTCCCCGCTTGTATAGTTCGTCGAGACGACTCTCCTGCGGGCACATTCCCCATCAAGCCCCGAGACTCTGTCCCACCTGTGGTCCTAGTCCCTGAAGGAAGCGCCGTACCACCAGGTACATTGCCCATCTCGTCACCCTCAAAATCCTTCGCGCCCACCTCTCGCAAAGTGGTCAGATCCTCCTCGGACGACTGATCTCGAGGCTCTGCAATTCGCCAGTCCCATTCGACTCTTCGGTGGAGCGTTAACGAGGATTCCCGGTTGAAGTGCTTGCAGTTTTGCATGTCAAAAAGCTCGTGGATGTCGTTCCCCGTGTACACTTGACGTGTTCCTGACCTTGTTTGTCTATTTCCTAGCAAAGTCCGCAATGCATCGGCAGTGGAGCTTACGAGAGCCTGGTTCTCTTGCCCCGGGAAGACACCCTTCTTGAATAGAATCACGAGAGCCTCCCATAACGGGATAGCTTCTTCCAGGTAGCCTCTACGTCTGAGGAAGACGTACATGTGCATCAGCATCGACGGCTCACGCATTTCTTCCCACAGCCACATCATCTGTTTATGGGACAATGACAAAGCTTCCTCAAGACCAGCTCCACAAAGGAATGGTGAGTAAACTTGCAGCCCGTTCGTGTTGTAATCCCTAAACTGAGAACCCTCAATACCTGTGTAATGGCCCTCGCCTCCGCCGTATAAGTGCTCTCCAAGTAATTGTTCGAACTCCTCCTTAGTTCTAAACATATATTCTCTGATACCGCTAAGAGCATCGGCGTCTTCACACGAATCGAAAATCTTGAAGGTCATCGCGTCCCACGAGTTGCAATATCCTCCAGTCTCGGTCGTACGGCCACGGTCGAGGAATAGCTCGACATCGCGGGTGGCTTGGAAGTCTCCTGGATCTTTCGTGCAATGGCCATGGAGTCCGGATATATACCATCCTTTGGAAACTGTAAATGAGTCCACGATGCATTGTAGCTGAAAGACATGGTGTGGCTGGATCCTGCTATCAACTTCCGAGTTGGGCCTCTGCATGGCCATGGCCGTGATTTCAGCGGCAAATCCTTGGAGACCAAAGATGGTTCTCGTATGATCTGGGGACCAATCGACATCCTCATACGGCGTGTTTTGAGTTCTAGCTGTCTGTAGCTTTGGCGCTGAGGTCACGTTGACTAAATCGTAGAGCCATCGGATGGTATAGCGTCGTCGCCATTCTAATCGCTCCTCATTGGAGAGGCTTCTCAAGTCAAGGTCCGGATTCCATGCCCTAAAAAAAGTCTTCGTTCTTTTTGTTGGCCTACCGGTCCTGTTGAGTCGGTAGTCGACGATGAAATCCTTCAGGTCGGTAAAGGTATTGTAAAGGAATTCCTCCTTAATGTCTGACACGGTTCTTGTAGTGGTCTGACCACGGTGGGTAGTACTCAGCACGAGGTTACCTCGCGCGTTGTCGACCTCGCCACGAGCGAGCGTCTTGACGATGTTTAGATAAGAGTCATTCCCAGGAAAGTCCACAAATATGGCAGCATGGGTCTTTCTGACCATGGAAAAGGCCACCTTTGATGTGGCAGCTGCCGCAGCGCTGTGATGCCCTTGGTAAGCAACCTCTTCCCATCTGCTTTGGATGAACTCTCGGAGTTCGATCCATTGCTGAACTGCTGAGTACGTAGCCAGTAGATAGTCGGTAACGAGGTCCTCTTCTCCATCGATGATCCGCATACTCTCCAGAGGAATCTGCTGGAAGGCGTCTTCTTTTGCAGAGTTCTTCTTGTGAGCAGGCTTCGATTTTCCCTTCTTCGCCTTCCCTTTCTTTCCCTTTCCCTTTTTAGGCTTTCCTTTTCCTTTGTGCTTAGGGCTTGGTGGTTCGTCCTCCTCGCTGGATGGCGCAAGAGTCTCGATCGCCAGGGTTTGGAATTTGTTGAGAATTTGATCAATATCGTCATCCGAAGGGATTGTTTCCTCTCTCCTATTATTCAACCAATTCTGGCCACCAAGAATGTGAAAGCAATTTTGCAAAGTATTGGTAAAGTGTCGATGCCGATTGTTACTTCTCGTCAACGCTTCATCGGTGTCGGACTCTGAAACTGACTCGTACGCTGTAGTTACCGCGGATCGTGCTTTGATTGCCGAGTGCAGTAGGTGGAGTATGGAACCAGGGACTGTTTCCTCCTGTCGGGCTATTAGCGTAGCCATGGGCATGAGTTCATTAATGCTGGGACCACGATCAGCACTGATGGGATGTGTTTCTTCTGATTCCAGCCCTTGGGACTTGACGAGATGATTGAAAGTATTGACAAGCCACCAGAGGAATGTCTTGGTGTCCTTTTTGTAATTTTCATAAAGACTTGTTGTGACCATTTTGCATATTCTTGGAACCTGATGGAATGATGAATGAAATGTGATAGACTTCAAACCCAACAGCAATATCTCGCTGGAAATAGCTCAATGATGGGAGATGAGAGAACGTGGTGCAGGTTATCCAAGAATTGAAAGTGATTGATAATTTACAAAGTTGATATCTTGCAAGAAATCTCTTTGACAAGATCTGGCGAGGGCTGTAATTAAAATAGCTGATATGACGGTCACCATGTGGTAGGGCTGGGAATGAGCTAGCGCCATCCCATATCCACCAGACTCGGGGGCTGTGGGTAAGACAACAAAGAGTTCTGTTATGTCATCACATGTCAACTTCGAGCGACTCCAGCATGAAACCATTGGCAGATGTAGGAACTCGAAGACTTGGTAACAAAGACATGAACGGATTGTCCATCTTGTGGCTGAACATGTGGATCGAGGACAGGGAGACGAAACATTGAACAAAGAACTTGTGGAGTTTGTCTTGAAGCCACCTTTATTTAACAATAGGCTTTGCTCAATTGCTCCCCACGCAATGACCAGTCATCTCAGGAAATTGAAGCCCAATTTCGTAATTAATGCCGTGATGGCTGTTATCTATTTGTTATCCTCTAAGAGTTGGTAGGCATACTCGTCAACTTCTCTCCTGTACTAGCCTCATCCGCTCTCCACAGCGAAGTGACTGTCTTCCACTGAGTGTAAAACCTCAATCCGTCCTTTCCATAAAAGTTGGCCAGACCGGTACCCGCCACACTTCTCTTGTTACCCGTGAAAGAGAACATAGGCAGAGGAACGGGAATTGGCACGTTGATGCCAACCTGTCCAGCATCAATTTCTTGCTGGAACAAAGAAGCCTTAGCGCCGTTGTTGGTAAAGATCACCGCACCATTGCCCCAAGCGTTGGAATTGATGATTTCGATTCCTGATTGGAGGGTATCAGTTTCCATGCACAGGAGCACAGGGCCGAAAATCTCTTCGCGGTAGCACTCCATCTTTGGTGTGACACCTGCAATGACTGTTGGACCGACCTGCAATTGTTAGTCATTTTGTTCGCTTAGTCGGACTTTTAACTTACCCAGTTGCCGTCAGGGAAACCATCGGGCTTCCAGCCTCTTCCATCGAGGAGAATCTTGGCACCCTCTTTCTCGGCACTAGTAATCAAGTCCACACAGCGATCGCGAGCCTGAGGAGTAATGAGTGGACCAAAGTCTGATTTGGAATCAAATCCGCTTCCGGCAATATGGTTCTTTGCCTTCTTAACAAGGTCATCCAGCCATTGCTTTGCATCGCCCAGTGTGATCAAAACACTCAAAGCCATGCATCGTTGTCCGGCAGCACCGAAAGCAGCACCGGCGATTGAGTCAAGAGCGTGGTCTTTGTTAGCGTCTGAGCTCAGAAGTGCGTGGTTCTTTGCGCCGAGGTTAGCTTGAACTCGCTTGCCATTGGCTGAGCCGCGCTGGTAGATGTATTCTCCTGCTTTGTTTGATCCGACGAATGAAATAGCTTGGATCTCGGGTTCGTCGAGGAGGAAGTTTACGGTGTCTTTTGATCCGTGAACGACGTTGACGACACCAGGAGGAAAGCCAGCCTCTCTGCAGAGCTCGGCAATCATCATGGCTGCTCCGGGATCACGCTCTGAAGGCTTGACGATCATACAATTTCCAGTGACTGTTGCCAAGGGCAGAGACCAGAGAGGAATCATAGCAGGGAAGTTGAATGGGCAGATGGCAGCAGTGATACCAAGGGGCTGTCGATAAGATCTCGTCTCCATGTCCTTGGCAACCTCGAGAACCTCTCCGGTGAGTTGTGTAGTAATTCCGCAAGCCGTCTCGCAAACCTGAAGGCCACGTAGAACATCGCCCTTGGCATCTGCAAAAGTTTTTCCCTGTTCCGTAACGATGCTTGTAGCAAGGTTGTCCATGTGCTCACGGATCAAATGCGTCAGCTTGAACATGATCTGCTGACGCTTGATGATGCTAGTCCTCTTCCACCCTGGGAAAGCCGCTTTTGCTGAGCGAACTGCCTCTTTGAGTTCATCATTTGTGCTCTCTGGGACTCTGGTGATGATGTTGTTTGTCGCAGGGTCATGAACGTCGATCCATTTTGTTGTCTTGGAGGAGACGAGTTTGTTATCGATAAAGTTTTGAGTATCTTGGGGAGAAGATAGCTTCTCGTGGTTGCCAGGATAAATCACCGACTTATAGATTGAAGTTGAAGGCATTGTGAGTTGATAGTTTCGTGATGATCTCAGATGATAGGATAAGAATGAGTTTGATATGGAAGATATATGGCGGGCGGAAACTTTCCTCATACAAGTAAAAGAGACGGCCGGCTCCGGAGGCAGACCGACAGTTCCGTTTATTACCCCGCACTCTCTCCTTAATAGTACCTGGTCTTGTGACAGCTTATCAGGTACTAAGTTAAGCGGGGCAGTTGTAGCCTCAGAGTGTCATTGAGAGGAATAGACCTATCGGAATCGATGCTTCAAGACATTGCAGTGTTTGTGCGACTATGGACTCGGTGGATACGTGGCAGAACAGTGCTGTCAAATTGTTGTGTGGTCTGTCAATTGGTGTGTTACCTTTGGAGGCAATCTCACTACATCCCATACTTATTGGAGACACAACAACGCTAATTAGTTACGGTTCAGCGCTGTTATCTCCTTTGGACCGGTATCGCTTCCGGGCCCACTTTCTCAACGATAGGGTATCTCATACCGTTTCGAACCAACGTCTATCACACTTAAGAAACTCGACATTAGAGGTATATTTGTTGATGACTATTTGATAAGCTAACTAGATCTCTACTATTATCGTAATTAGTTGCTGATACTTTCTTAGAGTCTTCAAAAGTACTTTCATAACGCGAGTAGGCAGAATAATATAGTCAATGTTGTGTCGATATTGTGAAACTTGGGTCACGACAGTCGTCGTTAACAATGAAAACACTGCCACTTCAAGAAGACTCCTGTTAATTCTTGTATGGTCGATTCGAAGTTGCATACTTCTTCTACGAGTCAATAGTTCAATTACACACCTTAGGTCTGTTGTAGGACTTTACGTCATAACTCGACCGTACTGAGTTGAAGGCTAAGCAAATCAGAGAAAGACAACCTTGGCTTGGAATACAAAACCTACGCCATGCAAATGAATGTGAATTCTGAGACTTCAGCATTTTATGATTACAATACATGATTTGAATGACCCAGTCATAAATGTAATCATCATGCAGGAAGGTGTCACGTGCAGACGCTCCAATCTTAACACGACGAACGCGTGAATTTTCACGAAAACACCAACAAAAACATAACAAATTACCACAGCCATGGAAGCCAGTCTTTTGCCTCTGAACGACCAGATTACACGTTTCAGAGACGTCATACAACGTAACAAAACACTTATGACCGTGCTATCGCGCGCTGCTGATATGAACCTCCCACAATGGTACCTCGCAGCTGGCGCACTCACTCAAACTGTCTGGAACGTCGTCACCGACAGAGACCCAGAACAGGGTATAGGCGATTACGACTTGATTTATTTTGACGGATCTGATCTGTCATGGGAAGCTGAAGATGCTGTCATCCAAAAAGGAAAGAAGATCTTTGAAGATATACCCGTCGAAGTGGAGATTCGCAACCAGGCGCGCGTCCACCTTTGGTACGAGAAGAAATTCGGCAGGCCTTGTCCTCAACATCACTCTACGGAATCTTCTATGACTACTTGGGGGACTAATACAGCCCTAATCGGTATAAGACTGAGAGACGATGGAGAATGGGACATCTTTGCGCCTTGGGGACTTTCGGATATGTTTAGACTGGTGGTACGTCCTAACCAGCAAATCATGACAGAGGAGGCATACAATAAGAAGGTTGATCGGTGGATAAAGATCTGGCCTGAGATTACAGTCATGCCGTGGAAATGATTATGTATTTTAGTATTCAACATACATAGTTGCACAATCTCAACGATGCTGCTAATAAAAACGACAATTTTTGACAACCTCAACCTTATACCCAAGTCCTTACCGAATCAAGGCCACTTAGATCTCCACTTTGGGTCCAACGTACACCTTATTTGCAAGTGCAAAGTAGTACACAGTGGCAAGGATAGCAATTCCACCCGTCATCAAAGGAGCATAATTCATACTCGCAGCATCCACCGGAGTTTGAGGTGGCCACAAACTGAAAAACCAAACAATGAAAATAAATATGCATGCAAATGTGTTGTTGATGATACCAAACATTCCTTTGAGATGCCACGGGCCCCATTCCAGAACCTGTCCATCACCGGCGATGTTTCTGATCTTATAATCTTTGTCGCAGCGACGATAAAGAAGGAGAATGGCAGGTATGAAGTAGGACGCATAAAGGCCAGAAATAGCGACCGAGACGATGGCATTGTAGACGACTGTTGAGCCGAGGTTGATCAGACCAATAAGGCAGGAGATAAGACAGGTGATAGAGATAGACCAGACAGGCATGTTGGTGCGAGGTTCAACCTGAAATATTAGTAAAGGTTCTCTGAGGAAATGAGAGCTGTACCTTTGAGAGTGTGCTTGAAAAAGGCATGGCGTTATCACGAGCAAAGGCCCACAACATGCGTGATGTGGAAGCGATAACACCGACAGTAGCGGACAAGGTCATGAGAACAATGAGAAATGCCATTCCTGCTGTCCCATTGATTGATCCAGTGGCTTGGTAGAAGATTTCCATGAAAGGATATCCCGTAGGCGTCTCGACGGCTGCATCGATGTCTGTAGCGCTATATAGCATCGCGATGATCATTCCGAAGCCCAAGAGGCCATTGATAGTGATACTACCCATGATAGATCGAGGAACTACCAGAGAAGGGTTCCTGACCTCTTCGCACATCTAATCCTGTTAATGGTAAACGCTGAAGGGAAGGGATGACTTACATGGAAAGAGCAATCAACACCAGTGAATGAGAAGACACAACCTAATAATCCAACAAACCAAGATAGCCCTTGCGTGGGCCACTCACCTCCATTTCTCCACTCCGTGAAGACTTCAGTGCCATTGTCATTGTCTCTGAAGACAAGAAGAGTAATCAGAATAGCAAAGAACCCAATAAGATGCAGAATCAGAATCATACCCTCGAGGATGGGGAGTAGAGCGCTAACAACGGTGTTGATGATAATAGCCACCAGAATGCAAGCCCAGATGAGAAGAGTCCCATGCCACGTCTGTGAATCGTAACCAGGATGCGTAAAAATAACAAGACCTTGTATCATCGTCGCTGTGAGGAAGCCTGCCGCAGCAGAAGTCCCCTGCCAGCCTGCGAAATTCATCCAGCCTGTAATGTAACTAAGATATTTCGAGTATCGAGGCGGTGCAAGCATGGCGACCCAATGATACTGGCCTGCTGCCATAGGCGCAATAGAAACGAGTTCGCAGAGTGTTGCGAAGGAGCTGAGGACGCCGACCCAGGTGAAGATGAAGCCGTAAATGATACCAGCACTACCACCGTTCGTGAGGCCGGGGGCGAAGTTCATAAGTGTACCTTCCCATGTCACTAGGACTGCACAGCTGAAGCCGAGGATTGTCCAACTCCCGAAGTTTCTCTGTGGGTTGTTAGTGGTGAAGATGATCGAAGTCGGCGTGGAGTCACCTTTAAGACCGACTTCTTGCCTAGATTATTCAATTGCGCGCTGTCGATGTGGTCTTGGTCACTGAGTTGTGAAACATCTTCGACTGTAGGTCTCGCACATTTGCGAGTTGCCATGCCGTCAAGATCGTATCGATTTGCCATATGGAAGGTGTGAACAGCACAAGTAGAAATTAGATAAAAGAAGACGAGGATATGAGAGAAGCCAACTCTAAAAAGACTGCAACTTTTAAAAAAGTTAAAATGAGACCATGCCGCCGACGTGCAGGTGGTTAGGTAGGACCCAGGATGCGGTGCATTGCAACCCTGCCTGACCCTTGTCATGTACTGTGTGGCACGTAGCGCAATGTACATGCGGAACAAGGCAACGACCAACAGCCCAGAGGAAAGAGACAATGCATGAGACGGTGCAGATACTGAAACCGGCCATGTTGATCAATTGTCCGCAAGCCAAGTCCTCGCTTAAATTCTACTCTAATTAACCTCAAGGGTTCTTAACGGGCCGTAACAGGCCCCATTTCTAGAATCAATACGCTACAAATAACTCTAATTCCTTGTACCAACAGATGTGTCAACAAGGGCCTCCTGGCTGTTATGCCGTGCAACATCCACATCCCACATCCGACCAAAATTTCCCGTCCCTTGCCTGCTCCTCAATTCGAAGGCCTGGCCCCGAGAAGATGTCCCTCCGCTTCTGGTGTTGTTGCCTTTGTTCATTGTACCAAAGATGTCTCCCGCGCCCATTTGTCCCGATTCTAGGCTTTTCAGGAAGCGCCACCAGAAGGGGATGCAAGTTACCATGACGCCGATAGACTGGATGACTTGGTTGATGATTGTTGGCGTCCACATGTCGAACATGGGAGTTTCTGACTTGAAAGCTTGATTGTAGTAGATCATGTGAGATATAGTTGGGGGAATTGTTCTGGCTCGTTAGCAAATGGATTAAATAATTTTTGAGTTGGACTCACAGGATACGAGATCCAAAAACGCCAACTATCATCACTTTGGTACCTAGTGGCATTTGGAGATGTATGAATATCCCCAGAGTGACGGCAGTAATTACCAGATCTGTCAAAACATTAACTGCATCGACAAAAATCCAGAATGCAACCTAAGAAGTCAGAAATACTCCACAATAGGTAGACAGTACTTACCATATCAATGCATTGTCCATCGAGATAATCCCATGTATTTGGAAAAGAGCAGGCAAAGGCTCGTGCAAAAACAGCAGATAAAGCCCAACCGCCTATGAGTAAGTAAACTGGCAGAAGCGTCTTATGTGAGAGGGGCGACATAGTCCAAACGGTTGTCGTGGCGGAAAGCTTAGATAGACCCAACGCAAGAAAAAGGAGAATATCGGATCCCAGTTGGCTCTATTCGAGTTAAATCTATCCGACCCTCTTCAGCATCCCCCTCGTACCTTTAATATTGAAGAAACGTGCGATGCTGATAAATCAAGCTTGCCTAGCCCATCATGGCCCTGAGAATAAACTGCTGTTGACTGCGCAATCGCGATAATCTGTCAAACTCAATATGATGGTCATGTAACACAACAGACTGACTGACCATCGATGCTAGTATCATCATTTCGTCCGACGTGAAAAAGGTTGAGAGCGTCAACCTCTTCACCGTAAATAGCCGAGTGAGGACGCGAATAAACACTGAAAAAACTGAGACAACCATTAAAATCATCGATACCGCCCTTATGACAGGCGATTTATTGAAGGGCGTCTCATGCTCGCGAGTGAAGAGCATCTTAATGTGAATACCAAGACACGGAGTAAGCCATAGGTCGGGGTAGTCTACATTGATATAGCTTCTACAGCTGCAAGGTACAGCCTACAATTCTGCAATCACTTGTACCATGGCCTCGGTACTTTACAGGTGGAAAGAATATCATTTATCTACCTAATATATGACCATAGGTGAATACCTCTGGAATATTTTTTGTCGGACGCTAGGGATTCAGGATACAGGTCAAATTTTAAAGCATGCAACACGCAATCTCTGCGACGAGTTGTTGGTTGACGCACCGTAAAGTGTTGTGTTGGTCGCAGGTTCACTACCGACATGAGAGTTTATCACTGTGTCAATGCCGTGCTTCTGAGACATTTGCAGAAGGATCTAATTCCTCCATGGTCCTCGCATAAAGGGTGGAAATTCTCAGGTTCGATCAAAGGGGCCGTTGGATGGTTCAACCTGCAGACTGTAATCCTGCAAACCTTTTTGTCTTATGATCGTCGACACGGAACTTTCCATGTCTTAGCCAATATGGCAGGCAGTATGGATAAGTTCTCTTTGTGGGCCGGGATCAACATCCAACAGACCCATTTCTCCAATCCAGACCCAAACCCACTCATTTCCCTCGAAACATCCCGGAGCTTTTCGCTGATCTTTGCCTTCCTTGGGACGGCTAACAGGCGATGCCATCCGTCTGCCGATCTTCTTACTCATTACTAGTTCCAATGAGACTCTCCTGGGTAAGTGGGATTTTGTTCTCCCAGAGTGTGTGTCCAGACCTGTCTGCCTTCCGACATGATTAATTCGGTGTACAGTAAAGCTTCTAGCTATGTCCCTGCAAACATAATAGGGCACTCCTTTGATGCTTTAGGTTTTGCTTGGACTTCTACTTGAAACAGGTGATCACCATTCCGTGGTTGAGAAATTTCATTTAGACCCATACTTGGAACCGCTAATACAGCTCTTACAATTACTAGCAAGTAATTTCGAGAATACCATAGACCCACTTGGCCTGCTGAAAGTTTATATGGTCTCATCTCTTGTGTGATAACGTTGAGCAATCGAGTCCTACGTAGATGGCGTGCTTCTGCCGAAGGGTATCATCCTTGTAGGGTATTGGCACTGTGAGGAATGTTTGTTTATTCTTTCTGCAATGTTGAGGATATGATACATTCAGCCGGCCATGGGTTGGTCCGCAGGTCCATGTTAAACACGAACCGACCCAATCAGTGTCGAGAGACAGGGTTGCAGCAAGCTGGACCAACAACTGTAACCAGCCGTTCACGAAATCAGATCATTATTCAGTAAATCCAAGAGGACCGCCCCTATGCAAGAGCACGTGAAGCCCTTACCCCGTGTGGGGTTCATACACTAATTTTCATCTGAGCAGGAGCTGACAGCAACCAGATCTGAAAGCACAAGAGACGAATTATACTCGTGCATCGATCTTTAGGAATAGATCAAAGTTCTGGTATCTATCATAACGCAAAATTGCGCTTCACTTTTTCTTAACGATGATAACTGCGATAGCCAATTGATCTGCCAAGACAGAAAAGTCGAGTGAACCTCCGCTGTCCTTGGCCGCCTCTTGTATCTTTGCCATCAACACGTTCACAATATCTTCTTTTGTTCTGACCAATTCTGGATGGGCTTTTTGCCAACGATTGACAGTGCCAAAACTTTTGACAAGCTTCTCGAACCTCTCAAGCTTTTCCTCTAGTGATGCATCATCAGCTTCTACTGTCCTCATATGAGCTTTGGGAAGATATCCGTCTTTAGCGATGAGTTCATGGCGGACAGATAGCTTTTGGTCATATAATGAAGCAACCAGAGGATCATCCCATGGCATGACGAGATTGACATATCCATCGTGAGTAAGCTGAGTGCCGGGTGAGGTGTATGCTCCAAGCACGTTCTCTCTGAAATCATTAAAGATCGCTTGTACTTTGTTGTTACTCGAAGTTTCTACAACCATTAGCATAAGGACTGACGTGAGAATAGTCGTACATACTAGACTTCCTGAACATTGTCCAGATGACAACAGTACCTCCCGGCTTGAGTAATTCGGCCGCTGCTTTCCAAAACTTTGGCATCTCGAACCAGTGAGCCTTGTCAAGGGTTAGCCACACACTAATATAGTTGACAGAGTTTCGTACCGCAGTAGCCGCTGTGATGAGATCAACGGAACACGGGCCAAGACCATCTATTTTATCAATTTCCTCTGCACTGTTCAGTCTGTACATAATTTCAGCACCACTTCTTGATGACCCTCCAAGCTCACTGGCCTTGCTGATCATACTCTCTCCCGGATCGGCTCCATAAGCGATGTCAAAATGTGGTGCCAGCATTCGAGTCGCAGGGCCTGGTCCACAACCTACGTCCAGCACTATCCCGTTTTCGCCACCGGTTGAGTTGTGTTGGTTGAGAAGGAAGTCGATCAGAGACTCTGAGTATCCGAGCCGCCCTTCGGCATAGTTCGATGCTTGCTGGGCGGAATAATTGCGAAAGATGCCGTCGCGCGGCTGATGTTCGGTTTGCGATGCGGGGGCCGCCATTGGGAGGCTTCTCAGGCTAAAGATTGTGATGCACTGAACATTCAGGGTTTAGAGTCTCTTGTTAAGTTCAATCAACCATTGTTGTTTGTACTACTTATGGCCTGGTGTTAAGGACATCGGAGCACATATAGACTGCCGGACCGAGTTGATGACGTAGCATCGGACTTAGGATGCCAGCCGGCCGATAAGATTCATTTGCAGAGGAAAATAGTGGTCCTTAGAGCGTAGGGGAGTGTAAGTATATACGTTGAAATATTTAGAGTGGCTTTTAAAGATTGTACCAGATAATTGTCTTTAACAATTTTTAAGAGGCAATAGACAGAAGGCGCTGTTATAGAATATACTATTCGTTCTACTTTTAAGTTCCCGACTACCACGACGCTAAGTAGGAGACCCTGACGATCAACAAAAGGTCTAGCTTATCACTAGATCTTTACCGATGTTTTATTTACTGGGATATGGAGATAATTATCACGAAAGATATAGTATATATGCGATGTCAACTTTCATTTAACCTCTTGTTCGTGTATCGACAATTTGGGCTCTGAAAAGAGGTTGCAATGCAAGCTTTTGTAACTTGCACTCTCGCTATTCTAGAACAACCTTAAACATCGCTCCAAGTTGGCAGGAGGCGCTGAATTGTTTCAGATTACGATTCTAATGCCGGGTTTACAGGATCGACGGCCCCAGGTTGCGTAGCCTGATGACCTTTGGATGCAAGCAGATCGGATTTTTCCGACAGAACGGAGAACATTGTTGATTTAGACCCCGAGTCGGAGGAGTTATGCTCCTGTCGGCAGCACGAAAGACAGCTCTTCCCATCACTGATAAATAAAACGTTTAGAAGAGCTGCGTACTTCACAATGCACTGACGCGGTATTTAGGCAAAGTTCAACCCCTGTCGACCACGCTCGCTAACCCGGCGTCGGCACAAAAGCTAAGTGATCCTTTTGCCTTTTTCATCGTTCGAAATACGACTGTAACATGAGATCTAGGGTCGTAAATGTTCATCATCAAAGAGTCTGTTCGCAGATGCTCACTTTATTTACTGAGGTTCATACGATATATGTAAAAGACCCAGGACTCTTACGTTAGTCCACGGATACTCCACGAACTGACTAGATTCAAGTTTCATTTTCGTTTCATGCATGATACTACCCAGCCAAACTACTGACCAAGACGGATAAATCAGTGTCTCCGCTCGTATGATGGGGAACTTCGGCTGCAAACCGCGGTAGAAGTGGATTGACACGATGATTTTTGTCGTATTAAGCTGAGGCCTTAAACTGCACCCTGTGGAGCCTACAAAAGAATTGATTCTCGCTATTTATGATCGTATGATTTGCTTGATCAATTATGCGAGACCCAATTAATATCGCAGACGCTGTCTTCAAGAAACCCGAGAATCGGTCGTCGGCGGTTACGACCTCCGTCCTAGCTATATACAAATACGATAGCAACCTTCAATTGTGGCGTTATCTTGGTATCACAACTATTCATATTCTCAAACATGATCACATCGTCTTAATACCAATTGATAAACCATGGAAAAATCCAAACACACAGTTATAATTGCTGGAGGCGGCATATCGGGCCTTGCCCTCGCCAATATGCTAGAAAAGTCTGGTGTGGACTACATTCTACTAGAGGCCTACAAGAAGATCGCGCCTCAGGTTGGCGCAAGCATTGGTCTCCAGGCCAATGGACTGCGAATTCTCGACCAGTTGGGATGCTTGGAAGAGCTCCAATCGTTAGTCGCCGACTATCCACTCGATGATTCATTTGCACGAAATTCCGACGGTTCTACCATCAAACATCACACAGATGTCGCGAGCCTGCTCACAGAAAGGTATGTCCCTGCAATTGTTACAATATGATGTACTAATCCTTGACAGACATGGCTATGCAACTATCTTCATCGACAGACAGATGCTCATGCAAAAACTGTACGAGAACCTTGAATCAACAGAGTCAGTTTACCCGGGTCAAAAAGTTGAATCTGTTTTAGAGCTGGATCATGGCGTTCAGGTCACGACGGACAAGGGCAAAGTCTTTAGGGGTGATATTATTGTTGGCGCCGATGGTGTCTACAGTACCATTCGAAAGGAAATGTGGCGCATTGGAAACGAGAAATCGCCTGGCTATTTTCCTCCCGATGAGTGGTCAAAGGTGCCTTGCTACTACAAGTGCATCTTTGGCATTTCACACCCTATCAAGGAATTGACAAATGGTGTTCACTATATATACAACGACAACTTCTCGTATCTTGTCATGGTAGGACCAGGCGGCAGGTTTTATTGGTTCCTGTTTGCAAAGTTGCCGGAACCTCTGTATGGCAAAGATATCCCAAGCTACACAAAACAGGACGAGGAGGAACTTGCTCGAGAGCACGCATCTGATATGATCACCCCCGAGGTTTCTTTTGGACAGCTTTATGAAGCTCGAACCAACTCTACACTAACGCCACTACACGAATGGGTATTCGAAAAGTGGCACTATAACCGTATCGTTACCATTGGTGACGCAGCACACAAGGTATGTGTCCATTAAGAAAAGACACAACTTCGTACTAATTAGCTTAGTTTGAGCCATTGACAGGCCATGGAGGAAATGCTGCTATTGAGTCTGCTGCATCTCTTGTCAATCACCTCCTTTCAGACGAATGCCGCAACTGGAGCGACTCTGAGATCGAGGCAGCGTTCAGTGCTACGCAGCAGGAACGACAAGACAGAGTGCAGTGGCTTGTCGATGATGCTCACACAATTCAGCAAATGCAAGCCAAGGCGACACCTCTTCTGGCAACCATAGGACCAATTCTTGCGCGTCTCTTCAGTACTCCAACCGCGATACGACTGACTGGCAGTAAGTTTGTTGCTGCCACTCGTGTCAACAACCTTCCGATGCCTCACCGACCACACACAGTTCCATACGATGATGAATTGCCCGCAAAGCCTCTGTCCTCAAGTTTGCTTCCACTCGGGCTAGGAATTCTCAGTCAGGGCGGATTGTTCCACGCTGCCAACAAGCTTCTCTTTTCTTTGTCTTTCCCGAAGACATTCAATGGTGACCGTCTTATCAACGAATACACTGGCATTCAGGGCGTGGACAGAATTTTTAAAGTCCTAGTTGCCGTCTTTGGAGTTCCTCTGGCATCCGGAAACGCGGCAGCAAGAATGCAATGGATTGCGTTTATGCCTCTGCTATGTTCGACCAACCTTGACTGGACTCTTGAAAGCTATCGCGCCGGTTCAAAGAATCTTATTACTTCATTGTAAGCTATACCAAGAAACTTTGCATTTAAACTGTTATTGACCGACTCTCAGCCCAGCCGTCTTCGGCATGATCTATCAACTAAAGGGTATTGGAAGGATTGCTCCTCTATATCACCTGATATCGGTATGCGAACAGGCACTAGGAGGAACACTTACCACCGTCACTGGCAGCTCAATTACCAAGGAGGTGGTTGAGTCGTCCATTGCGGGTCTCGCTATTGGAAGCATTGTGCCTAGCGCACTCATGACATGGCCTTTCAAGAACAACGTCACCTGGCAAAAGTTCACCGCCTTGTGGCAGCCGTTCCCGGCTTACGTGGGTCTGATCACCCTTGGCGTCTCAAAGGTCTTGTCAAAGCAGGAAGTCAATAACGCCAAAGCTTTGAAGGACACCGGAAAGGCTGCTGAGCGAAGGCGAGAGACTCACTCGTTACTGAGACGCGTCTACGCAATCGGAACGGCAACTGCAACACTTTACCATCTATGGACACTTTACCGCATCTCATCCAGCCCTAATCTGAACATTTCGGGTGTCTTTGGCTCCATGAGATCCCTATTTTCTGATGGGTCCAGTCTTGATCCAGATGCCAAAATTCCTGCATTCCTCCAGCGAGATATGTTGCTTAACGTTGCTTCTGTTCTTGCTCATAGCATCTATCGTACTCTGAGTCTCCGAAGCTTGGGCTATATCACCAATAAGGAAGCTGTAACAACTTCTTTGGCAGTTCTGATTGCACAACCGATTGTTGGACCAGCTGCAGCTCATATTGGTTTCCTCGGATGGAGAGAGGAAGTTTATGCCCGGATCAACAAACAGATTGGTGCTTAGTGGAGAAGTACACTCAATTCCTTTGTGTATATATACTACCGGATTGGCCGGGATCAGACGTCATTTCTTATGCTTAGACTGCGGTATGTCATCCTTAGCAGGCATTACTATTTAGTAAAATTTATTAGAATTTATAATCTACGTCATTGACCTCGATGGTCGTTGTTCCTATCGCTCTCTCCAACCATGCCACTGGTTCCATAGACCTAGAATACGAAGAAAAGGGAAGCTAGCAACTGATGAAATGATAAGCAGATAAGACGAAATCCAGCTTCCTTATTCATCGGGTAGCAATTCTACACGGGCCAAAAGTTCCTGATCCAATCAGACTTCGACATTCCTCTCAGCAGCCGAGAACAACCTTACTAGAACCATGTTTCAGACCCCGCCCAAATGCCAAGCTTTCACAAAGTACCTCGCCAATACTTTAACGACCTGCCGCATATAGCAATGCCGATGCACAAGCGGGCCGTTAATGCAAATGCCACGCCAATGTCGATATCTTAGAGACACTATCGCACGGCATTGGGGGAGAATTAAGGAAGGTCTACAGGATCCTTATGCTTAATCTGTAGATCGTCTAGCTGGAACTTGTGAAGGTCACATTGACTAGACATATGAGGTCAATGTCTTGATTGGTTATCTCATCACTCGCCTATTGTTTCTCCTGCCACAATAGACTCGGCGATGTGTTTACGCTTGGGCTTCTTGTGCGCCTTCCTAACGTGGGTATTCGGAGGAACACTACCTATCTACTATTATATATACTTGAACTTCTCCACATGAGATCTCGAGTCTATCAAGTCAAGTTCTTGAGAAACTTCGACCCATCTTCTTGGTTTCCGTATCTTCACTATGCGTGCAACTCTCGCTCTTACCGCCCTTCTGGGCATGTCAAATGCCGCTGCCATCGAGCCTCGCCAGTCCCGTGAGACCAAGCTCTACAAGATTGAGCTTGGACCTGGTGACGTCCGCACTGTCACCCAAGAGGAGAAGTGGGCTTTGAGAGCTGTTAGTAACACACTGTCTCGTCCCAAATTTCGTATCTGACCATAACAGGAGCACAAGGACTTCATCGATGTCACTGATCTCGATGAACCCGGCTACAGCCTTCAATTCCTCGCCAGCTTCCCCAGCGCCGTCGCTCAAACTTCTGCTGTCAAGGCCTTGTTGCCCAAGCTGAGCCAATCTAACATGCGCACCGCTCTGACAACCTTCTCCAACTTCTATAACAGATACTACACATCCACCTATGGTGAGCAGTCCGCCGATTGGCTGTTCAAGCAGGTTGAGTCGATCATTGCTGCCAGTGGAGCCAAGGGAGCCAAGGTTGCCAAATTCAAGCACAGCTGGCGCCAGCCTAGTATCATCGCTACCATCCCTGGCAAGAGCGATGCTACTATTGTCGTTGGTGCTCACCAGGACTCTGTCAACCTACGAAACCCCACCAGCGGTCGTGCTCCTGGTGCTGGTAAGCTATCACAGGCTTTGGAAGGCAATCGCTAATTGTGTTAGATGACGATGGTTCCGGAACTGTCACTATCCTCGAGGCCTTCCGTGTCCTCTTGAGCGACTCCCGTGTTGCATCTGGTCAAGCTCCCAACACTATTGAGTTCCACTGGTACGCCGGTGAGGAAGCCGGTCTTCTCGGTAGTGGTGCCATCTTCAACCAGTACAAGCGAGATGGCCGTGTTGTTAAGGCCATGCTTAACCAGGATATGACTGGCTACGTCAAGCCCGGTACTAAGCCTGTTGCTGGTATTATTACTGACAACGTCGATGCCGGCTTGAACACCTTCCTCAAGAAGGTCATTGCTGCCGTAAGTGCTCTGACACGGAATGAATGACTAGAAGCTAACTGATATAGTACTCTGCTCTCCCCGCTGTCGACTCCAAGTGTGGATACGGTTGCTCTGACCATGCTTCTGCCACCCGTGCTGGTTACCCTGCAGTTCTGGCCTTTGAGTCTACTTTCGATGACAGCAGCCCTCTCATCCACTCTGACAAGGATACTATTGACACTGTTGATTTCGCCCACATGCTTGAGTTCTCCAAGATTGTCACAGGATTCGCCTATGAGCTTGGCTTTGCTACGAACCTGTAGTTACTTCGAAACTACGTCAGTGTAAAGAGCGAGGATGGATGTACATAAATTGGGGATGATGTGGGGGTTACATTTTGTACATAGCAAGAACGTTGTGTGACTGCCGAATTTGACAATAGTTCAGATACAACGATATTCTCAGTTTTCTTTAAAACAGCCAGCATCGGAAAACGTGTTTCATTCTTCAAATGCAACCTCTTCCAAAACTCGAAAGTAAAATGTCAAGCGGGTGTAATCTACATGATATTGAAATAACGGTATTCTGTATGCTTTGAAAACATTACCCAAGGTATGATTCAGGTGTTTCAGCGATTGTTTGTCTCATCTTACGGTTATGTGAAGTAGTATCCAGCAACCTTGCCGCAGGAGTCCCAACAAAGCACTGATCAGCGTGCAGAGTAGGATCCTGTGGTCACAAAGTGTGATTCCTCAGCGTCACGCCCGGCATCAAGAATGACATCGTACTCTTGGGGATTCTGATGTTACACGTAATTTTATAGCCTTTGTTTTCGATGCCCAATCTCATGAAGTTGTCTCCTTCAATGTCCATGTCGTGAGGTTTTAGTTTACCAGGAGCTTTATTGAGTGAAGACAAACTCGACCTAACTAACGTTGCTTGTATCAATGGGTTTCTAGATGAAGAATTGCAACTGACATGGAATGACACGTCTATCCCTCGAGCTCCATCTTGCCAAGTTGTGAGAGGTAACCTGCGACGCGTATCTGCCTCAGCCCTGCTCAAATTGCGTGTGCTAACAACTGTTAAACCTAAGACCCCGTGCTAACTAATGCTCTGGCCTCGGCAACTGGAATCATCCGCAGCCCCGAAATAGTATCTAAACTCCCTGATCTCTGCCGTCAAATTCCATGCTAGCCTGGGTAATAGCTTCGGCCGTCATTCAGTGTAATTCATTGGCTTTTGAGGTTCGTGCAATCAGGCTCAGATTCCTTTCAGGCTCATTCCTCCTCCAGAGTCTTCGTTCCTATTCGGTATCATCCGAGGATCGACCAGCACCCCTGCAACGTCCTTAGAACTTGAGACTGAGCCCGCCAGAGGATCGACTCCGAGAGTCCGCGGACAGCCAGGCTGGTTGTCACTTTTGAACCTAATTCATCCAACGGCTCAGCCCGTTAGACTTGATTACAAAACGCCCCTTGTCTGATCTTGGGCGTAAACATCTAATCTCAGCCACGTAAAATGAACCAACCGTTTCCAAACCCCTGTCTCGGCACTTGGATATCAGACTAAAAAACCTTAACCGCAAAGACCACCAATGATATTGTGCAACTCTCAAACACGCCCGCTGGTTAATTGCGACGTTCTCCTGTGGAAATACCAGCCAGTTTAAGGTTAGCAAGGCTGCTCCTCCGGCACACCGAACAAAACTTTGTTCATATTGATTACATCGTCATTCTTGAACCGGTGTACGATGAACGTGGATAAATCTCCAGTTTTCCCCAGTATTCGGTTCTGAAAGCACGTCACGGATCACTCATCTTTTCCTTTGTCAATAGACCTCCTTCATTAATTACAATGACCTCTTCGACAAGCTCCACCGTTGCCAAACGCGAATCCCTTCCCACTGCAGGCAGTGTTTTCTTTGTTTCTGCTAATGGACGTGTCCTTAATCTGCCTATTCCCAGCAGGTCATATCGTGATCCACTTACTTGGTCCTGGACCAAACGACTGTTGGCGTTCTGCGCTTTACAAACCCTTTCTATTGCGGCGTCTTTCGAATTGAACCTTCCCGGTTTATTAATCAGGGCTATAAGACAGGAGTATCAGGACAAGGTACGTCTACCCATTTCTATATAGACCTTGCTAACATACTTGCAGGATACGAGTCCATTTGGCGTCGAGTCGATAACCCCGGCCATGACTCTTTTCACTGGTCTCGGATTTCTCATCGGTATCCCGCTATCAAAAGCCGTCGGTCGACGACCTGTTTTAATCGCTGGAGCTGTCATCACAACTCTATCAACTCTCTGGGCTGGACATGCCGATGCCTTTATCGAGTTGCTACTCGCAACCAGCTTCCAAGCATTGGCCTCTGGATTGGCAACTGGCATGGTACGTGCCAGACGCCATCTGAGACCCTCCTGGGACTGACTAACATGATCCAGAACATTCTCATTATAATAGATGCAACCTTTATTCATGAGCGCCCTAATGCATTATCCTTATTCTGGTGCTCGGGATCAGCTCTCATCAAACTCTCAGTTTTAGTGCTACCATATACCACAGACTTGACCTCGACTTGGCGATGCGTCTATCAAGTCTGGCTAGCACCCTGTGTGGTTGCGTTGCTCATGGTTCTCATCTTCGTACCAGAAACCTACTTCCTACGACCTCCTGTTGCACTCGACGGCAGAGTCTTGGTTCAAAGTAGTTCGGAAAAGGTACAGATTTACGGTGGTTGGGACGAAGTTGAAGCCCTAAGGAACGAGAGGCCCCTGCCCGATATACCGTCCTCTACTTCGTTCTGGTCCCACTTCAAAGTTTCAAGAGCACCAGGGACTAACTGGGAGTCCATGGTCGCAACATACGCACAAATGCTGTGGTGTATTCTCAATCCCCTTACATTCTGGGTGTCATTACTCGCAGGTGTCCTCCTTAGCGGAGTCATCTTTTTGAACCTTACACAATTCGCTGCTCTTATCACAGAAGGGGGTATAAAAGAGGAAAAAGCAATCAATGCTCTACTCTCAGTTTCGGGGTTTATTGGTTCCCTCCTTGCCTTTCCCGCGACAGGTCCTCTTGCTTCATGGTTCACCCGGTTCCACACATTCCGCAAAGGAGGCATTCGTCATGCCGAGGTTTATCTAGCGCTGTTTGCTATCCCGGTCCTGAGCGGACTAGCCAGCGTCTTGATCAACGGCCTTACGGTTGTTCAAGGCTGGTCTGCCTCTTGGATCTATATCACATCCGCACTCAGCATGGTCAGCTACCTAACAGGTAATGTCGCATTTACTCTGTGGATCACGGAAGCGTTTCCTAAATGGGCAGCGGCCGCACAAGCTGTGCAACTATTTACAGGCAATATGGTTGGGTTTGGTATTGGTACTGCCATAGCGCCATGGGTTCAAGGAAACCACATATTGGAGCCCACAATCCTCATTTCTATTCTCACTCTTGCGATGGGTATGCTTGCCGTTCCAGTTGCATTTTGGGGGAAGACGGTTCGACAGTATATACAGGGCCGGTGGAGTGATTCGGAGAGGACGGCACTTCGTCCCCAATAAGGAGCGATGCCTGAGTCTGGCGAACGAAAAAGACTGTGCCGACGTTTTCCTGATGATTCTCCATTCTAGGAATCCCTGACATGCAAAGAATGTATGGATCTAAAACCATAGCGACAATTACAAAACCTCTAATTCTATTTCGCCTTGGGAATACATCTACATTGCCTATGATGACGAAGCAAGCCTGTCCTGGAAGTTCTATGCGTAAGGATAATACAGACTTTAGTGTAGACGGTGCTATATTCCCGTTTCCTGAAGCGAAGAATTCTCGTATAGATCTGCGGTTTAAATTTCACCCAAATTACCAGTCTAAACTGATGGCTAAACCAACATCTGGGTTTATGTAGGATCATCTTTGAGTGCTGTGAACTTAAATGTATGGCAGTATTTTAATGCATTAACTACTTATAGGCCGCCTGGACAGATGGGAGGTTGTTGAGACGCTCTTGCCAGGCTGCAAAGTTCCTGTACCTGCGAAGAATATCGTGTTCCTTCCACAAAGATGCCTCAAAGAAGGGATGCTTGCTAGCAACGTAATTCCATGGGACAAATGCCAGATCGGCGTACGTGCTGTTCTCAATTTCAGCTTCCACAATGGCATTTGGTAATTTGTAAACTCACAGCTTATTCCCAACAAGGTACTTCTTGCCGTCGAGTATCTTGTCAAGCACCCCAATAACTCGAGCTATCTCGTTAACATAGCGTTTCTTCGCAAGCGGAATGTCGTCAGGGCGTTTGTGAAACCATACGGCCTGACCATAATACGGGCCCTGCTTACTGTTAGCCAATTACCATATTGTAAATGGGAAGAATATTCCCACCTGACCAGACATTTGAAAATGCAGATATTGTTTAATCTTCCATTTGTCCGAAGGGCTTATACCAGTCAACCTCCCTTCGGTATCGTAGGTATCAACAAGATATTCCATAATAGCTCCCGATTCCCAGAGAGTGATGCTGTGGTTGGGGTCTATGATCGCTGGTACTCTGCCATTAGGGTTGATCTTGACGAACCAGTCCTCTTTAGGGTCATCGACAAAAATCTGTTGTTAAGTGAGTGATTTGACTACGTGGTTGCCAAGAAAGACGTACTGTGGTGTAAGGAACGGCAAGTTCTTCCAGCAGAATGGTGACCTTATAAGGGTCTGAACCCGGGGCTGATATCAATTAGATCAAAAACGCGACATTTTGTTCGGACGGACGTCTTACTGTGAACATATACAGTGATAGGCTTGACTTCAGGCATTGCGAATGGCGGCTGCAGCTGGTAACAACAATGCTGTAGAAGATGGTTGTGAATAACTAACGAGAAAGATGAGGTCAACAGCTATATACCTCTGGCTTCATAGATCCGTAAGGGATTGACAGACTCAACACGAATTTGTCAGCAGATCAATCCTCTGTTATCATGCAGTCTTGCTAAGGAAACGAAAATGAATCATTACCAAGACACGAATCCTCCGCGCGGCAAGGGTAAAGATCGGACCGCGTTGAGACTGAATTCCAGCTCCAGCCTAGACGTCGATCATAACCCACAACGTGTAAGTTTCTAACCGAGATACCCCACGTACATCGGCTTCGGAGGTTATGGGTACCGATGAAGACGAAGCGCGACTAGGCAAGGCGTGTTATCGAGTATAAAGTGACAAATCATGTCATACGACGGGAATTAAGTCAAATACGGGAATTGGAGAAAGCTCCGGTAGGAGTCGTATGCTGACCTGCTTACGAACCAGAAGGATGTAGAAGTGGTAATTATGATGAAGATATGTATAGGCAGGAGTTGCAGGAGTTGTCGTTTGGAGATGTTTCGTCCCGAGAACCCGGAACCTGGGTTGGAATGTGAATCAGTGCTCTGGTAATGTTGATGGCATTTATTTAGAAATAGTGATTCACCTTGCGATGCTTGTGTTAGTCCGTGATTGAACGTCGGTAAACGGCAAGTATAGAGGTATTTCAGACCGTGGTTTCCCGGATAGATCAGACATCAACTACCAGTCTCTCTACTGCTTCACACATACTCAGAAATACCAAAACTGATCATATTTCAACATGTTCTTCTCAAAAGTCCTCCTTGCCCTTGCGGCTACCCTCAGCATCACCTCTGCCCTGCCCGGATGTGGCGAAGTCAATGTGATCTATACGTACGTTTGATTTTCTCAGGAATTGGAAATTTGAACCATCAAACCTAACTCTATCTTCAGCGGTCTACCGGGCCAACACAAGTACGTGAAAGACCAAGGCTATGACCCTGATTGGACAGAGAAGCAAATCGCCGACCACGTGCGTGAGATGCGCGAGGCAGGATACAATGTCCGGGGTATGCACAATTCTCTCAAGTCTCTGCCCGAAATACTGACTGACTACAAAAGGTGTCTGGAGAGGTCCCGAGATCAATGGCTCTGAACTTGCCGAGCATATGCAGGGCGTCAACTGGCATGCTGCTGGAGTTGGATTTGGAGTCCGTGGATCCAACATTTCCGAGATCACCAGCTTGTTCGAGGGTAAGCCCAATGTGTCCACTCCAGTACTACAACATCTAACTAACTCCATAATTCAAGAGAATCTTGCCATCTACCGTAAATAAGCACCAAATGCCAAATTCGTGTTCAACAATAATCCTCTCACCTTCCTCTGGTCTGTTCAGAGATACTTCCCTCTGTCTAGCGACTGCAAGGGCCAGCCTGGAAAGGATCTTGTAGGTTGCTCCTCTTCTGTAATCGATGTAGGCTAACAACATGGTAAAGGGTTATATCACCCTGTGTGACGAGGCGTGCAAGTAATTCTTGCCAAAATTCCGATGCTCATGGGTACTAAATCAGCAACTCGTACCACACTTTCTATGCTAGTAGCACTTGGGAATTGTTGCTTCAAACCTGTACCATTCTCGTATTGAGTACCTCTGCTAAATTTCTGGCTTCCATTGCTTTTTTACAAGATGCGATTCGCTAGCTATTTGTTCTTTCTTAAAGGACGTTCGCTCCACATGTAGATATCAGGTCAAATACCACTCGCTTTTCACAATCTATTGACATATCCTTTGCCATCTCTCCCAAGTAATTTCTTGAACTATAACCGCTTGTTATCAAACATCTCGTATCTCATTAAATCTGTAATTATCTCGATAGAAGATCTCGTTATCATACCCATACTATCTGTTGTTGCTACCTCCAAAACCCAACATACACAGATCTCCTACTACAACTTATAACGGTAAAGAGGACTGTGTTCACCCATATCCTCAAGCTCCTCATCAGTATACCTACTCCGAATCTCAGTCTCACTAAGCTTAGCTCTTTTCTTGTTGATCTTGATCAAAGCAGACTCAAGCGACACAGCTGCTAGGATACCGGCGACTGCAAAGCCCAACGAAGCCCCATACCCGGTGGTATACTTGGGCTTCTCGCTCTCGATGTAGATATAACTTCCATAGATACCACCAATCGTACCAGCACATGTCAGGTATCCAATACTGATGGCTCGCTTTGTGGGATTGAGTACGTTATCGATATTCCAGGCGCTGACACCAGGCAGGATAGGGTACATGCCTGAGCATGCCAGACAGACTGCAAAGTAGCAAACTCCAAGGTTTTCAGTGATGAACTCTGCCTTGGTCATCAAGATCGAGAATGCAATGATGATGCAGAACTGGGGTCCGAGAATGAAAGGCATTCTCCACTTGCATTTGTCTGCAAATCGGGCGATCAAGTAAGAAGAAATGGCTCCGCACATATAAGGAGGGATAGTCATAAGTTGTGCGTTGCTCGACGAGAAACCCATACCTTTGGTGATAGAAGGCATCGAGAATTTAAGACCGTAGTTTGGAGCAGCGTTCGACCAAGACATGATTGTAAGAAGATAGACTCTCCAGTCCTTTAGCACAGAAAACAACGCGCCTTTGTCGAATGTCTTTTCTCTGTATTCTCCGGAGTTCGTAACTCTTCTCGAAGCTTGGCGTAGAGTGAGGTAGCGCTTCTCTTCGTCGGTGAGCCAGTATGAAAGGGTAGGCGAGTCGATAAGGAGGAACCAAGTGACGAAGGACATGACGATGGTAAAGATACCTTCGATGAAGAAGATCCATCGCCAACCAGTTTGGCCGCCAATGCCGTCCATCTTCGCGATCGCATAAGCGAATAGTCCAGAGAAGGCGCCACCAGTGGCCGCCGAAGTATACAGAAGGGCGACTCGTGTTTGGGTCTCATGAGGAAGATACCATTTCGAGATGATAAGGATAGCGCCTGGGAAGAAACCAGCCCTGGTATTGTTAGTCTTATTGGTGGCGTGGCGAGATATATGTACCTACTCAAAAAGACCAAGAAGAATACGAATAGCACAGAGCTGGCCAAAGTTGTGAATTAAGCCAGTGCATATCACGACAATACCCCAGATAAACATAATCGTAGCCATATACTGAGACGGCTTTGCGAACTTGTTGAGTATCATGTTGCTAGGGACTTCGGCGAGAATATCTGCTTTTGTTAGCTTTTGCCCATGGGAGGCGAATTCCTTACCTACAAGGAATAAAGTAGATAGATAGAGCGATATTGTATTCTTCTCCGGTCATCTTGAGATCTGGCAACATTCCCTCGATTTTGGCGTTTCCGATGTTCGCTTTGTCGATGTATGTGACTAGGTATAGAATGGCCAACATGGGCATGAGTCGCCACTGTAAGTGTGAGTATGGGTCTCGATAGAAGAGGGTGTTGCGACACATACGTCAATCTTTGCCAAGACTTTCTTCTTCTTGTCTTCAGGAAAGTTGGCTACAAATTCCATATCATCAGCTGAAAGGCCATTGTAGGTAGTTGTGTTGACATTGTCGAGATGAGAAGCGATAGCCTCAACATCCTTCTCATCAGAGAGAAAGGTATTATTTGGAGCCATTGTAACAGATTCGACTTGACTCTTGGGTATGGTGTTGGCTGGAAAGTGATTCCCGAGGATGGATCATCGAAAGTATGGGGTATCGAGATCTTTAATTTATGGAAATCGAAGACGAGCAACAGGCATCTTGTGAATGCGGGGTATGGGGTAACGAATCTGGGGAAGGAATATCCAAGACCAGGGAAACTTGTTTCGCACTAGGATAGTTTCCCTCTGGGGCTCGAGTCATGCTGGGAACAAGGACAGGAGAATTGACCAGTAGGATTGATGACCGATCCACACACACATCGCCAGACATCTTGTTCTCTGCCAGTACTATCGCCAAGAGAGACTCAATTGTTCTTAACATACATATGACCTTTTGGGCGGTGATATGCCCGAATTGCGATCAAGTGTTCAACTACCATGGTACGATTCAACTTTTCGGTCGATTCTGTGATGACACGAATACCAGAGTTGGAGTGAAGGGGGCGCCATAACGTGTCTAGGTGACAGAATATCTACCGGGTCGGCCATTGTTGCGGATGCGTTGAGGTCTTTGGCAACACAAGCCTGATCAAATGGCATCATCGTGCTAGCCGCTGGTATAACCAGTCACCAATAAACTTGAACTACGGAACAAACTGTGACGAAAGGATACGATTTGAACTGTTTAATCGGTAGATCTATGCAAGTTGAACAGACTTAACCCTCATTTCCTTCTCTGCTGCTCCGTATCAGCAAGAACACTAAGTGTCTTAACAGTCCACTCCTTAGCCTTATCATCAAGAGGTTGATATGGCCTCCTCATCTGCCACGACGTCTCATTATCTACACCGATCTCTCGACCAAGGAAGTACCACCCTCCATATTTCGTATTGGCAATACCCTTCTTACAGGCCCACTCAGCGTGAGCCACCAGACCTTGCAGTTTGTTGGCCTCGTCGTTCTGTCCGGCCTTCCAGAGGTCGTACACTCCTGCTGTACTAGCAGGGAAGATGTTACCCATACCTGTGACACAGCCGCTTCCGCCAACGTACAGGGTCGGTAGGAGGTAATCACTGCTGCCACCGTACACACCGAATTGCTCATGGGAGAACAGCGCTGTTAATCTAGTAACCTTGCCCACATTTCCACATGTAAGCTTGACCGCCACAATATTGGGCTCCGCAGCCAGGGTAGCCAGTTGATCAGAGTCTAGATCAATGCCGGAGGTAACGGCAGGGAAGTTGTAGATAACGATAGGGATCGGTGAAGCGGTTGCCACCTCTTTGAAGTAAGAAATAATGGCAGGACTGGAGAGTGTTTTGGTCCAGTAACTTGGGGGTAGAAGCAGACCAAAACTAGCACCAGCCTCAGCTGCATCTTTGGCGTTCTGGATTGACTCTTGAGTGGACTGTGCTGAGATGCCTGCCACAATTGGATAGTTTGGTCCACCGACTGCAACGGCGGCCTGGACGGCGGTTTTGATGATGGCTTTACGCTCTTCTCGAGACAGGAGGACTAGTTCGCCATTGGTTCCCAGGTAGACGAGACCATGCATGCCAGCTTTGATCAAAGCTTGACACTGTTTTTGCATCCCCTCATGGTCTACTTGTTGACTGGGGTTGTCTGCCTTGTAGAGTGTAACAACCGGAGTATAGACTCCTGGAGGGAGGGGCTTTGACTTGGCTTGAATTGTGCTGCGTTCCATTTTGATGATTTGAGGCTTGAGTAACTTGAAGCTTGTTGAATTGTAGACTATACAATGTTCTTTTAACCGTAATAGTAGAAACTATAGTCAATCTCCCCGCTATCTCCAACATCTTTAAGTGTAGGCGGGGGGCAATCAGAACTCCGGGGGCAAAGCCGATGGGCTTGATCTGACCAATAGGAAAGTTCTCCGTGACTCCAAGCCCCGATTCATTTTGTCCGGAGGGCAGATAGGTACGGCAATGAGAATCTGAGGTCCAATTCAGCTTCCGAGTTTAGCTTATTTTCGAGCTCAGCTTAGCTACCCCGATACCAAGTGCCTGCTTGTTTACCAGCTCAAGCATCGCATTGACGAACAAGCAAGTACAGCGAATTGGCCATCATGGAGACTTCAATTGTACCCAGAACAGTGTCATTGGAAGAGATCAAGCAGCACAACACTGCTGAAGACTGTTGGATTGCTATCCATTCCAAAGTTTGGGATATCACAAATTTTATCAATCAACATCCTGGTGGTCCAGATGGTAAGCTTGCAAGATTCAGACTTTGTTCAAGACTAACCGTAGATAGTCCTGTTGAACTCGGCTGGCTCTGATGCTACAGAAATTTACAACGACGTCCATGCACCCGACATCATTGAAGACCTTCCCAGCGACAGTTTGATCGGTTTCCTAGAACAGGCAACTGCAACTGCTCCAACCGAAGCCAAGGCCATCCAAGTTGATCCCGTACCGCCTCCAACATCACCGACACATACCAACGAAGTGCCAACAACGCCGAAGAAAAAGGAAGCTCCGCCTCTAGATACTATCCTCAGCGCGAGAGACTTTGAGGAAGCGGCTGAATATGCTCTCTCCGCCAAAACATGGGCGTTCTACTCGTCCGCAGCAACGGATCTCATAACACATGGCAAAAACAAAGAATTGGTTAGGAGAATCATGATCAGACCGCGAATCTTAAGGAACGTATCCAATGTGGATATGAGGACCAGTATCCTTGGTTTTGACAGCAGAGCCCCCTTTTTTATCTCTCCTGCTGCCATGGCACGGCTTGCACACCCAGACGGAGAGTTGGCCCTTAGTCGTGCTGCTGCCAAAGAAGGTATCATCCAGTGCGTATCAAGCAACGCCTCTTTCACATTAAAGTCTATTGTCCAAGCTGCTCCTTCATCACAACCTTTCTTCTTTCAACTTTACGTCAATTCAGACCACTCCAAGACTGTGGAGTTGTTGAAGACGGTAGGTGACCTTGGCGTAAAAGCCATATTTGTTACGGTTGATGCGCCTGTCCCTGGCAAGCGGGAAGCCGATGAAAGGGCTGCACAGGAGCAGACTGTCAAGTCGGCCATCAGTGGTGGTGAAAGCAGTAAGGACAAGAAGGGGAGTGGGTTCGGACGACTTATGGCACAGTACATAGACAAGGCGCTTTCATGGGATGATCTTGGATGGATTCGCGAGGCGAGTGGTGGCTTGCCGATTGTTCTGAAGGGTGTTCAAACTGCAGAGGATGTTATCAAAGCTGCTGAATATGGAGTTGAGGGTGTCCTTCTGAGTAACCACGGTGGACGATCACTTGATGGGTAAGTCATATCATCCACCCATTCCAACTCCACTGATCATCTCCAGTGCACAAGCTAGTATTCTAGTCCTGCTCGAGCTGCATAAAACTTGTTCAGAGGTCTTTGACAAGCTCGAAGTTTATATCGACGGTGGCTTCGAGCGAGGTTCGGATATTCTGAAGGCCATTTGTCTTGGAGCCACCGCGGTCGGAATCGGACGCCCATTCTTGTACTCACTAATCCACGGCCAGGATGGTGCTGAGCACCTTTCCCACAGTAAGTCAGGTATCACCATGCAGAACCTATTTACTAACCAAGATTAGTCCTCAAAGATGAGCTCGAGACGTCAATGCGCTTGTGTGGGATCACCTCTCTAAGTGAGGCCAAGCCCAGTTTAATCAATTCACTGGATGTGGACCACTTGGTGGTTGGAAATGGTTCGATAGATAGCAGGGGACGCTTGTTGTCGAAGCTATGAGAGCCTCACGTTTCATATGCCGATCAATCAGCGGCAGATGTATATTTATCCATATACCTGTGTTGCCTTACGCGTATAAGCTTTGCCAATAATTACAAGCACTATCCTTAGGCCGAAATCCATGCTTACAAGAGATCGGAACAACACTACCACTTGGTATATGTCGACTTACCGAAGGAGAGTACAGCCTGGAAGAAGTAACTTGATGTGCCGGGCCTGATTCAACGCTCTTAATAGTACCGTTTAGACGTTCAACTAGTGTCTGCAATACTCCACCCGTCTCTAAACAGAATCAGTCAAAGGCAGAGAATGGAATAAAAAGATCTAATGATGCTTATAATCCAGTACAATCTATTTATGTTGACTAAGCCTTAGCAATCTTGTCCTTGAACGCTTTGACGGCATCTAACACAGTCCCATCTGCATCAAGACCCAGCCCATAAGCCCTAGACACATCAAATTTCGCCGGCCAACTAGCCACAATCGCCTCGATAGCAGGATCGTTGTTCTCCTCGATCTGTGCAAGAGCTTCCTCCCCACCAACCGCTTTTAGCGCATCAAGAATCTCCTGCACTGTGACCGTGATACCAGGCAAGTTTACGATTCTAGATGAGCCAAATTCCTCCTTAGGAACATCCTTGCTCTTGATCAAGTTCTTAATAACCGTTGCCGGGCTACATACCCAGAGTTGAAGCTCACGACTGGCGGGCAAGATGTTCTTGACACCTTGCAGCGACTCTCGAACAATGCCTGAAGCAAAGCTTGATGCAGCGGCCGAGGGTGCACCTGGGCGGACAATAACCGTAGGCAGTCTCACAATGCGACCGTCAAGAAGCCCACGACGAGAGTAATCGTTGATCAAAAGCTCAACCATCAACTTCTGAACACCGTAAGAGCTCTTAGGCTGGGGCAAAGTTCCAAACTCTGTAACAACGTCTGTTTTGCCGTAGATGGCACAGGAACTGGCGAAAATCACTTTCGTACCAGGATATTCTGTCCGCAAAACGTCGAGAATCGTCCTCACAGAGTCCACGTTGATTTTGAGACCCAAGTCGAGATTAGCCTCTGCGCCGCCAGACATCAGACCATGAAGTATATAGACATGGCTGAAACGGTCGGACAGTAAAGATTTAACGGCTGACGGGTCGGTCAGATCTGCTTTCAGGGAAGTGACCTGAGACTCTGCACTCTTTGGGACAGAGGGATTGATGATATCGGTGAGAGTGAAGTTGGCGTTAGGTGATTCTTTTAGAAGTGATGTTATGAGTTCTTGACCGATGAAACCTCCGCCCCCGGTAATAAGGATGTTGTCTTTTGTTTGTGTCATTTTGAGGATAATTGTCTATTCAAGGTGTGCGAAAAGGAATATATGAAGTTGCAATTGATGCTGAGATGTATATTTTGTAGTTGTATTCCAGCTTCATCAACGGTCGATACACCCAACTTTTACTCTATGCATTGTAGGTTCTTTTGAAGCAGTATTTACATTGGAATCATTTCAGCGGTTGGGTTTATCCGTCCACTGTCGGTCACTATCCTCTAGCGGTCGCTGAAGTGTCCTGGGGGCTGTTATGGAGACACGGTGAGAAATCCCATTGGCCTCGGCGATTGTACGTCCTTGGTGGAGCTAAAACCGGTTACCACACCGAATGTAGGCATCGAAGAAAGCACAAGAGTAATGGCTTGTGAACTATTGACACTTGGTATCATGGGAAGTCATGCATAATATTTGAAGAAAGCTCTCATTTCGAACCGTCTATCACGATCCAACTAACCCCATGTTATACGTTGAGGTAATCGCAGCGATACATTTCCACTAATAGTCACATCATCACATGCGGAACAACAGTTGACATCTTCGGTAGTTTGCCTTCCATAGAGTGACATGTCGTTCTTATTGGTCTTATTTATTGTTTTCTTCTTATTGGCCTCACTCAAATATCTACAGGAGCACATTCATGATTTGTCGCCAACCGGTTCTACATTCTACCTAGTCCTTAGAGTTAACCCATCTCTCTACATCCTCAACCTTGACATACTTGATATGCTGTCTATGCCATGTATAAGCCACATGCGCTATATCCTTTTGACCACTCCGCTCGATATAAATACTAGGATAGCTCAACTCCCTGTTCTCTTGCCCCGAAGAACTATTTGTTCCACAGAACCCATCACCATCCTCTAGCACACGCTCCGTCCAAGTCAACCCCTCATCTTGCGAAATTGCAAGTGTCAAGGTCTTTCTCGGTGTCCCCCAAATCGCATCTTTACCCGATTTGGTAACCTGGTTAGGTCGCTTATCGTCTTCAGGAGTGATGTCGTCGTAGAGACCTTGCCGCTTAAGCGTATCTGCCGATGCACTTGACCTATTGAATACAAGCGCAATATGACCAGATGATAGACGGGCGGCGCAGATACCACTGTTGGGATTTGGAAGTGAAGTCGCTTTTGGCTCTTCCCAGTCTATGCCGTTATTGGATGTTGAGCGGTAAACGTTGTCTGCCCATCGGCTGCGGTAAAAGGCAACCCATGTAGACTGGCCGGTGGATGGAGGGATGAGGTTCATGTGAACAGATCCGACGCTATCAGGGGCCGTTTTCTCTTTCCAGGTTGCGCCATTGTCCTGTGAATAAAGAACACCTGATATATCGTCGCTTCCGATCCATCTATGACCAGGTTCCGTACGACAATAAAAGACTGGAAGAATCCAGGTACCCTTGCCGTCAACAACAATGGGTTGTCGAATAAAGATGCCCGTCACGTCTTTAAGCAGATGGCTAGCCTCGGACCATGTGCGACCCTGGTCTGATGAAGTGCGCTTAAGTATGTAAGCCCCATCTTGGTTCCCAGCATCTTGAGAAGTGTGCAACAACCAGAGCTCCCCGTTGTGCGGTGCTCTGAACAAAACCGGGTTTTGACAACTCCTGTTTTCGTCAGATGATATCTTTTGAGGTGTGCTCCAAGAAGAAGAGCCTGGCTCAAGTCGTGACAACCAGATGCAAATATCTGGAAGACCTTCTTGAGAGCCGCCGAACCATGTACATAGTACAGTCTTGTCGGGAAGTTGCAACAGGTTTGAGGCGTGCGATTGAACTGTCGCCGAGGGAATGGAGATGGTCTGAAGATTTGGAGTCATGATGGGTTCTGCGGGCTAATCTTGCAATTTTGCGATTCGGGTAGTCTTGATGTTTAAGCATGAGCTCCAAGCAATCCCTCTTTGCTTTCCCCACGATCTCGGCGGATATGGTCCCGAGCAGAAACCCACCTGAACTGACCAATTGACCAATTGGAATGATGGCCGACCAGACAGTGACGGGAACAACATCGTTAAGGAGTGCGGGGAAGAGGAACCGATCGGCGATATCAGCGTAGAGCGGAGTAAAGGACGGAACAATAAGATGCGCTGTGTTCAATATTAATATCAATCCATTGACAACCGTGGATATCACGAGACATAATTGTCGAATACAGAAGCTTTCAGTAAAATAATTACCATGGACAAGATGGAATATGTCAGGTAAGTTACCCACTTAGTGGCAGTAAACACTTACTGATATTACCAGACTCGGCAACACAGGCCTCAAAATCTCCAAGGTCATTCTTGGTTGTATGTCGTTTGGATCAAGTCAATGGCAAGGATCACCTTGGGTTCTTGACGAAGAGGATGGTCTGAAGCTTTTGAAAGCCGCTTACGACAATGGTATCAATACTTGGGATACCGCCGACACATACTCCAATGGAGAGTCAGAAGTCATTATCGGAAAGGCCCTTAAGAAGTTCAACATACCTCGTCAAAAGGTTGTCATCCTATCCAAGATCTATAACCCTGTTATGGACGATGGCACAAGACCTCCTAGTGTCAACAATGGACCGCTTGTCAACCAGATGGGATTAAGCAGGAAGCATGTTTTCCATGCTGTTGACAAGTGCTTGGAGAGACTTGGTACTGACTACATCGGTAAGGATCATCTGCCCTGTTGGAAGGCTCAAACTGACCTCTCAAGATGTCCTGCAAATCCATCGTCTGGACCGTGAGACTCCTCCAGAAGAGATCATGCGTGCTCTACATGATGTCGTTCAATCCGGCAAAGTTCGCTACATCGGTGCCTCCTCTATGTACACCTGGGAGTTTGCTCGCCTGCAATATATCGCCGAGTCCAAGGGCTGGACAAAGTTCATCTCCATGCAGCCCTTCTACAACCTCCTCTACCGCGAAGAAGAGCGTGAGATGCTCCCTTTCTGCGAAGCCACAGGTGTCGGCGTTATCCCATGGAGTCCCATCGCCCGAGGCCTTCTTGCCAAGCCGCTTTCTAGCAAGAACGAAAACCAGTCAATACGTAGTCAAAACGACAAGAAGACTGACACGTGGTTTGCGGATGCCAACCTGGAAATTGTGAATCGCGTGGAAAAGGTGGCTACCGACAAAGGTATCAGCATGGCTCTGGTTTCTACGGCCTGGGTGCTGCAAAAGGGATGCTATCCTATTTTGGGGTTGAATTCTGAGAAACGCGTTATTGAGGCTATCGAGGCTCTCAAAGTTCAGTTTACTCAAGAGGAGCTGGATTATCTTGAAAGCGAGTACAAGCCACGGGGTGTTCAGGGTGGTATGTAGAAGACGAAAAATTTCATTGGATAGTTAAATAAATAGACGTGGATACCCATACATCAGTATTTCCATTTTATTCGGCATTCGGAAATATTGCCATCGACTGCATATAACCATCAACGTCGAGAAGAGATGGATCGAACCCGAATATCGGCGATAGCCCAAAATGAGTATCCCAAGTCGGTATTGTGGTGCTGTCAATCCCAGTGAAGATATCTCCGTTTGAGTACATATCACTTATGCCAATACCGTTCTCAACTCCCGGCATGATTGGAACTGTTTTCTGGCTCTGCGCCTTGTCGAGGCCACCTTGTGGGGTCAGCAGATTCATTACCGTCTCAAGTCCTCGGATCATAAGATTAGCCAAATGCCACTTCCCCATCGATAAGGAACGGAAATGGCGGATTAAGCGCGTGATTTGATCAAGGGCCTGGTCGCCGCTAAAGAGATCATTGCCATATTTATGCGATACCTTGGCTAAGAACATTGCTGCAAATGCTGTCATAGAAAGAAGGTATGAGGGCATGCCAACGATACTTTTTGAAAGGTCGGGATCGCTGAGAAGAATGTCAATGATCGCTGATGCTGATGTAACGGCCATAGACGCCGTGTCAAGGAAATGAGCTGGGATCGTATTGGACTGTCCGCGGAAGACGTGAGAATAGAGGTATAACTGGGCGAGGTGGAAGTGAAAGAGAGCTCCTTTCCGAGGGAAGCCTCCTATTGTAGGGTGTACCTCTGTAACTAATTAGCCGGTTCCAGTATTTACTTGGAACCACATACCTGGTAACCGAGCAGTCCACTTAGCAATCCATTGGTCTAGCTGTCGATGATAGTGACCGATCTGGCTAGAGTATAACCTCGGGACTTCCTCTCCTTTGTCAGGACCAAACAACCTTCGGATATTTCGCAATATTCCCATTAACTCAACTTGGCTCATAAGTCTCTCATCCTGATCCGTCGCCAACGGGCAGTTAAGGACGCCCTCCCATTCCTGTGTGAGCCAATCATCCTGTATGATCGCGGGCCTATCGTATAAAATGGCAAGGTGCTGATCGCATATGTAAAGAATGGACCAAATTCTCGCTGAATCCATGGCCTCTTCAGACTGTTCCTTTATCGCAAGACTATAGCTGTTGTGAATATTGCATTCGGCAGCACGACGGATTGCATGGCCTGACAACGTCCATGAGAGGTCGCTAAGCCAGTATGATGCAATGGCGAGAGCTCGAAAATAGTCTCTGTCGCCTTGTCGTTGGAGCATTGACTTTTCAGTCAAACGGCGTAATTCAGAATTGCACAAGCCGTATACCTTGTCTGCTGCTGGGTCATGAAGGGCTGCAATAGTGAGGACAGCGGCACACAGGATGGACGACTTGCGACGGAGCTGATCGAGTGTCTTGTAAGGACATCCAATCGAATATATAAAACCATCCAATCGGTCTTTATAGACAAGAAATAATCGCTCAGCGTCAGGGAGGGTGATTAGCCCTTGAGAGATGAAGTCGTTGATGGCCTGGCCTGAGGTGTCGTTGCCACTACCAGGTGATCGCAGGGCTCTCATTCGAGTAAGAGTATAAAGAGAATGAATAGGAGCGTGAGGTAATCTGTCGTCTTCTGGTGTGAGTTTAGGTGAGTTGTCGCATGAAGGGCCGTAGCTGTCTTCGGGTTGTGGTGTATTATTTTCCAACACTTGAGTTCCTGGAGCGTCTTTCCTTTTAGATAACCGCGCAACCTGTAAAGGGGGCAGTTCAGGTAGCCCCATGATACTTCGCATTTCCTTGACTGCTGAATACATTTGATCAAGGTCGGAGAGCATGGCTTCTGATAGTCTGAGGGTGTGAGCCTGGGTCGATTCGAGAACTAGTTCTTTTGGGCTTACTCTGTCTTTTCATCGATAATGGTCTGTAGGTTCTTGCTAACGGTGCAATTGCTGAGTTTCTTTTCGCGACATCTTCGACATGGAGGACCAGCATCGTCCATGTAACATTTGATCTGACAACCGTTAAGAACATTCAAATTTATTAGTTGGCGGGACTGAATACCTTGTGCTTGCGACATGTTGTACATGCTCTAATGTGTCTTGAGATATGAGCAACAGGCTGATCGGAGTTCGAAGTTATCGCCACCCTTTTAGGATGCTACCAACACTTTAGCCCCATCCTCGTCTTTCGGCCATACAATTACATCACTCCTACATACCTCATTTCTGTCAAAGGCATGACTGTCTATGCTTCCGTTTCGCTTTGACATGGTGATTTGCTGTCTCGTCCCACTGAATTGTTCACGAAAAACATGTCCAAGTTGCGCAGACCAACGACGCGGGGAAGTTAGCGCGCATCTCCTCCTTGAACTAGGATGAACACAGAAAGAATCATCGGCTGGGGAAATGCGGAGGTGGCACGGGAGACATCGATAGTCCGAGCGTCCCCTCACTTCGAGTCATGGCAGTCTTAATGCAGATGATTAACGGTCATGGCATGTGAAAGAAAGGTTTTGGTGGAATCGTTGCATCAATTCTCCAGAATGAAGCTTGTGGTCAATTCTCATCATCTAGTTTTCGGGAGACATTTAAACGCCTTAATGGTTACTTGAGGATCCATAACTTGGGATCTACTCAACTGTATGGACTGCTTGTTAGCACTAAGTTTGCTAAATAAGCCAATTTGGCAACCCTGTAGTTATTGAAAGTTACTTGGAATCATCGGCCAAAAGTAGCTACTGTAGACCAACTACACACGACTTTATCGCATCAAACAACAGGTACTCCATTAAAGATGCTTGTTATAATAGCTTCAGACTTTGCTCTTACTTACCAAGATGGTGGAATGGCCTGATGATGACTATCAAGCATCGGCAGTATTACTGTTGTTACAACCAATAGGAATGAAGACCGATGGAATCGGGACGGCTACGGGTGTCGGCTAAGAGCCCGTCAGTGAGCGGCTACCCTAAACCGTTTCGGAAGACACCAGTTAGTTCTTGCTATAAACACCAACTACTCGTATAGTAACGAACTATCGTCAAGTTTTTAGCATCACTGTGCCTGAAATACTATAGCAGCAATTATGTCACAACACCAGGTTATCAATTTGGCTGAAACTCTTTCATCTTTACCTCCAATCCCCGCTTCGCATAAAGACCTCCGCACTCAAACCAAATTTTCGATTCGATCTGCATCGTCACCAGCTCCATTGCTGGTAATCCTTGACGACGACCCAACGGGTACACAAACTTGCCATGATGTCACAATCCTCACAGTATGGGATATCCCGACCGTGGCATCAACCTTTAAGCAAGTTGGAACCGGCAATGGCTTCTTCATCTTGACAAATTCGCGCGCTCTCCACCCGCCTCAAGCGAGAGAGCTGATAATTGAGATATGCACAAACCTCAAAGCCGCTTCGCAGGAAACCGGACTTCCATATGAAATCGTCCTTCGTGGCGATTCCATCCTACGAGGTCATTTCCCGCTCGAGCCTGAGGCTGTAGAGCACATCAACGGGCCTTTTGATGCATGGATCTTATGCCCTTTCTTCCTCCAAGGAGGCAGATACACTATCCACGACATTCACTACGTCCACGAAGGCGATCATCTTATCCCCGCTGCAGATACTCCCTTTGCAAAAGACGCTACTTTCGGCTACAAGAGCTCTAATCTGAGAGACTATGTTGTGGAAAAGTCAAAGGGACGGATTCCTCAGGGCAACATAGATTCTATCAATCTTGAGACCATTCGAGGAGGCGGACCTGATGCTGTCCTTCAAAGGATACTGCACTTGCCAAAACGTGACAAGGCACCTGTCGTGCTTGTTATCAACGCTGTAGCTGACGAGGACATGGATGTGGTTGTCACGGCACTTCTGCAAGCCTCACAGAAGGGAAAGAAATTCCTGTACCGCACAGGTGCCGCTTTTGTTTCTTCGCGACTAGGCATATCTTCTATACCACCCCTCTCTTCATCTCAACTGGGATTGTCGAAAGACGTCGGTGGCTTGGTCATCGCTGGCTCGTATGTTCCCAAAACTACCGCGCAGCTGGACTCTCTAGTCACGAAGTCGGGCGACAAATTGACAACAATTACTCTCAACGTCAAGGCTCTGCTCGAATCTGATGAGTCAGCCAAAAAGGATGTGGCAAATGCAATTGAGCTCGCCTCTCAAAAGATCAAGAACGGCCAGGATGTCCTAGTAATGACGAGCAGAGAACTTATTGTCGGAAAAGATGAAGTCGAGAGTCTGGATATTGGCTCAACAATAGCCAAGGCTTTGGTATCGTTTCTCCAGAACTTGGAACAGAAGCCTCGGTACATCATCGCTAAGGGAGGTATCACATCGTCTGACATGGCAACCAAGGGATTGAGGATGAAGAGAGCGCTTATTGTGGGTCAGGCTGCACCAGGAGTACCCATGTGGCGGTGCGATGAGCCAGAGTCGAAATGGCCAGGAATAAACTATGTTGTCTTCCCGGGAAATGTCGGAAACAACGATAGTCTGTATGAAGTAGTCAGACAGTGGAGAGAGTTTGAGTAGTTGTAGATGTGTATGTGTACAATGGCTTCAATGCTGCAATCAGCCTCATCTTAGAATACAAAGTATATTAACATATCTATCGTACATGCTTTTGCTGTGTAGTTCATCATTGATTTGGTCGCCTGACTATAGCCATCTCCTCATCTTCCCCTCGAGAGGAGGTATCATCCCTCACAGTCGCCATGTCAAATGTCTTGTGCACATAGATTCCCCCATCAAGCTGGTCACTCCTGTGAACATCATCCAATGGAATGCAATCTGACCCTGTTATATCCTTTGGCGTCAAAGACGATCCAAAGCCCCGTCGCTGAGATGTACGACTACTGTAGTCTGTAGGGTCTGTTCTTCCGCTTCGCGAATTGGTGTATTTCTTGATGCTTCGTGTAAGCAAGCTCTTGAGTGCTGGGAGTGATCCAACAACGAGAGCTGTAGCAGTTTCGACGGCGCCCCAGATTGCTAGCCCGACGAGGTCAACTTGTTTTTTCACAATGACTTGTGACATTCGAATGATGGCAACGCAAATTATGATGACTCCCAGGGAGAACACAACACCAAGTCCTATTTTCTTCTTCCTGTCGAGTTGCAAGGAGGGTAGTACGGCGATCGGGAGGGCCATGATCATGAGATCAGAAGCAATGTCGACCGTGGTGGAAAAGATGACATTGAAATTCTGTCGCCATTGCTCTTTTGCGGAATCGCAAGCGCCTATAGCAAGGTGGTTAGCACTGTACATAACGTAATAGATAGTTAGGTAGAGTATTTTATTTACCATGGAAATAGTCAGAAGGGGGGTCGCATGTAAGGGCACTGCAGATAACGCAGACAATAAGGGCGGCGGCCGTGAAGAAAGCAACACAATACCACAGACGCCGAATAACGTTGAAAGGCTGCACAAGTCGGAAGAAGATGGCCAAGAAGCTGGCCTTGACGGACCACAAGACGATCCAGAACATCTTGATGATGGGGAATTGCCATTTCGTTAATTCGTAACGCTGTTGCACCATCTCCTCGGGATCGAAGGGAATGCGACCGGCTTGAAGGTGAGTCATGTACCATAGAGCATCCATCTGCTCAGTCTGCAGTATCGCCATGGTCAAGGTACACAGCCATGCCCAAAAAATCCAGCAATCATCGGCTAGGAAGCGTCGGTTCTGTTGCCAGCGGACCCAAAGACGTAAAGAGACAAAAACAGTGGCGATGGTGAAGCACACCCAGACTATAACGAGAAGCCCGTTGCGGTCAACGTTGCGGGCTGACCCGAAGAGCGGAGCGTTAGGGTCTGCTTGTGGTGTCGACATGTTGACGGGGAGCCTGGAGAAAGTGGCTTGCAGCCGAGCTGCGGTGGGAGCATTATTTGGCTCTTCATATAGAAAAGCGAAAAGAAGGCATATGACAAATAATAAAGATAAAGACAACTGGTACCTGGGCTGAACACTGCAGAAAGGAGGAACAGTAAACAAAAGCAACTTGTCAGTGGGAAGGCCTCGAGTACAGCACCAATCGCATTAGAATAGGATCCGGGATTGAACAAAGAAACGATTAGATTATGTGCATGAGCGGCAAAGACAGTATCCTCATACCGAGAGAGTTACATCAGTGGCTAATGTGTCTAGTGATGCAATTCTATTGAAGGCTCTGAATTGCCTCGAAACATCCTGATTCGCAACATACTGTCCCCTTCAACAGACAGCATCAAAACCTAGGCGCCCATTGGTACCGCGGGTATTGTGCCAAAGATCCGGTCATGCCACAAATCCTCATCACTTCTCAGCTCTATAACAACTCTCGATTAATCAATGCATACAAGAGGCAAACTCCATGGTCCAATACACCCACGCAAATAGCGAGCCAACAAGGAAACGCTTCTGCAGAAATGACGAGTGAGAGGTTGATGTTACATTACCCAGCTCTATGTTTGCTTTTTACGGACTCTAGCAAGGGTCCTGAGCGAATCATAACCTCCCACCCGTGCACCATGCCCTCTCGCATTGTGCTGATCTTATCAGTTTCGGTTCTATTGGTAGCAAGCAGCTTGAGTCTGCAGCTCATATTTTAGCACTTGAAGGATGGATTTCGCCTCTTCAACTAATGTAAGAGCTAATCGGTTCCGCGGCGAGCGTCTAACCATGTCAGGAAGTCCAGCTCCGATTGTGACAGACAGACCCTTTAACGGAAATAATGAACCAGAGCCTGAGCATAACTTGCCCACGGTTCATTAGTTGCCTGCAGTGCTGCTATCCCGTACCTCCCGCTAGGATAGATCTTGGCGTCGATAACCGGACGACGCCATGTTTCACGTTAAATTGTTAGGACGTCTTTGTTCCTACAAGCTATATGGTCATACAGAGTACAAACGTGTTAATAGCTTCATGAGATGAGTTAAAAGTCAGCGGGATCTGTGGATATCCCACTCCAAGGTATGGTTCTCAATAATTGATGGGAAGTGCCACCTTTCAATTGGCCACTTACTCAACCGAAAGAAGTGTACAGAATCCTTGGCAAGATCTCGTGATCGAAACCACTTGCCCGATCACTGGAAGCAAACCAATTGAACCCGATTGCCTTCTACTTCAATTAGCCCCGACACTATGGCCTGATTATGAAGCAAACAGTGACCAGACTTGCAGTTGTGTGGCTTTTATAAATGACATCTCACTTTCTGGACGAACTGGCGCCGTTTTTCATTTGTAGGGAAAAGAGAAGTCACATTGGGAATGGAGTCATTAACCGTTGATGCAGGGGCAAATCTACCAGGGACATCCCATGTCTTGCACCCGTCGCTTTTTCTGTTTTTTACCTAGGGGGAGAAAGAAAACAAGGAGATAATCTCACATAAACTGTATGGCGGGTTGGGCCTTGGTTTCTTTCCCCCCGAGGCTTACCTACTAATAGTAATTCTTGGGAGATTGCATTGATTACCTGCCTCAATGTCTCTAGTTACTGCAAGATGGGGTCTCTACTAACTGAGTTGATTCCTAGCCTTGATCCCATGCTGTGTAATTGCTACGATTCGTATATCGGCTTCCGAGAGTTTTAATGATGGCACAAAGTTGCCCCCCACACGACCCATGGAGATGTAACTCACCTGAAAAGAAATACTGCTCTTTTACTCAGAATAGATTAAAACTGATTAAGAGCCACCCACTTAGCTGCATCCCTCTCTACTCAAAACACCTCTTCTTTTCTTTTTCTTGACGACTGGAGCAGCCAGACAACCCGATTTGTCGTTGAGAATGCACTTCGCCGCGCTGTTCCCCTTCTTTGCCCTTTTCCCTGCCGGGACTTGGGCCAAGAACTCAATTGATACGTCCAAGCGCGAGTCTCAGTGCAAATGCGTATGTTTCGAGAAGCCTTGATTAAATGTCATATCTCATGATTTGCTGACACGTCTCGTAGATACCCGGTCAAAGCTGCTGGCCTTCTGTTTCGGATTGGAAGGCTTTTGACGAGAAAGTCAACGGTGGTCTTATCAAGACTGAGCCTATCGCACAGTCGTGCTACCCAGGTCCTGCCAAGGACTTGCAGCAATGCGCATATGTGAACAAAATGTGGTCGGACCAGGACTTCCAATCGTCCAATCCAATTGGAAGACCTTATCCGTATAACATCACTTGTGCTCCAGTTGACTATAATGCTGGTCAAAAGCCGACTACATGCAGCCTTGGATCACTTCCTGTCTACGCTGTGAACGCCACTACTCGACAACAGATTAGAAATACTCTGGACTATGCCGAATCGCGTAATTTGAGATTGGTTGTTACTGGTACTGGCCACGATCTTCTCGGGCGCTCTGATGGTTTTGGTGGCCTTGAGCTGTGGTTGCACCAGTACAAGAATAAGATCGCCTTTCAGAAGACCTTCAAGGCTAAGAGCAGCTGCAAGAAGTCTGGCTGGAAAGGAAGTGCAATCAAGATCGATGGCAACTATCAGTGGCGTGATGTTTACAAGGTAGCCAAAGCCAACAATGTTATTGCTGTCGGTGGTGGTTCTATCACTCCTGGTGCCATTGGTGGTTGGGCCTCGGGAGGTGGTCACGGACCGGCTACAAGGAACTATGGCCTCGGCGCTGATCAGATTCTCGAAGCAGAAGTTATGCTGGCTAATGGCAAGACCATTACCGTCAACCACTGCGAGAACTCTGACCTCTTCCGTGCCATGCGTGGGGGTGGACCAGGTTACGCTATCACTCTAAGCAGCACCATCAAAGCCCATCCCAACGTGGACACGGTCACAGCACACCACTTCCAAGTCGCACCACTTGAGAAGACAGAAAAGAACAAAGATCTTCTTGATGCTGTCTCTGTCCTACTTCAGCAGCTTCCTGACCTCAACGATGCTGGCTTTGCTGGATACGGATATTGGTTCCGCAATTTTCCTACCGTCTTTGTCGGGAATGCCACTTCTGGTTATTCCCATGGCTTTTGGGCGATCGGTAAGACACGTGAGGAAGCTGAAGCTGGATGGGCACCAGTTCGCAAAGCTCTGTCTAAGTTTGAGGACAAGCTCTTTATGAACGAGAGCTGGGCTACTTACTCTGATTACTGGTCTTTTTACAATGCTGAGTCAGGGTTGTATGACCCAACTGGTGATACTTCAATCCTCACCTCAAGACTCATTGATCGCGAGAGTGTTGAGAGTTTCGACAACGTTCGTGATGCCGTTGAAGTCATCAGCGGCAAGCCTGAAGAATTTGGCACCAACGTCATCCTTTTCTGCTCAGGTGGTCAGGTCTTTAAGGATGCTGCAGACAAGTCCAGCGGACTAAACCCTGCTTGGAGAAAGTCATACTACGCTATTGTTTCGAGTACGGGTATCTCCAAGACCGCGACTCCTGCTGAACGCAAGGCTGCTAATGACGATGTGACCTTCGTCAAGGGTGTCGCGGCTAAGAAGTTGGCTCCCACAACTGGTGGTTACATGAACGAAGGTGATCGTAACGACCCTGACTACAAGAAGTCGTTTTACGGAAGTTTGTATGAAACACACCTAAATGCGAAGAACAAGTATGATCCTTCGAATTTGTTTTACTGCCCGACTTGCGTTGGGTCAGAAGACTGGGTTGAGATGTCGAATGGAGCCTTGTGTAAGGCATAGACGTCTCCAGAACGAACACTTCATAAATTTCATAGTATATAGTATTAATTATCATGATTACACTATCTGATGATGCTTCTGAGTCTTGTCTCCGGTGGATCCCAAACGATGTCCTTGATAGATAGCCTTTGTCGAGCCGGCATCTGCATAATCTTTCCTTGTGGCGATCGGATCTCCATGGTTTCTTCGTTCTTGAACAAAATCATCGACATCAAGGGTTTGCCCTCTTTCATGTCACAGCTTTCGTCATGGCTGACTTTTGACGGCTTTATGGCATCCATCGCTCGAGTACTAACCGCCTCATAAAGGAGTTTCGCGTCGTCTATCTTGCCCGCGTGAAAGAGTCCAACACCCAGGCTCGCCACTGCCAGAGGATCCCCAGTCCCATATGGTGTGAACGCATTGCCTACATTGTTCACTGATAGGCAGGAATTCAGTCCGTACTCCTGGATCATCTTCGGTACGTGAAGAGTGCCGCACTGACGACTAAGCGGTCGATCCTGCTCAGACAAATCATCAGAAGCTGGTCGACCCATCATAAAGATATCGCTAGTAGGTAATCCGACAAAGTGAACTGGGAGTTTCATGTTTCGAAGTCTTTCAGCAAACTGGGAGAGTTCTTTGTGAGAAGCTAGTGTTAGTCTTGTGGCGTGTCCGAGCACTATGGTAGGAGCACCGGGGTGTGTGGGCCAGTCGTTCTCAATGAGCTGATCAACAACGTAGTTGAAGAACTCCATTGTATCGCCTTCTTTCAAGTTGAACTCTATATGAAAGTCAAGATGCAAGTTATACTTCAACGCCGTCTGAACAGCCCATCGTATGTTCTTTTTTGACATGTCTGCATCTTCTTCAACATAGGGCGTTGTGCCGAGAACATCAATCGATGGTCCATACTCGTTGAGAGCCTTTGTGAGGATATCTCGATTCTCATTGCCATGCTCAGTCGAGAAAATTGGGTCCTGCGCGAAAGCACAAATCTGCAAGTCCACAAAGTCTTCGAACTCCTTCTTTAGTCGAATACCAGTTTTTAAAGGCTGTAGGTTCGTGACATGATCAAGCTCAACGAAGCCTCGGATGCATGTAACGCCTTGCGCGTAGCTTGTAGCAACAAGCTGAGACCCTCGCAAGTACAAATCGTCTGGAGTGTAACGTTTCTTTGCTTCAGCTGTGTTGCTCAAAGCTTCGCCGAAGCTGCCTTTTTTCGGAACTAGATCCGAGTAGTCTGGGCGATTTGTGGATGAAGAATGGTTGCAGGTAAGAAGATATGGCTTGTCAAGATGAATGTGTGGATGGCAAAGAGAGGGAAGTAGAAGACTTGGATTTGGGGAAGGGTTGCCAGATGGTTTCATGGAAGATAGGACACCATCTGCTATTTGTATATCCCACTGCTGCGAGGAGTCCTGCAGAGGCAAGATAATATTGTTGAGGCTCATTTCAGTTATTAAAACTCCAAGAATACGAAAGATCGTGAGATTTGAGATCATAAAGCGCGCAGGCCAATAGAAGCTGTCATTGACTCTAGGCATTCGACAATTGACCAATCAATGATAAGTATCGATGATAGTTGTAGAGGAAGAACATTTGTCCGCTTCAACTACGTCAATCCCAGCAAGAGCTGATCAGGATTATTTTCTGTTTATCCGGCTATAAACATTTCATGCAGTTTCTCTCATGCATCTTCGTCTCATTAAGCGTAGTTCCCCTCAGTAGAGGTCACTCCTCGGTAAACACATCTCCTCATCAATTGAGTCTTCTCATTCGTGCGCCTGAAAGACGACGTCATAACCACCACTGGCTAAACTCCCCAACCTGGAGAATCTGGGCTGATCCTCCGCACGAACAGCGTCGATCATTTCTTCAAGGAGTATTGTTCGGGAATCAAATCAGAAAAACTCATCATTTCCTCCATAAAAATGCCCAGTTTTCTCCAAATAACGATCGGTCCGACAGGTCCGGGATCACCACATGATGTTACTCTATGGGTGAATTTAACCTTAAAGGTAACATTTTGCTGACCTGAGTCTGCGCGAAGGGAAACGATTTAAGGCCTGGTACCCCTCAGCTAACCTCTTCCTTGCTTCATCCTTGTGCAAGCTCTCTGTCGTAGGCATAAGATGGTCCTTCTTACATCTAGGCGTATTGCTACGGCCGCGGTGGTCCTGTGCCAATCTCTCTCTGCTTTGGCTCAGAGTTCAGGTCGTAAGTTTCTTTGCCTTGCATATTTTCAAAGCTTACCATTGCAGCAATCCGTGTCGATGGTAAATCTTTCGCTCTGAACGGAGAGAATGTCTCATATCGTTTTCATGTCGACAACACCACAGGTGATCTAATTAACGACCACTACGGAGGTCCTGTGGCAGAGGATACCATCACGGCAGAAGTCGGCCCGGTACAAGGCTGGGTCAATGAGATCGGTCGTGTCCGAAGAGAATTCCCGGACCATGGCAGAGGAGACTTCCGGGTACCAGCTTTCCAGATTCAACAAGCCAGTGGTACTACTGTTACAGACTTTCGCTACAAGTCGCACGATGTAATCGAGGGAAAGCCTGGTTTACCCGGTCTTCCGGCCACTTTTGGTGACTCTGAGGATGTCTCAACGCTTGTTGTGCATCTGTATGACAACTACAGTTCTATTGCCGCAGACTTGACATATTCCATCTTCCCCAAATATGACGCTATTGTGCGAAGCGTGAATATTACCAACAAGGCAAACTCCACTATCAATCTCAAGAAGGTTGCTAGTTGGAGTGTGGACTTTCGGCAAGAGGATATGGACCTCATTGAGATCAGAGGTGATTGGTCCCGTGAGGGTATGCGCGTGCGTCGCAAGGTTGATTACGGAACGCAAGGGTAAGTATCAGTACTCGTACTCACGATCAATTATACTAACGGAAGATACAGCTTCCAAAGTTCAACAGGCTACTCTTCACATCTTCACAATCCGTTCCTAGCACTCGTTTCGCCAGAAACCACCGAATCGCACGGTGAAGCTTGGGGCTTCTCTTTGGTGTATACCGGCTCGTTTGCCGCGGACGTCGAGAAAAGCTCACAGGGTCTTACTCGTGCTCTTCTAGGTATCAACCCCATCGATTTCTCATGGCCTCTAAAACCCGGCCAAACCTTTACCACGCCCGAAGTTGTGTCTGTCTTCTCGAGTAAGGGCGTTGGTGGCATGTCGAGACAATTCCATCGTCTTTACAGAAAGCACTTGATGAAGAGCAAGTATGCCGAAGAGACAAGACCCCCACTTCTCAATAGCTGGGAGGGCTTGACTTTCAATATCAACGAGACATCTATCTACAAGATTGCCAAGCAAACTGCAGACCTTGGTATCAAACTGTTTGTCATGGACGATGGCTGGTTTGGTAACAAGTATGCGCGAACAATCGATAGACTCGGTCTTGGTGATTGGCAACCTGACAGGTCTCGCTTCCCAGAAGGGCTCACTCCACTCGTCGAGGAAGTCACCCAGCTTAGCGTGGCCAATTCCTCTGACAAGCTCAAGTTTGGTATCTGGTTTGAACCTGAAATGGTCAATCCCAAGTCAGACCTGTACGACAATCACCCAGACTGGGCCATTCACTCGGGATCTTATCCCCGAACAGAAACACGATGGCAACTTGTTCTGAACCTTGCTTTGCCCGAGGTTCAAGAGTTTGTTATCGTCTCTGTTTCCAAAATTCTCAGCGAGTCGCCAATCTCGTATGTCAAATGGGACAACAACCGTGGTATCCACGAGACTCCTGACCAGACCCTTAATTACAAATACATGCTAGGACTGTATCATGTCTTTGAGACTTTGACCAAGCGTTTTCCTGACGTTTTGTGGGAGGGTTGCGCATCAGGAGGTGGTCGATTTGACCCTGGCGTCCTTCACTGGTTTCCCCAAATCTGGACATCTGACGATACAGATGCAGTCGAACGTATCGCCATCCAATTTGGCACTTCGCTCGCTTATCCCCCGTCTTCAATGGGGGCGCATCTATCCCACGTTCCCAATCAGCTCACTGGGCGTACAACTTCCGTCAAGTTCAGAGCTCACGTTGCTATGATGGGCGGCTCATTCGGAGTCGAACTAGACCCAAGTGATCTCGAAGACGAAGAACGGGAGCAAATTCCTGATCTCATCAAGCTATCCGAAGAGATCAACCCGATCATTATCACAGGAGACTTCTATCGACTGGCTCTTCCTGAAGAAACCAGATATCCAGCCGGACAGTTCATCTCCGAGGACGGCAAGAAGGTTGTCTTGTTTGCCTTCCAGACTCGAGCTACTATCAACTTTTCATGGCCTTGGTTCCGAATGCAGGGTTTGGATGCGGATGCGAAATATGTTCTGAACGGTAACCAGACTGTTTCCGGTTCAACGCTTATGAATCTTGGTGTACAGTTGCGCTTTGAGGGGGATTATGATAGTCAGGTTTTGATATTTGAGAAACAGTAATAGTATTGACGATATCAAGTTACATTTAATGATTTAATTTATCAATCATTTTACTTGCACAGTTGTGATGATGGCCTGTTTGAAGCTTGCATGGTACTTGATTTTTCAACCACTTCAAACGAATTCGAATAGTTGTCCCTTCCACCCAGATCATATGCTAGCAAGAACTGAGTTACGGGTTGCCTACAGAGGCAGATGCGCGTTGAGAAGCTGCTGCAACTGACGAAGTGTATCGACACTCATCGTCACGTTCACCATCTCGAGGCCTTCCAATCCGTTGGAAGTGGCGACATCAGGGTTGGGGTAATACCAACAGGCGATGGCAATAATAGCGTAGATAACCTATGTTTATCAGTCTTGCGGAACTTTCTTAGGCCACGAACTCTACATACCACAAGAAGAGCTCCCTCGAGCCAGTTAGACTCGCCATCGCGGAGGAAGTTGCCAACAACCAGAATCGATAGCACAAGCAGGACGATCATGAAAATCTCAAAGTTGAGATCCATAGGCTTTCCAATGGCCCAGCCAACGAGAACGACTAGTGGACCATTAAAGAGGGCAGTCTGAATGGATGGTCCTAGGCAGTGATACAAGGCGACATTAATCACTCCATCTGCAAAGTGTTAGCATAAAGGCTTCAGTAAGGGACTCGAAGGCTTACCATAGGCTTCATCGATAGCGGTCAAATGCTCGGCCGCCTTTTCAACAAAAGGCAAGAGAATAAGACCCAAGAACTGATCAGGTACGCCACTTTCTACAACATGCTCAATCTTCTCAACAAGGAAGATGAGAAGAGCGGTGACAAATACCAAAGCAATAAGAATAGCCACGATCGTTTCAGTCATGGTAAACTTGGGCTTTTCCATATCCTCTTCACGGTCAGCATCCCGATGCTCGTCCATCTCAATGACCTCATCAAAAATGCTATGTTGACTGCTGGCCTGGTACCAGATGTATAAGAAGAATGCAACAATCAGCGCCACCGAGGTTGACTGGCTGATACGGACCACATCTTCTTGCAGCTTGCCCTCTGTGAACTTTTCGTGCAACACTCTGAAACCGGGAAGGTCGGGCACGACCTCGGCTTTGAGAGCGGAGTAGAATGCGCTGGGGATGAGGAGACCAAAAGCAGCCACAAGTAACAAGCCGGTGCCAACCTCTGAGACAATCGCATGGAATTTCTGGCTGGCGTGCTTTACACCTCCGAAGAAGAAACAGAGACCGAGACAGAGCAGAAGATTAGTCAAGATGCTACCGAGGATTGCAGCTTGGATAATGGGGATAAGGTTTCCCTCGTCGCCGTTGTCGTGCGAAGCGTGGTTTTGGTGCTTGGCAAGAAGGACAATGAAGAGAATAATCTCAATGATGGATCCAAAGGTCGTCTCGATGAGAATGCCCGCCACCTTGGGCATCTTTCGCGCAAATTCCTGGCCAGCAAAACCCAGCAGATTGGCCGTCGGGATGACAGCAATGTAGGCGGTAGCGAATTTCCAAAGGTGCATGCCAGGGAAGAATTGAAGGATGATGGCAACGGGGACGAACGGCCACAGGACGTTCACCCACATGGACGCAGTGCAAGAGCTTCGCCAAAGCACAGCGAGGAAGTGACGCGGGTGAAACCCGCTTCTGCCACTTTCGCCTTCATGTGCGATATGACCAGAGAGATGCGGCAGAAGCGGGGTTGATTCGTCTCTGTGGCCAGAGCTGTTGTGCCCATGGCCATTGCCTGGGAGGATGTTGCTCGCCATTGTGGTCGATGTCGAAGGATCACGAAGAAATGATCAGGTTTAGATGAATCGATTCCTCGACAGAGGAGATAGAGCTAGAAATAAGGTTGAAGAGAGTGCAAAAACATGCCCGAGGGGTTGGGATCGTAATAAACCTGCTCTGGTGTTTGCGGTGGTGGCGCAGGTCATCCAATGATGTTGTTCTAGTGAGACACTTGACAGGGGGGTTTCAGCAAGGATCAGAAGTCTAAACAAAGCTTGTTTTTCGCGGGCGTCACTGTTCGCAGGGATTGCTAGACGCGTACGTGACCAGCTGTAGCGAGAGGACATTTCCGCGGTCATCACAAGATACACGTGCTCAAGAGAACGAGGACACCACTGACCTGCAAATTCTATTTTGCCTCATCATGAGTACCTGTTACTGTTATTCAAGGTCTGCTCAAAAATCGATGGTCAAGGATGGAAGCTCACGCTTACCGATATGGTAAGATCAACTTCTCTAAACATGGGGAGACGGCACTAGTGCAAAGAACAGACCGACTCTAGCACAAACAATTGGTTCAACCCCTCACTGAAATTCTTACAGGAATGTTGCTGTGTCCTGTGCGTTTCTGTCTTGTCGGTGTGGAATCCTGGGGTCTGGGGGAACACATCCGTGAGACGCGTGGACTGGCATCGCATTTGGCCAATCAGTCTTGCACGGTGTGGCTTATCGATAAGAGTTTCATGGTCGTTTCACATCAAACTGTTGCAGTGCTACTCAGAAAAATAGCTGTTTCTCTACGTTTCCTGCTACAGAGTATCGTATCAGAGAAATAGACATGAGATTTAATTACTATCAGCACTGGATTATCGTTGAATTCAGCACATGAATACCAAAGAGAGTACATCTTCTTGTCCTCCTGATCCATATTGTTGAGTTTCTAGTTTGTTGAGTATCGGGTAATGCGGATAACAAGTAACTGTCCCTTTTCACTAGAAACATCTATCCAGGTTCTAGACTCAACAACTAGTTGATCCTTCATTTAAACTCAATTATAAATATTACCAAAGAGAATACTACTCTATACAAAGCCCTAAAGCTTTTTTGGCGGCCCGGTGAGCATTGTTGGCGGTTTGTATGACAAATGACAACATCGTCTACCCTATTGTCTCACACGATGCAGCCAGAACTCAGCAGTGGGGTCGCGCCTAGTCAACTGAAAAGAGGATTCCACTACCACCATTGGACGAGCCATTATGTAAAAATTAGTTGCACCTTGGCTGACGACATTTTGTGCCCTCGAAAAAATATTTCTTAAGAAACTGGATCTTCATCTTTAATTTTCTCCAAGTAAATAGACCGGAACAAAAGCACGAATACTCCTAAAAGCAATATGAAATCTCCCATCCCTGACTACCTCAACAAAGTGCTGGAAAATGCACGCCCTATCGAGGGTGGCAAACCAGCCAGCTACATCGAGACCCTTGCCAAAGCCGATACGTCAAAAGTAGCGGTAGCACTGGCCATGGTAGACGGTGAAATATACTCAGCCGGAGATGACGACGTTGAATTTTCTATTCAATCCATCTCCAAAGCCTTTGTCTACGCGCTCGCAATCGAAGATGCGGGTCTCGACAAGGTCCTCGAAAAGATCGGCGTGGAGCCTTCGGGTGACGCGTTTAACAGCCTATCCCTGGAACGCGGAAGCAACAGACCCATGAACCCCATGATCAACGCCGGAGCTATCACGGCGCATTCTCTTATCGGAGGTCCGGATTGGACTGCCGAGCAAAGAACAGAGCGTATCCTCAACGCGCTTTCACTGTTGGCTGGCCGACAATTGCACGTCTGTGAAGAGGTTTACGAGGCAGAGTTGAAAGGCGCTGACCGAAACATGGGAATCGGATATATGCTCAAAGCTGCCGGTATCATCACTGGAGACGCTCAGCAGATTGTTAAAGGATATATTCGTCAATGCGCCATCAACGTCAATGTGCGCGATTTGGCCACTATGGCAGCGACTCTCTGCAACGCAGGCATTCACCCTATCTCCGGAGAAAGAATTATTCCTCAGGACAGTGTCCGCCAGATCCTTTCGGTTATGAGCACATGTGGTATGTACGATGCCGCAGGCGACTGGCTCTCGAGAATCGGTATTCCAGCCAAGAGCGGCGTGGCTGGTGGTATCATCGGTGCTTTGCCTGGTCAGATGGGTATTGCCGTCTTCTCACCCAAGCTTGATAGTCGAGGAAACAGTGTGCGAGGTGTGGCTATATGCGAGCAGTTGTCGAGCGATATGGGTCTACACATGATGGATGTTAGCCAAATCGCCCAAGCAACAGTGCGAACATCAGTGGCCACCATCGTGGCAGGCGAGAACGAGCCTCACCATTCAAACTGCAACAAAGAAATCCTTATTTTTAGTCTACGCGGTGTTGTACGCTTTGCAGGATCAGAGCGTCTTACTCGCGAGATTACAAGAGTCCTCGGCGCACCAAACCCTGACGATCCAGGTTGCGGAAGCAGCCGACACGCATGCGCCATCGTCTTCTCCTTCCGCGACGTCTTCTCCTTCAACGCCGTTGCGCAAAGAATTATCCAAGCTGATATCCTCCGTCTACTCCTCGACGGAAGAACTATAGTTGTTATCGACCCTGCCGGAGTCTTGACCATCGACGCGGAACGTGCGGGCAACAAGTTAAAGATTGTGGAAACAGAGACAGAGGCCAGGGACTTTATTGGAGGAATCGGATGCCATACAGTCTCCAAGAGTGACGAATGGTGACTAGGGGCGTATTCCTCAAAGACCCTGGTGAGGAGGCTTTTTGAAGGAAATGGCTTGCTAGATGTTATATCGGCAGCTGTCGAGTATAGTCGCGAATTCATTCCTCGCGTACCTTGATTGTTGTATTAGGCCACTTAATCCTGACGGATTCATGTCGGCTATAGTTAAAATTTGGTGATGATGGAAAGGATAAAGTAGTTTAGGGCGCTGGGTGTTAGTGGTTTAGGTATGAATTTAACGATGACTAATGAAGCTTCACACTGTAGACCGCTGTTCTTCATCTTTGCACCGGGACAGACGCAGAAACGAGTCTTCAGGAGACAGAGGAAGCTAATAGCAGCAGAAGGAGATGGGCTTTGAGGAAAAGACGTGGTAATGAGCAGAATCTTGAACTGGGGCAGTTTTAGTGGGTAGTCTCTTTGAGGAAGCGGCAAGACCTCGACGAATACTTAATATAATGGATATCAATTTAGCTGAAGGTCGTATTGCCCTGGATGGCTACGTGAGCCAAACGTCAACATCAACAGCAACGGCTGGGCGCAAAAGCAATCCCCCAGCTCCCAGCCAGACTCAAGTAACATTGGGGGACATTTCCAAACGAGACTCAGAGAGGGGTGTAAGAGGAGCGCGGAACGTTAAGAATGTTCTATACTAAAAGGACTACAACGGATAAAAGTACAGCATGATAAACACCTGAAAGACAGGAAAAGGGTCTATGGTTGCCAGAGGAACTTGTGGATGTTGGATAGGCAGCTGTCTTCGTAATGGTACGGGGCTCGGCAGTCCCAGAAGGCAGTTCTGGTAGTTTAGTTTGGGTTTGGGTAGCTCCAGTGAGCGCTGACTATACATCGCATTAGTAACACTTGGTCGAACACTTTATCAAGCAGGTTTTACTTACAGCACCACTTCCGATCACCGCTGGAAAATTATCACATCGCGAGTACCCAGGAAGGTTAGAGAACGCGACCTCTGTAGCTAAACAGGACGCGTTTCCTACATACAGACAAGTATATTCTTGACGGAGGAGTCTCGGGTTACACGTGCATGAGCTGACGATAGAGGTGTCCAGATCATACTTGTATGTGGAACACTCATCGCGCATATTCTTGGCAATTTGACAAGCCTTCTTTACTCCTTGGCATAGCTCGTCTGGGTACTCAGTGAAAGCGCTTGCTGCCGGTGTAGTTGGCGTGAACGTGACATAGGCTCCGCAAAGGCTGTTCCATAACTCAATACCTTTATCGAATGTGCTATCCAGCTCATTACCAAGAAAGCAGAGTTGCAGCTCGTACTCGCATCTTTGAGGCGTTAGAAAGAAGGTGGCGGGACTATACACTATCTGGCAGGACGCAACAGTTCATATGAGAAATATTGATGATGCACTCACTTGAATAGTGAATCAAGATAATCCTGGTTGCAGAGACATTCTTGTTTTCCGGGACGGTCCAATACTGTAGAGCAGGAGTTTCCAGAATTCAGGAATGCGTTGCAAGCCGGAAAGGTCGTCACATCGGAACCTTTCTGGCATAACCAAGAAGTTGAAATTATTTCGGCTGCGCAATACTGCACAATATATAGCACAAAAAGAATAGACGTCATCCTGAAGGCTGACGTTGGTCGTGGCAGATTGGATGTATCCTAGGTGAAGCGAACCGCGCGGTGTTGTGTCTATGAGAGAAGTCTTTTGCAGACTATGGAAGACGCAGTTGAAAAGAAATCCTACATTAGCTCAGCCGCGCATCCAACAAAGGGACAGGCTGATAAACTGTCACCTCATAGGTTCGAAGATCATTATAATTCTGAGTTAGATTAATTATTTACGCCGCAACAAGGCAGCTGGAACACGGGACACATTGTTTCTCTTCAATGGCGTTGATTCGATCGAGCCCGCGCCGATAAGCCAAGCTGAACGACTTTAGAGCCACTATCACGGTGATGAACGCCACAACGTATATCAGCAACCACACGATTGGACAACTATTGTACTAGCCTTCAACATCACCAATATTTCTAGCCTTTTTGGAAAGGCTTATCAACGGGAAGGTCAGATGGCCAGAGGGCGATGTAACATCTCAGGTTTGCAATTGCACAATTATGAACAGATTTTGATTAGCAGATTTCGTCTTAATTAGTGGACAGTGATCTTTGGAACCAAGCGATATTTTATTGAGAGGAATGGCATCTTCAACTGTTGCTGGTCCTAATGCCTCAGTTTGCATTCAAGTTCAGTTTGTTCAAATCTTGGTGGGATTCCGTCCATCGGTTTCTGCAATGTGAGTCGTAATCATATGTCTGTGAAGCTGTTTCATGGCAACCGGGAGACAAACTATATAGGGCCCTCTCTGACATCGAGTAATCAGCCTTTTCAGCTACTATCAGATCGTTTACCTTGTCCTCTTTGAACAAAATTAAACAGAAATGGAACGACTACCGACAGAGAGTCCCTCCAAGAAGGCCACCACTGCTTCTCACCATCTGGGGCATGGGCTTACAGCTTTTGTGCCAAACCACTATCATCATCACCATCAGCAGTCTATGGCACATATCAGATACTCGCAATGGCATTGCCACAGTTGGAGATAGTAGAGATCCATCGTTCGACTCGAAAGGCTTTCACGCGCCTCCAATCCTGAGTTCTTCTATTGTCTGGGCTACGGTCCCCGCTTGGATCATGTCGGCGTACTCATCGCTTTGGTCTGCGATGCTTGATGCTCTGAAGAAAGTGCAACCGCTGCTTGAACTCGAAAAGGCCAACCAGAAACCAGATCCATGGGTTGAATCATGGAAGAGCTGCTGGAAATGGTTCTTGCAAAAGCTGTCACCATCGAGAAAGCCAACTGCTCCCACGACTCAACCACCGTCTGGGGCAGGGCCGAACTATTCCACAGTGGAGCGAACCCTTCTACTGGACTACGGAGAGTGGCCTGTAATTAATGGATTTAGAGCCATATGCACAGGGCATGTTATTCTGGGCATCTGCCTCATTTTACGCGCAGCACTTTGGACTGCAGGTGGTCTGACTGCTGCCATGTTTGCAGTCGTCCTGGTACCCGCAGAATCCCAAACATCTCTTAGCAGCACACATCACTTCGACGAATATCTAGGATGGGCAGCAGGTAGAGGCAGCAGTAACTCTTCGCTCACACCAGCTCTTGATCTTGTAAGCGCGACTGTGCTAAGAGACGGAGAAAACTATCCTTGGACTACGGACACGCACTCTTTCTTACCGTATCTTCCTGTTTTGAGAGATGGTCCTGGTAATTACAATTTTGATACTGAAGCATACTCGGCCACTATCGAGTGCAACGCCACCACCGGAGAGGACCTGGCTCGCGTGGGTGGGCTTCATTCAGTTCAGGAAGAAGAAGATGACCTGAACTCCTCTCAGCTTCAATTGGGCTTCCAGTCTGGGGGCTGCAACATCAAAAAGTCCTTCTTGGTTACGAACAATACTTTGCAGTATGCGAGGACATGGCAGGTCGACTGTAATCTGGGCAACGGCCGGGCCAGGCTTGGCATGTTTTCAGGTATCTACAATCGCACAGCAAGATTCCGACTTTCTAACTTGACTGTCATCACCTGTCAGCCTCTGATACATAAGTCTCGCGTAAAACTTGACATGTCATTTTTGAACAGTACAGGGGCTCCGAGGATAATCAACGTTTCTGAACGAAACAGACAGCGGATATGGCCGTTCTTTGTTGACAGGTGGTTGCGTTCCATCCCCGATTATTCGGTTTTCGACCCGACCATCTACAACGACATGGATACCTTCTCACGTCTAGTCATCGGCCACGCATCTGGCAAGCCAATTCTCGACGACTTACCGGTAAAGGAACAGATAGCCGCATCGTTTGATACAGTCTTCAGGGCGTTGTTCTCCAACTTTGTGACACTGCAAGCATATTCCAGCGAGCCAAGGAAGACGATTGTCGGTACCGTATCACGATTGGAACACCGACTGTTTGTTGTGTGGACTGCTTCAGCTGCAATAGTGGCCATTGTTGTCGCTACCTTCTTCACCACCATTGTCCTGACTGTTCACCTATACCGCCAGCGGCACATTCTTGAACGTTACCTTGATCTTATGCTGGGTACTGCACTGCTACTGCGTGACGGTAGCAGCAGTGGCCTCGAGAGATACCTCAAGGATCTAATAAACAGAGCTGAGAGAAAGGTGGTAGGATTGGATAATGTTGACCTTGTGAAGTTTGCTAAGCAGGAGTCGGATCTGAGGAATAGACACGTATTAGTAGATGGAACACCTCGAAAGCTTGAGTTTCCATAGTCAGACAGCCATTCCAACTTGAAAGATTTCCCATCTATTTCACTGGCTTATTCGTGGCAATAGGTAGTGAGTCAAGAAGGTAGACAGCCCCCTTAGTTTCCTTGTCACTAATAACCCGGACCTTGATGTGCAAAGGATCAGATACAGTCTCCCACTGAACTTACCATCACTATCGAAGCCAAATGAAGCTGAGCGAAGTCATACGAGCGGCTTGGTCCTTAAAAGTGGCTAATGTCGGAGCTAGATTTTCATGCGCATAAAACATGTGCGGGAAGCAAGCTCCCCTAGATTAAAGTAGATTAGCTATTAAAATATGACGGACACTTAAGTATCATGGAATCGTGATTCGTGACGCAACCAGAGCAGCAGAGCTCATCCCCACGTGAACTCGTTCATCCTCTCCTCACTATAATCCTCGAAACGCTCCCCATCCACAAACTTGTAGATAGTTGCATCCTTCACCATCTGCGTCTGTGCCATACAATCAAGCTTGGAAATCTTCCCTTCCGCGTACCACTTCCGTAATAACTGCAGCAGCTTGTCGTCGGCTTCCTTCATCTCCGGTGTTTCCAACCAACTTTTATCGGTGTAAAAGCTTGCTTCAGCACTTGGACAGGGAACGACATTTATGGCTGCTACAACACTGCTAGGCTCCTGTTTGTGATCTCTTGCTATTACTAGACGAGCTCCATGGTCGAGAGTTTCGGTTCCGTCAGGATGAATGACCAGAAGCGGACCTTCGTCAGAGATCTCGCAACCGGGGAAGTTGTTGGCGAGAAACGTTCGTGCTGCCATGGGCGCGATCATCATGGCTTGTGCTCGCAGCTCTTCGGGTGTTTTGGACTTGGCCTTATTGGCCATGTACTGTTTGATCGCTTGGAACTGACTCTCGGAACCCATAAGGTCATGCCTTGGCAGGATTGAAACCTTTAGTCCAAAGTCTATCTCAAGGGTCCTGTCTACCATTAGATTTTGAGTGGTAGAGGTCTCAGCTTGCTTGTCGAGTTCAGCAGGATGAGGCAGTGCCCGGATCTCTTTGGTGAGGCTTTGTGGATCTCCAACGAACTTAAAGACAGACTCGTCGGTGCCCATATGAACTCGTATACTGCAGCGATCCAACACCCCCTTGGCATGAAGGCCCTTCGCATACTCCATCACAGCCTGCTCACCAGCTCGCATGGTCGAAGTCTTGGCATAGTCACCAATCTTCGGCCATACAACGTCTTTACTGATGCCGATGACCAACACAATCCTCACAATGCCGCCCGGCTCTTTTGAAGGATCGACCTTTCTAACCAAGGTGACCGAGTCAGGTGTCTCATCCTCTGTACCCGGAAAGGGTGGCGGAGTGGCAGTAAAGGGTATCTCTTCAACGATCTCAGTCATATACTCGTATAACCTTGTGACAAGGAGTCTCGTCGGTTCGTGGTACACCCGTCCATTCGGCAGCTTGAATGGCAACGGGCCTTCATCCCAGACCGTGCTTCCCTCATAACCGTTGCTGCAGTCTCGAACAGTCTGTCGGAACCAGTTTGGTGCAAAAAGGCCTTTAAACGCGTGTGGTGCCTTTTTTGTATCTTTGACAATACTGTTCATCGTATCGATCAATATCTTTGGTCGAACTTCGTCGCAACGATTGATAGTTGGTGGTTTTGGCGACGCGTCGAAGCGGCATGTTATGAGGTCGGCGTCGATGAAGATGTGGAGTAGAGCATGCTTGACGTTTGTGCCCTTGGCTCTCATGAATGCAACCCTCTGGAGCATGACACGTTTCGCGCCTTCCACCTCGGCGCTATTGAGCTCGCTGCCTGGCACTAGCCACGATTGTTGTTCATCAGAGTCTATCTGAGTAAGTCCCTCTCCTGGCTGTTTGTCTGCAATCTTGGCTACAGGTTTCGCAGGTGGCTTTGCTATTACCACAGCTAGAGCATGCACAATACCGGTGAAAGATGCATCAAGAACGAGTAAATTGCGCGTAGAGGATTTGGACTTATCATTTCCCGAACATTCGCCTGTTCCGATTTCTTCAATTGTCCCGTTGTCCTCGCACTCACGATACATACTGGCCAAGTATCCTCGAGCACCTTTATACAGGAGTTCCTGGTACAACCAAGGCAGCTCATTGTGCCGTCCGGCTGCAATTAGCTCTTGTTCCACCCCGCGAACCCATTCAGACCATGTTTCATTTTTCTCCCATTTCACTTCGGGGACTATCAGATTGGCGAGATCCGGATCTTGCTGAACTCTGTTCTTCGCTGGTCGAGGTGCAGGCGTATCGTCCCCGACTGGAGTTGAAGAACTGCAACCCATTGTCAGATTGATGGCGGGGAGCTGGTGGTGAAAGTGGAAATAACTCAGCAGGGCTATCTTCTCTAAATATTTTTGGAATATCGAAGGACTTTTGTCTCTCTCTTACTTGGGAATTTGCCTGTCACTGTGACTCACTTCGCCGTGGGAGTCGGCGAATTCACCTACTCAAAATGGTAACGTATCCATTGTAACGTGTTTCGTCCCAATCAGTCTAGCCATAATTACACTATGCGGCTGCCAGTTACATTGGTATAAGCATGAATTGAACCAATGGGATCACTTCAAGTATGACAGTGAGCCTACCCTACGTACGCAGCAACCAGGGTTAAACACTTGGGTATGTTTTTTTCTCGGTTAAATGCAGGTGTCAGATTTAAGTGCGATACAAGAGAGACTATTCCCATTCGAGTTGCAAAAAATGTCAGATTTGATACTAATTATAGAAGGCGTGGTGGTATGTGTTGACCTATTGTAGGTAATAGGATGCTACCCGGTAAATCATGACTGAAAAGACTATGGTTCTAGAAAGATTGGCTCGCTCCCTAAAGGAGTCTACGAATCGTCATCAAAGCTCATAGGCTTTGGATTGGTTACTAGCGTGCCAGTCCACCTCACAATATTACCTTCTCTGCCTTCACGAGTGTCAATGCTCTCGAAACCACCCTCTGCTCCAACTGGCGCCTGCGCAAGAACATTAGCGAAAAAGCATTTCGCCACATTGTTGCCATCTTCCCATTGGAAGACGACACCCTCTGGTACCGTATCGCCTGGCTCCAATCCAGGTGCGATGGCTGGGATAAGCTGATGTCTTCTTCTTTCCCGCGGTAGATCCCACCAAGAGTCCATGACGGCGTTGAAGAACTCTCTACCGTAGCCTTGTCGCCAGTACTCAGGCTTGATAAAGAACTCGGCTTCTGGCCACCCTGACGCGGATGTAATCATGTGCTGGCAGTCAGGTAATCCTCCCTCTCCTATCAACTCGCCCGTGGATTGTAAAAACGCGCCGAAATACCAGTGGCTCTCGGCATCTTGCTCGAACGCGTCGATCTGCTGACGTGTTTCGTCCTTGTCCTTATCTGGTCTACCGCGGCGCTTGGAACACAGCTGCAGTTCAGGTTTGCTTCGCAATTCGTAGAAACCGTCTAGGTCGTCGTGTGTGATTGGGCGGATAAGGAGTCGATCTGTTTTGATATGGGGTCGCTCGCGTACCGGAGGGAGAGGACGTTCGGGAAGAGTGACGGTGTAGCTGAACCACGGCGTCACGCCAAGATTGGCAAAATCTTCGACTTTTAGTTGAATCTGAAGAGAAGCCATTTGTTGTTGCAATTGTGATAGTGTTTCGATCATATTCAGAATCAAGATGAGCTAAGAATGTCCAGCGACAGTTGAAGAAATTATTAGCTTCAAAAAAAAAAAAAAAAGAGAGAAACGAAATTACCAANAAAAAAAAAAAAAAAAAAAAAAAAAAAAAAAAGAGAGAAACGAAATTACCAACTGTAAAAGGAGGGTTATCAAACAAGCCGGCTTCAGTGAAAACTGTCTGGGGTTGTCTAAACGAAATTAGCAGTTTTAATTAATGCGGGCGGGTAACTGATATATCAGGAACTAATGTTATATGTACAGAGTACAAGCTCGTACAGAGCTGGGGTCTTGAACTTTAGTGGCTGACGGACATACGGAGCAAGTCTTCCTACCGATAGCCTTAGCCGACTGCAGTTTTAGTTATAGGTTGGTTGGACGCCTAGCAGTGCAGTAACATGGATGAATATGATACTGTAGACGAGACAGAGACAGAGTAGTATGGAAGCTTGGACCGCATAATCAGTGCAGTGTGAAGTTCACCAATCAGCTACCAGGTATCTAAGAGGGCTTTTTTTTCCTGAGGCATGCATGAATGCCGGCATATGTTTTATGTACCGGGTACAGAGTATTGTGCTCACATGTCAACCCCCACTGACAGTGGGAACTATCACTGACGCCGATGCTACCATGTGGCACACAGCGCTGACGTGCCAAGGAAAACCAACCAACGCAATGTTGCAATTCGGGAGGGGCCAACGAAACCTCGCCTCGGGGTCGAACAAATACAGCGGAAGAGCATGGGTGGGAGATTTTTGGTGTAAGTCATTCCGCTGTTTTTTTTTCGACCCCCCTAGCCTCGCTGCCTCGCTATTGAATCGATACAACCAATTTTCGTATCAGGATTTGTCAATGCTTCAAGAACTCATATCATGGCCCACAACTCGTATCATTGCCGAGTCAACATGGTCTGCATTATCACGTCTAGCGAGCCTAGCGAGACAAAATTGCCTCATTTTATGCATGGATACGTTAGACTGAATTTTTATAACCGAGACGGGTCCTTTGATCCGTGACTTGGGTAGTATTTGTTGGTTGTGAACGGACTAAACTCAACCCCTAGCTGTTTGCCTGTAGGACTCGCTCCATAGCTCTTCAAAATCACATATCTCTTTTGGTAAAAAGCTCTTGAAAAGCAGAAAAAAAAGAAGAAAAAAACAAGGAAAAGTTATAGGCAGTAACCTTCTGTTTGTCGAAGCTGTACGATGGTATCATCTTTAGGGAATTATGGAGGGTTAAGTATATCCTTTGTTAATCCCTGTAGGAACGTTGACGCTAGACAAACATTCAGGGATCGAACGTGAAAACCTAGTCCTTGAAGCCGTTGCAACAATCCTTACTAGTGGCCGTTGGTATCGGTGACGACCTCTCTTAGCCCCGAGATATAGAACATATCATGTGGTTGACGTGATTGTTCAAGACTCAAATACCCCGGATGTTTCTGACATGTTGTAGATGAGAACTAAACTATTCTCACCCAGATACAATCACTAAGGATGCCAACCCCTACCACCATGGTCTCCGAAGTGAGCCAGAAGATTCCTGTCGATGCCGGTCGACTTTCTCCTCCAGCCTCAGACGGAGAGGATCTCCCCACCCTGGCAGCTCGTTTGCGACCCCTTTATACAAAGTTCTTCAAGGACCTTGATCTAAAGCCCGCATTCGAACGCTATGAGAGCGAGAAGCTGATGAATGAGATACTGGCCTATGCCGAAACTACTGGCGTGCCTTGTCCTCCCAACTCCTATTCCTACCAAAGTCTCATGGTTGGGTACACATATGCCGATGTATGTGATACTCTTCTTCTCTTTTACCTGTTGAAACAATGCTCATACTAGTCTCAGAACTGCCTCCCATACCATGACTTGGAAGTCAAGGTTTTTGTAGCCATATACACGTGGCTTGCAACGCTATTAGATAATGGGGAGCGACTGGACATTATTGATGATGTTATAATGTTTCAGGAACGCTACATGACGGGAAAGGAACAGCCCACGGTATGTCGATCATCTCTTACCCTAGTTGCAAGGCATCAAGGCAACCTTTTCCCCACTCAGTTCGTCTGTCAGTCAAGGTTGCATTGTGCGGTGCTTATAGGATGCAACACTACATGATGCTGCGCACGTGTTCCTTGCAGAGAAACGCCTTCATACTATTTGCAGAAAGCTGACCAAAATGCCTTCCGTTGTTTCTAGATTCTCACACAAGCATTTGCCAAGATATTGCAGCGTGCCTATGATCTATATGATCCCCTTGTTGCTAACCTTATCGTTAACGGCTCTTTCAATCTTCTCACTTCCACAGCCCTTGTGGCTCGCGAGGGTATTAAAGATAAGCAATTTAATCCTTCCAAGGGTGGCAATTATTTTCCCTGGTACATCCGGGAACGTGATGGCGTCGGTGAAGCTTATGCATGGTTCACGTTCCCTAAAAGACAATTCCCCAATCTGGATATTCCTATCGAGGCTATTGAGGATATGACACGATTCATTGCTTATGTCAATGATGTGCTCTCGTAAGTTCTTGATTTGCGGACTTTCAGTCTTTGAGCTTCCCTATTAACATGTTTGCAGCTTCTACAAAGAGACTTTGGAAGGTGAGACGAGCAACTATATCAACACTACGTCTGCATATGAAAAAACCGGCACGTTTACTACGCTTCGCAAGACAGCCCAAGACGCTATTGATAATGCCCGACGTATTGAAAGTGTTCTCGAAGGCAAAGGCGAGTACGAAAGAGCTTGGCGGCTTCATGCATCTGGATATGTCCAAATGCACGTCATGAGAGGGCGTTACAGACTTTGGGAGCTGGGTGTCGGAGATAAACCGGAAAGTAAAGAGGTTCTCAAGGGAAACTGAATATGTACAGGAAGGCAGCGGTAGGATGGAACAAATGACAAAGAACATGGCACTTTTTGTTCTATATCAGAGGAGACTGAAAGCTATCAAACCAGAACATCTCAGTAACATAATTCTGGCCATCAGGCATACGCTCGTCACTTTTCGTTTAAGTCATGCATTTCTGTGTTACACTTCAAAGTCGGCAGTGACATTGGTACCCTAAGTAGCAAATATCTTTTAAAACAACCAACCTCCAGACCCATGATTGAATACATCATCTATGGATTCCGACCTTGAGTATTCTAAGCTTATCTGCAAGGAACCTATACATTAGATGGCCTGACCCTCTTGGGACGAGCAACCACTGCGAACTCAACAGCTGCCACCAGATGGAATCATTTTGACATCAAACCACAGCTTCCTGAAACTCTCTTCACTTGAGTTTCGATGTTCATAGAGCTGAGAGTAAGGGATATCGGTGCTGCCCTCTATCACCGAAAACCTGTCCTCGAGCCAAGATGGCGGGAGATCGCCCTCATATTGGAAGAGCTTTAATCTGAAGCTACCCACAATCTTCAACATGCGGAGGTGAGGTATCAGCAAGTGCACAAAGTCAAGGTGACGAAGATCAAGGATTGCACAAGAAATGCGGGCTACACAGTCAAGTGGCCCATGGGAAACAAGACGAGAAGCAAGCTTGGTCTTACGCCTTTCATGCCGAGAAGCCAAACACCTGTCAGCGAGTCACAAGGTCAGACGATTCCAGACACGTTAAAGAGATTGTCTGGATAGCCAGATACTCAAATTCTCGGAGATCTCGCAAGAATACAGCCTGTTATACATGATAAGATACGTGATTTGGTTTTCTTATGCCAGGGCTTTGCTAGCATGTCCAAGTTGGAAGATTCGCATGCTAGTAGGCGAGCCGCACAACTATAACTTCTTTTGACCACTGCTGTCTGAATCGCGCTCCATTTCCATGCATCTGCCTCAACCTCGTTCTTACCTAGGTCCCTGTCATTCGTGAGAATATCTATGCAGTAAGTGCGATTTCCGCGAGGTGCGAGGTGCAGTAGAGTCATCTTGTTCACTCCAGTCTTAGTTATGGCTGACTTTGCATCGTCTTTTAAAGTAGGTAGCAATGTTTCAAGGAAAGTGCTGTCTCCTTAGCGATGCAGCGATGTGAACAGAACTTTACTGAAACTTGCCAAGCCAGCGATTTGTCCGATAATCATCCTTCAAGGTACTTTTGAGATCCTCCGAGGCGCTCTTGGCATTAGGCTGTCCAGTATGACTGCATGCTAACTCCAAGCTTTGGAGGTTCGGGCTGGGTCTTGTACGAGCGGCAGCATAATGCAGAGCTGCCCAACTAAAGATATCTCGTGTCTTGTCTGTTTTCACTAAGATCTAGCTAGAAGGCCTTGCACAAACTAAGGTCGACAGACGGAACTTGAACATACCAGGTATGTCGCACAAAAGCAAATGCTAACTCTTGTTGAGATTTTCCATCGCACAGTGCGAAGATTTGAATCCAATTCTCTTCTAGAAACCATCATCTTGATTAGCTACTCGAAGACATGTACTCAATCGCGGCAGCTGCCGGACTCTCACGGGCACGTCCAATGACGGCGGTGAACAGGCTGCCACCTTGAAACCGAATGGCACTTGAATCCGCTGTCACTATACCTAGTGGCACATATGCCAAGATGATATGATCTTCCCAGGTGAATGTTTGGCTGGGGAACTGGCGAGTGAATTGCTCCCCGAATAAATGCAAGGATCCTGGGCTCCATCAGAGGAAGACGTACGGGTCGATGTCGGAGAAGACGTTCAAAAAGAAATCGGTGTTATCTTCTTCATCCTCGGCTGCAGATATACTTGCAGCTGGATAACAGCAATAAAGTAGTGGGGGGTCGGAGAACTGGTATAGTAAAATGTAGCACTGAATTTCCGACTTCTACTGACAGGAATTGTCTTACCACGAATCCAATGATATTTTTAGCCTGGATCATTTGACACAGGTTAATCATTAGCGTAACGAAACTTGATCAATTGGGCCTCACAGAAATGAGCTGGCTACGGGGAAAAGAAAACAACGAACTTAAGATCAACGATTATGGTGGATTTTTGGTGTTCGCGAGTTCGCTATATTTCCAAGGTGGGGTGTCAAATTTTTATCAGATCATTTCTTCCCCTGCGGACGCTAGCATAGATAATTTTAAGATATGACCGATTGGTAGCCTCGGCTTTGGAGTTCACATGATAAATCAATGCGCACATCTACTAATATGTACAATATCGGGCCGTATCAGAAGCATTGACACTCTAACATTAGCAGGACAATTCTTTAGCGAATCATCCAATTGAATTATGTCATGGTGACTCAATTTCAAGACCTGTCAGATACACGCGGGCAAATCAGCCGTCTTATCATAAGGCTGTCTTTCAGCTGATACCCTTGCAAAGGACTTATTAAGTTTAATCTTTACTTAATTTGGAAAGTGCAAGGCACATTTATTTTCAGCTCTCAAGTAAGCGGGAGCTACCAAAGTGCCTTTCAATCTCACCACACTCAATACAGAAGGCCATGAATTGAAGTTTTGTCAACAGCTTACACAGGGAGGGAGTACCTATAAAAACATAGATGAGAAGCCCAGTCGCGAAATTTATTTGTTCAACATTGTCCCTCCAGAGTAACATACCAACATTCGCAAACTCAATATTAGCCTAGCCCTCTGTTACAAGTAGCACGTTTCTACTCACGCAAACTCCTTCAACTCACCATCTACGCATCTCATTACCATGTCGTATCAACAAGGATATGGGCAAAGTCAGCAAGCTATGGTTTCTCAGAATGATAGAGGCACTTTCCCGGGAGGCAGCTACAGCATCGCTCACCGCGATACCAACGCCGTACTCAACATCGACCTCCAGCAAGGCACCATGGTGCGTTCCAAATCAGGCGCAATGATCCACATGTCAGCCACCGTGGAATTATCAGGCAAATCCAAATTCTCTTTCGGGAAGCTATTCACAGGTGGCAATCTGTATGAATCTCAATATGCAGGACCGGGTCGTGTGGCACTCGGACCGACACTCTTTGGAGACATTATCACTCTGCAAGTCGATGGTCGGCATTCATGGGCTATCGGCAGGGACGCCTTTCTGGCTAGTACCTCTGAGGTATCCAAGAAGAGAGAGACTCAAGGAATCGGCAAGGCGCTGTTCTCAGGCGAGGACCTCTTTGTTTTCCGTGTGGAGGGTCAGGGCATCATGTGGCTGACGAGCTTTGGAGCTGTTGACCGATTGGATGTAAGTTTACCCCTCGAGATCTGTTATACTCGTTGCTGACCGCATCACACAGCTTCAACCAGGCGAACAGCACATTGTAGATAACGGCCATCTCGTGGCCTGGAGTTGCAATTACTCCATCGAGAAGGCAGGTGGAGGAGCCATGACCGGACTCAAGACAGGAGAGGGCCTAGTATGCCGTTTCACTGGGCCGGGCTCGGTTTATGTGCAGACTCGAAATATGGACGAGTTCCAGTCTTTCATCAAGTCGACTGTGGGCTCAAGCTAAGTACTTTTGGATCTTGTTGTCGGGCGCAGTTACTAGGAAATTCATGGACATTTTGATAGCCAGTACCATGACAATTTAAAAAAAGTCTTCCTTAATTTGACTAGACCCAGAACCATTCGAAATTGTAAATATTCTGGTGTACTAATCCTGATCAATAACAAACTTAAACTTGTTAAATGCATTGAGTTTACTGTTGGTGGGTTATGCAAACCAGCTCTTGTGAAGCTTATGGAGATGGCCAAATACTGTGTTTTTCTTTACGCGGAAGATCAACTAGACTATGCTGGTCTAGCCTGGCCATTGTGTAGAAAGTCTAATAATGGCGTATCAAGGTCAGACTACTATCTATTTAACGCTTGTTTATGTCCATAAGGGCATTAATCTCAGTTTCTGGGGCAGGATAGGACGCCCAATCATACCGACTTCAGTTTCTGGTACCTGCGTTCTCGGTCTCTGCGCGGCCTCAATTCTGTACCCGATATTCTGTATGAATTGCCAGCATCCCAAATCAAGTTCTCATTGTAACCACTGATCCACGATCCAAGGTTGTAACTGACCTCCCCCATGCGATCGTGCACAACGGTAGGCGCCACGGTCAATTCCCGCGCTGAATGTCCGACACTAGTCAGCTAAGTCGGCTCCCAGCTGTGCCGATCCTTGAACCCAGGAATATAAAGTGTTCCTAAGCATGCTAAGAAGCATTCTAAATCGTTTCTATAACGATTGAGGATAGAGACGTAGGGTGATGAAGTAGCAAAGGTCGCGAAGATTAATAATTTGGTATAGCGACTTAGATAAACAGGTACGTAAATACGGCTTTGTCATTTATTCATATAGAAGGCGCGATGGCTAGATATACCCTTAATTATGACATATTTTCGGCAGGCGCTACGTAAGACCAGGAAGGGAAGTCGTGGACCTGCAGTTCCCATGAATCAATTCACTCAATTGTATCTTGGCAAGCAGCCCCCAAATGCATTGTCGTGGTTCAGCATATCTAATTGATAAAGATGCTATACGGCATTTAAACTTGGTATGTATCCAAGAGTTGACACCATCCTCTTAGCGGTTAAGCTCGTAAGCACTTACGCGCAGGGTCTGGGTGCCGCGTTGCCCTGCGCCTCAATACATCCTGAATACTACCCCTTGCCTGCCTAGGCGCATCCTTATTCTGTCCTCTAGTCTTTGACTTCCGGTACATCATCTAATCAGGACATGAGCACGAGGTGCATTGCATGTTACCATGTTTATATATTGCAGGCCAGAGCAGGGCAAATCCGAAGACTGACCAGACGATTCAAGTCGAACCGCGCTTAGATAGCTGGATCAGCCTCATTTTGTAGATAGTACATGCATGGTGAATCCTTCATTGAGACCTAGCTTGTTCACCAAGAAAAGGACTCCTCAACATATCGGACTCCGGCTCCATGCCGTGCGAGGCCAGCACACACGTAGCGAGCATCGTCGCACATCTGTTGCGGACCGCAAACAATGACTGTTGTGCCACCCACGGCATTTTCTAGCTCTTTCGTCAATACTTGCTTTATATCCATCCGTGATCCAATAGTTACGTGCGCCTCAAAATGGCCCCAATTGGAGGGCCTACCATCACCTTGTTCATCTCCGCAATTGTCCTCGCCAACAATCATGCCCTTGACTGCGTCAACAAGACCACGGTTCCTAACTCCCCAGTACAACTTGCTTGTGCCAAGTGGTCGCGCGAACATAGACAAGGAGCCTTGGATAGCGGGTAGCACTGCAGTCACGCCTACGCCACCGGCGATAGCAAGAGTGTTCGGGTATTGGGTCGTTGGCACGAAGCGGGACGAGTCCTCGTGGCCATAAGAGCACTCGATCAGTATCGGAATAGCAGTTCCAGCGTTGGCTTTCACTGGAAGTCTGGAGGTGAGACCCCGCTCAATAGACACAAACAACGTAATGCCCAATTGTATGTTTCTGTCTTGTGCTGGTGGATTGGTGCTGTTGACTGCCACTACTCCAACCTCCTTAGGGAATGAGGGATTAGTTACTTTGACTTTGTTCTCGGTGCTACTCTCGACCCGGGAGCTTGAACTAGAGAGCAGAGTATTTTTGTTGAGTTGACCCTTGCTGCAATTGACTATGGAAAAAGGGTGATTCTCCCATACTCGCCAGGACAGAGTGGGGAAATAGACGAAGCAATGGCCATGTGCATCGATATTCGGGATATCGATTCGCAAGTACTTTTCATCGATACTTGTCATATAGGCCTTTTTGATGCCATACCTCGAAACACGAAGCACGCGCAAAACTCTTTCGTATCCCCAGAGAGCTATCGCTATAATGAGCCAAATCTCGAATCCACTGGTATCCTCGAATAGATACCAAATATGGTACCAAGATCCGACTAAGGCAATAGTAGCAAGACATATATGCACAATGAGGAATACCTCATAAAAGGCGCGGCGGAAAGGAAGTATTGAGAATGGTAGCAGCATGGAGAACACGAGCGTTGCCACAATACCCCATTGCCAGTAAGGGTATGTGACTACCTCAGAATGTGAATGGGCCTCAACCATTATCTCAAGCCACATAAGGGAGTGAAGGATGACTTGAACAACGCAGACCATCGCCACCCATCGGTGAAGGAGAATGAAGGTTGAGTAAGACCAGTTCGTCAGACGTAGAAGCAAACTATTACGCCCCGCATAAAGTATGATAATTGGGATGTTTGCAAACGCAATAATACCAGCACGGTTACCAATATGTCGCATCAGCTCGTCCCGACGGACAGGAAAGTAAGCATTGGGCGTATAGCGAGGGTAGCCATCCAATGTAGCCACAATATTGATAGCGATGATATAAAGGATGAAAAGGACCTGGCCGCGAGTAGGTACAATTCCGAGCCCAAGAGTCGGCACACTATGTCTCCTACCCCAAGCTGGAGGATCAATGATATAGGCATAGAACTTGCTTCGGATAGTTGTCGGCACGGGTAGGAGGCGGAACAAAGAGAAGCCTATGGGGATTGCGACACAAGAGAGGAAGACGAGGAGACTTATGGTGATTAGATATAGTCTTCTATCACGAGGAAAGCTAGTGAACTTACGAATACATAGACTCGTTCTTGCCAATAGCTACATATCCTTTGACAGAATTTAGATAGCTTTGATATGTCGTATCATCGATGGAGATAGTTCTGTTAAGCACTGTTTCATCTGGGGAGAGCGGTTGGGGGATTTCTTTGATGTCTACTTGAGTCAAGGCCTGAGCATAAGAGTATCTAATGTTCTCGGCTTGGTAGATCATCTTTGTCCCCCAAAATGTCTCAATTCTGTATGGCTTTGTATCTTTCGGACAGTAGGAGGTAATGCACCAGGCGATGGATGTCAAGTATGCAGTGTCGTTGCCCATACACGCTGCGGATGGGTAGGCAGCTGCACGCTCTTCAGCGGACATCTTGGCGTATTCGGGGCAGTTGAGACTAGTGGGCATGGCCCATGTACAGGCTTGGGCACATGGAAGCTCATAGTCATTCCTGCCATACCCTTGCAGAAGCTCGGTAGCTGATGCCAAGATGGGTAGAAAGGATAAGGCGAGCAGGGCCGCTGGAGCCGACAGCCTGATGGGAAACCACATGATGTCTGTAATGGAAGTCTCCCTGATAATGCCAGTAGAGTCGGGGGTGCAACGATACAATTCAAGTAGAAATGCAAACTGACATTCATCTCATGGCAAGGGCTTTATAACCAATTGTCTCTCGGCAGGCACATGTCTTTTCCTCAAGCACAAGACAAAGAAAAGCCGCTCGACAAGGTCCATCAAAGCCGTGGCGAAATTCTAGATCCGCTGCGAGGTTCAATGGTTCGATTTGGAGACAAACGATTGGTGTAGTCGAAGAGAGCACGCTTGCAGAGGGTGAGTGGCTCATCTGTTCGGCCATCTTCCCTGCAGATTCCTAAGAGCGGATATCGACCGGAACTGAACGGCGTCGTGTCTTTCATGGGACGATTAACGACATGATATATAGCACTATCTCTGTTTCATTATTCGGCAGGACCAAACGAACAGGAAAATTTCCATATCACGACTCTTGAACACGTTGATGATCTTTCTCTGGTACAGAGGCGATGCCTTGTGTCTACCGGCACTTGACTCTTGGCACAGACTGCCGCGAACCGAACCATCACGTAGCGAGAGCCCAGAAAATCTTTTTGTGCAGACTCTTATTTAGCTTCTAACCTTACCTTTTGAGTGAACCTGACCCGCCGCCATTGGCAATAGAATGGGGCACAACGGCTAATCGGCAACGAAACGACGTGGTCTGTTCCTCTAAAAGCAGTTTGACGGAACTACAAGGTTCATGATCGACCCAGCTGATTGATAAGATCCTTGATCTACTGATTGATAAAATTACTAGCCTGTGGTGGCGTATCTTAGCGAACAACTCGGTTGTAGGGAAGGGTGCGGAAGATTCCGCTCTCAGCCTGATAACCAAAAGGTCTTACAGAGTACTGTAATTTTATGTAATTAGTTGCGCGATTTTGACATCTACCTCTCTCATTCCAGCGGGATTAATTGGTTCAATGCGATTCTCAGCACGTCTTGCTTCATTTATCTAAACTCCAAGTTCTCAAAGAACCAATAAGTATTTGTCAAGATGGCCGAGTGGTCTAAGGCGCTGCACTCAAGATCTGATCTTGCCTAGTTACCTGGGTTCAATTGCAGTATCGAAAGATTCTTGGGTTCGAATCCCAATCTTGACATTCGTTTTTTCTCCCTGTTTATATCATAGTTTTTTTTTCCTTTTTTTGATTGATGTAGCCGACCTTCATCTATTTCCAGTGAGATATTGGTTCAAGGTGATTTGGCACGTAGTCCTGCGGTCTTCCCCAGCCTGAAGCGGGAAACAAATGTACGACGAAAGTGGCAATGCGCATCATCCCATTCACTACTGTCTATCATCTCCCTTTAGACCTGAGACCGTAGTTGTTCTTCAGTGTCCGTGACGTATAGCACATTCTGCTCAAAGATCGTCCTATAAAGTCGTATTGGATTATGCGCCGGGCAGCTTCCCATTGGTTAACTCAATATAAGGAAATCAGGTAGGTGCTGGTGCCTAAAGCTGGAGGATTCAACCACTAGTCAGTCACATTACCTCGACGTCGTTATAAATTCCGAGCAGGTTGTAGACTGTCTGTAATTCGCTTTTCATTTTACTCAGGCTTTTAACATATCTAAAATGGTTTTCCTTCCTCCTCCAACTCCAGGAGATTGCCTCACGGCGTATCTTGTTACCAACATTACAGATGGCGAACTCAAAGCCCTCAAGTCATCCTTCGAACTGGGAGCATGTTCCAGATTCTCTCCCCTTCTTGAGCTGAAGATTGTTCGCGCTCCTGAGGACTATTGGGGAAAGTCACATCAATACATCCGCGCCAAAGAGAACGAAGCTGGCAGAGAACTAGCGTTTGCGCTCATCGATGACGAAGCAAAAGAAAGAGGCGCAATATGGTACATTGACCAGTTTGCCGACGAAGAACAGGTGGAAAATGGGGAGGCTGAGAGTACTGAAGTCGTCTTCAAGATCTTGATTCAGACCGAGGCCTTCGCTCTAGCTGTAGTGAACTACATTATCGCCAATATGAGTGTTGGAGAAGACCTTGAAAATTGCGAAGTGGAGTCGCCTCTCACAAATGACTTTCACCAGCCGGAGCTAAATACTTGTGGCGGAATCGACTTTGTTGAACAACAAAAGCACCAGGATGCCTACGTCACCGCCGAGCCGGGGGAGTATGAAGAAAGCACCGATGAAGAACTCCTTAATAATTACTCGCCTCGTCCCACCAGTGTAGCAAGGCTAAAGGAGGACGTCGCTCGGACCATCGGGCTGATCAGTTCCTGGGCAATTCCCAATGAGGCAGAGACTATCGAGAACGATGATGGGACCAAGGTGGAGTTTCCTCCCGGAAGCCTTTTACTGCAGCAGAGGTATGATCCGGAGTTTTCATGGCCAGAGTACCAGTGGCCAGACGGGTCTCTGTAGATAAGTCAAAGACAGCAATGGTTAGCAGGAGGTAACGACATTAATATGGCCGTTCTTTATTTAAATCCTTTTCTGAATGACTATTACGCTGTCCACAATTGCTTATCGACTATTACAGCTCTAGAAACTCTTTCATGGATGGACGCGATTCTAAGACCACATTGGTTGACAGCCAAAGAGACTGATTCGGATACTCATCAAGCGCCATGCGTACGTCACCTCTTACAGGGTTACTACCAACAAGGGTTACGGAAAGGGAAATTCGAAGAAGGTATACAAGGTTCATGAGTACTACTAGCAACCAACTGCATGAGATCAAGTAAAAATGGACTATGGTCATGAAGATCGTTTGGGTAACTTGTTTAGTCTACGAAGCGGTTTATGGCCCCCCTAACTGTGACCCCCATGTACTCTGTATCAGGCGAATACCACAGTGCCCTATCGGCAGAAAACAGACACTTCCATGTAACCTTCCCCAGCAGCTCACAGCCAATGTCATTATCAGAGATTACTTTGGGGGCAACAACTAAGGCGGGGTTACAGAAAGAGAAAACCAATCTTAATCGTAGTTGTCAGTGGAGGCAATAGGATTTTCGATAAAGTTATTCGTTTAATGACTTCTTTCATAGCCAGGGCCTGTCACCCTTGCCTTCCAAGACCTGTCCCTCCTCAGTCGTACAAACGATTTATACATCTCCCTCGAGAGCAGGTGCCTTCTTGGTGTTGGTGCAGCTACAGAAAATCTCGCAATTCTGCAGGACACCTGGGGGACATGTGTTGCCATCCCCAGCGCAGTGCATATTCTCGCCCCAGCAAACGCAAGAGCAATTTTCCTCGCACGCCTCCTCGCTAGCGCCATCAGCGCAGTTGACTTCCTGAGCAATGGCGCCGGTGATAAACAAAGCGCTGCTCAAGGCCATGATAACAGTTGCGGCAGAGAACCTCATGTTTGCTGATTGTGTATGGGGGTCTTATCCCTTCTTCAAGCGATCTTCCCTAGTTAACATCGTGTTAGAAGCTTCGTTATATCGGATTTACATGCCCATGCTTACCTTGCTGTTAGGCTTGCTGGGACAAGACTGAAGATTTTCTTGATACTAAACGCTTACCAACCCAGACGGAAAGACAAGGCCTTTTATACACAATTCTACTCCTATTGAATAATTCAAGGAATGATCTGACAGGACTGTCTTGATGCTCAGACCGTCATGTTGTATTAGCAGCTATACCCTTGTTAGATTCTATCCGGCGAATCATGAGCGTACCTTGGCAACTTCGCTTTCGCATCTCTCCGGAGAGTCATTGGACGGTACCATGCATGACAACGTGTCAACATTTACGAATTATCATCCTTATTATACCGATGATATGATACTTCGAAACCGCGAACCCAGTTCAATTCTGCCTATGTACCTAGCCAGCGGCCCCCAATCTTGTGTGCGGAGAAACTGCTCCGTCGATCGGTGCTCAACATATCGAAACGAGTAATCTGCGGATTTGTGTGATGTCATTCCATATCGTTTCGAGTTATTTAAAGCCATTCCAAGCTCTTCCAAGCAGAAGAGTTACCACGGGTATGCCAAGAGCGCCAAATACTCCCAATACAACTAATATCAGTTCGCAGTCATCCCTGCCTCTTTTGCCCTTCACCAACCCCTCGCAACAGAAGTTTCAACATCATGGAAGGCAGCCAACTTTCACTAAGGGAAGTACCCTTCACAACGACATTGTCTGAGAAACATGTTGTCACTGCGCTGCATATTGGTGATGACTTTCTGTTAGTCGCCTTGGCAAGTGGATGTCTCTACAGAGTCGACCTACTAAGGGAGTCCGTCGAGGTGCTAACGCAAGTGAAAGACGTTTGGAGCCTTACTTGTCTGGACAATAACGTTATCTTTGGCAGCTTGAATGGCGAAATCCATGTTCTTAATATGGAGACCCGGTAAGAGCTATCATGGAAACCACGGGGGAAAGGTGACTAAGGAATAGTATCAGAGCTCCTTTGAACACGCTTAAGGCGCACAATTCGGCTGTACGTTGCCTTGCTATTCTTGACGGCACCGTCGTGTCCGGTTCTCGAGATGGTACTATTCGACTCTGGGCTCTTGAATCCGGCGGACAGCTTAAGTCTCGCAGCGTTCTTTGCGGTCATACTGCCGAGGTGCGAAACGTCCGAGTTCATGGCGACCTGATTGTATCCGGCAGCTATGATGCTGACGCCCGGGTATGGACTAAGACAGGAGAGTGTGTACACATTCTTCAAGGTCATCGCAGTCATGTTCACGGCGTGGCATACGACGGGAAGAGGGTTGCCACTAGCAGCACTGATGGTGATATCCGCATATGGGACCCAGAGACTGGGTAGGTATTAGCTTCACCTTAGTCGACAATCTTCTATCTAACTTAATTCTGTTAGAACATGTACGGCTGTATTCATGGGCTACGGAAGTAACGGTAACAACGTATCACATCTCCGTCTAATTGGCGATACTCTCATATCAGGCGGCGCAGACGGCTCTGTTAGGTCGTGGGCTTTATCTCCAATCAAGACCACTCCACGAGGACTAGCAAGCTCCGATGGCCAAGCTATCAGTACAATAAGGGTTCAGGCGGGTCGTGCCATTACTGGCACCACTGGAGGATCTGTCAAGATCATCGACTATCAATCCGGTGAAACGCTACACTCATGGGCAGACGGTACCTGTGGCAATGCTATCTTTCAGGTCGGCTTCATTCGGCACAGTCCTGTGGTAGTTTACCTGAAGGACGGGTCTGTTTTGGTGACTGTATTCTAGTGGCTATGTAGCAATTGATATAATGAAATCAAAGGTTAATGCAAATCGTAGGCTTTACAATCCTCCAAGGCTTCAAGGTGCCAATGAATATACATTGAACCTTACAGAATTCCTAATACCCCGCTACAACTAGCACCTTACACCCGTCGTCAAACTACATGCAAATCCTAGACCGACTATCTGCTAAAGTCACTACCTAATCCTCCCTGTTCTTCAGCATGATCTCGAAATTTGGATCTGGGGAGCACTGTAAGAGTCAGCACCGAGGCCTAACAATCCAGAATCCGAAACGAAAACGCACAAGAACCTCAAATTCAATATTTGGTGGTCGACTTTCCCCATCGCGTAACTTGATATCATAGTTGATCAAGAGCTCCGCCAGGATTAACTTGATGTTGACAGCGCTGAGATACCTGCCTGGGCATGCATGTCGCCCAAAGCCCCAAGAGAGATCTTCCCTTCCCACGCTAGAATATTTGTACTTGTTCTCTTGGCCAGGACCTTGACGCATTCTGTAAAAGCGAAGGCCGTCAAACTCACTTGGGTTCTCATAAAAGTCTTTGTCTGCATGGATTGAACAAGTGTTGATCTCGAGCTTGGTGCCCTTGGGAACGAATGTGCCATCCGGTAAGGTCATGTCTGCAATCACCGCTCGCTGGAAAGTCGCTACACATTGTTAGATAACGAATTCAAATGTTGGTGCTATACATACTTAGGTCGGGTGAGTTGAATCGCTGACTTTCTTTGAGAAAGCTATCAAGCTTCTCCATTGCCGAGGTTGAATCCCGGTTGAAGTTCCCATGCTGATCTCGGGGCACAGACTCAACCTCCTGTCGCAGGATGGGTATATACTCCGGATGGGAAGCAAGGTCATAGATAGCCTGTGTCGTAGAAGAGAAGGTTGTCACGGTACCGACCGCAATCAGAGTCATTTGATGCAGTAGCTGCATCTCAATATCATTGGCCATTGGCTCATTTCGTCCATTGCTTAGATGATCCAACATTGTCGGAGGGTCCTCGATGTTACCTCCCTTTCTTTGCCGTTCTCTCATTGATGCCATTACTCGCTTCCGGCCCTTGGCCCATTGATCTTTGATGGCCGCACGCTCTGGGATGAACCTGTAGACGAAAGGTCGCAACCAAGGGTGCCACTGCTTCAAAGCTCGTATGCAATCGAAGCAAGCCAATACGTATCCGGTGGATGCTGAGAGCCATTCTTCATCAAGGCTGGCGGCTGTCCCTTGGAACACTCGGGCATTGTTTGTTGCTACAAGACGTAGTACTCTGTCGTGTACTTTAACAGGAGTCCAATCTGAGGTTTCTCAGCAAACACTCAATTACTTTTGAACAAACACTCACCCTTATAAATTCCAAGTACCTTTGGCATATTCTTCTGTACCATCCCGTGCAGTAAGGGTGTAAAGGCCGCTAGCAAGATTAGTCACGGAATTTCGACTTGCAAATGATCCTAAGCAGTTGCTTACGCAGTGATCCAGTGAGGTTAGCTTTGATAGCATGAATAACATACTCGGGTGGGCCACCAAAGTATGTGTACTCAATTTGCATGTCCTAAGAAAGTCAGTCTGGAACGTCATTTCCAATCAGAGGATTCCACGCACATTGTCAATTGAGGCTTTGAAACTCAGCGCGGGGTGACTCTTCAATGTGTCTAGGAAGTCTGGGGGTATGACAAGCTTAATCCCTACAGGATATTAGTCTCAGCCATACACGTCAGATATCGCACTTACCGTCTTGTGTGTCGAGTCCAAAGACTTCATTTTTGAACTAAATTGTCAGAGTGCAGTCAGAGCGCAGGGATCTTTCTTACCTTTGCATATCCTTTTGCCATAACGGCGCGAGGGTTGAAGCAATACTCAAGAGCGCGCTTTCTTGCATTCCTAATCTCGTCTTGGAGTAGAATTGGAACCTTTGGCGTCTGGCTCGAGGTCAAGAATCTCACAACCGTTACGAGTACCGCAGCGAATGGAAGTGCCAGGCCAGTCAAAAGATACCCACCTCGAGGGTGGTTGAGAATCTCATCAGCCCATCGTTGGAATGTTGAAGTAAATTGGGCGAAAAGTGTGGCCGTCATGGTATCGAATGCATAGATGAGCAGTCAAAGAGTCGAAATCGAGGATGGAAAGGGTTATATGTCAATCGGAGCTTGAGTTAATCAATGCTTCCCCATTGGCATTAAGTATTGTTCATCTCGTGCCTCTCGGCTTTGAACTCGCTATGGGAGACTTCACTGTGTCCGTGTCATCCTATTGTCATAAAATGTGAAGTTCTGATTGATTAGCTATGCTTAATGTAGCGGGGTGCTTCCCTCGTTGGCTGTCAGCTGCCAGCCACTCTGCATTGTCATAGATTGATGGCTGCTGGAGCGTCACGTGCAAGCCATCTTGAGAGGTTTGTGGCTGCGACAACAATGCTAAGCTGGCTTAATTGGCGGCCACACCGAGCGAGCTTTGACAGCAATCGACCAACGAATGTATAACAAACAATTCACAACGAGAGACTTGTTAGCGTGCTTGCATCCTTATTGGGGGTTTCACAGTCGAAAGTCTTTTATCGGACGCTGATACCGTCCGTTCCGAGCCGTTGCTATTATATCAGCACGTATTTCGCGAATGAAGAAGCGTTCACGTATTCATCATCAGTTGAACATTGCATCGGAAGGCTTACATATTATATTCAATGCAGTGCAGCTGTCGCCTGTTTAAAGCCTAACCAATAACCAACAGGCACAAGGCCCAGAGTGGAAGTTTGCATATGCGAAATGACAGTGTACATGATTACGAAGGGTCCAGATAATTGGTTTGAAGTGAATACAAATACATTCCCCATTACAATTTCGTACTATATAATATTACTGCGACTTTGACTCATGCCTTGCCTTTTTCTTGTCATGTTGCTTGTTGACATGCTCGACATCCATGTCCTTTCCAACAGCAAGTAGATCTCTCTTAATTATAGCTCTAATATGAGCAGTCGCACAGACAAACCACAAGGCAACAAGAACAACGGTCAAAGCAGAGCCGAAGATCTGGATTCCCCGCGAAGACAGATTCTTTCCCACGTTGATAGTCGCAAGAGCAAGTCCCACATTGGGGAAGATAAAAGCCCACCATGTCAGACTGAATTCCATGTCTCGAATGCCTCGTAGAACTGACAATAAAGACAGTGCTGAGAACCAGATCGCCACAAGCCAGATGAAGAGGCCAACAGGGACAGAAATTCCATACCAGAGATCGCCAATTGGGGCGCTCAAACTACCAAGAAAGTCCGCTGGCAGGGCGGATTTGGCCTGTGTGCCTAGTGAAATAATTCCAGCACATGTGAAAGCTGCATTTGTTAGCATCAGCCAAGTAGTATTGCCGAAAATGACTTACCTGTAGGTCCAACAGCAATAAACATACCAGGCCTCTTAGAAGCAGCCGGCAATTGATGCTGAATCAAACGTGACAAATAGACAGCGTAAATGAAAAGCGCAAGCATCCATCCAAGACCTTGTCCCATGAGACCAGCAACAATAATCTGAACTGCGCTCCACTGAGGCTGACTGCCTGCAATCTTGGCTGCCAGAATACCGGTAACCAGGAAAGGATAAGCGGGAAGAATCCAAGCAGGCAGAGCCTCAGAAATGTCCAATCTCTCAGTCTCGAAAATAATGTGATATTGGGTCACTGCGACAATCATTTCGCAAGCGTAGTATATCCAGAAAATCACCCTCATCGCTGTAGTGAACCATGGCCCCGTCGCAGGCCCTCCATAAGCTTGCGCGCCATTGAGGATCAGAGCAATTGAAACCCAGAATGAACCAAAGAAAAAAGATTCGGACGGGTGATGCAGACTTGTCGCCAAGGCTCGAGGTTTCATGCAGAAGCGCGCGATGATCAAAGTCGTGAATGTGACAAAAAGTACGATATTGAGGATATAAACGACTTTGCCAATGGTTTGCAATCCGGTAAATGTGTACGGTTGTTCGCCCAATAAATTGGCCAGTCCACCTGTTGACATTGTGCAAGGGAACCAGCCCCAGGTTACCCTCACGACGCGATCTTTAAGGCGGAGCGGTGCCTGTTGATCGCCGGGGAACGCCTTGCCGCGCTTCTCAGCTCCCCTTTCGATATCGACATGGTGGCCATTCATGTTTCGCGCGTAGCGATTTTGATAGTCGGTCGCGTGTTCATGGTGATGGTTCGCGGAGTCATTATCAGTTGGAGACATTTTGACGTCTCCCGGTATAAAGTTGCAACGTTGTATCCACGCGCCTAAGGCTACTTTAGAGTATTATAATCTACATAGATAAATAAAAACCATCCAGACTCTGCCTTGATTTTACATGATTTAATGGTTCTTGGCTTCGTGACGCAAGCCAAGGGAGCTAAGTTGCCGTCACCCGTGGGCCAAGGTCCACTTTATGGGCCGGATATTTTCAGTTTATGGCATTCAAAAACAGAGTTTTAGAACATTCGCTCCACGGGAGTTGGGCTCTAAATCGGCAATAGCAGAATCGATCCTTTGGGCTAACTCAGTGGAGATCAATCGCGATCATGTCAAGTCCCAGCAGAGTATTTCGGGTTTGAACACGGAGCAATGCCGAAGCGGTCAAGTCGAGCGCGATACATCTACCGGATCGTCAATTCAGCTGACTGTTAGTTTCCGGGTAGCTGGGTTTGGCGCGATTGAGATTCTGAGAGTGCGGTTCTATTTTGACATCATCGCGACTTGGCAACGAGTCAGTATATGCGCCAAAATAAAACTGTATCATCAATCAATTTCTTCTCCAGTTTTAAATTTCTTATCCCCAGACTCCCGACATTAACCTTTGTTAAGTCTGAGAGATCTCGGTGAGTGCGAGCTATTGGCTACTCCAGAGATAAGCTGAGGATACACCTACCCGGTACCATGGTCGAAATTGCATGTTAATTGCCAGTCTCTTGGCCGTCTAGGAATCTGGGAAGCTATAATAAGTGTAGGAAGATGCTTTAAATATAACGAAAGTCCAACATTGTATCGCGTTCACCATCGCATTTGCCTGTCACATGCTGTGAGTGAATAGGATTCGTGAATGGGCGATAGATGTTGCTACACTTTCCAGTTAAAGTACGTGGATGTTGACCCCGCGCGTCATTCTCGTGTCTCGTTTATTAGATTATTTATTCACTATCCAGATCATGCATAGTTATAAGCTAGTTTTGAGGTTTCCAAGCGAGGTCAATATATCCAAATAGTTTCTTCTATCAATTGACCCTAGTTAATTGAAGTTGCAATAATGTCGTTCCTCCTGGCCCCATTCGAGGTACCTGTGGCCAATGCCACCCGCCCCTTGTCGGAATCCTGAACCCACTTGATGGGCCCTTCGGGTAAACTGTCGCCAGGCAAAGCCCATTGCATGTGCTTCAGAAGTCCTTCATCAAGCTTCGGCGTCATCCCAGGCTTATATACAAACTTTCCTCCATACTCGATTGGTATATTTTCCGCGTCTATCAAAGGTGTCAGAGTCGACAACGACTCGTTGCCAGACGATACTATGATAAGTTTGGAAGCTGTCCGAGGATCAACAAACTTGGAAAGGATGCTCCAAATCTTTCCAAAATATGACGGCGCGTTCAACACCTGAACAATCACGTTAATACACGTCCTTTGAGCCGTTGAATTTACTCACATAACAACGATCAACCATCTCTGGGTAGCACATGGCTAGGAGCTGGCTAATATCTTGCGCATAGCCCTTCAACGACCAAGCTTGCCTTAGCCCAAAGCTAGCCGCGTTGACAATGTAGACAGTGCTGACAATAGAAGGGCTTTGCGCTTTGCAGTCTGGCATTGACGCGCAAAGCGGTAGAACAAATCGCGTCATGTAATCGTGAAAAACGACGGTATGTTGGTTCCTCGCCGTGGAAGTCTGGCTGGCGTTGTATTTGGACATAGCTTCGGAGCTTAGTTGGCCGATGTCAAATAGGCAGATAGGTAGACCGCGCTTGTCTCTACGACCAGACCAGGTGGGATACTATATAATCTTAGTGATGTTATCTACTGAAAGCTTTGTATCTGGAGTATTTACCATTCTTCGCGTTTCTTCAAAGTCGCTAACAGAAATCGCGTCGTAAGCTTGAGTCGCATCCGTGCTCTTGCGAATCGTCACAGCTTCTTCATATTGGTTGAGAGCACCTTGAGGATCAAATCCGCGTCCTTGAAGAAATCTCCTGATAGCCGGTTAATCAAACAGTAGGGTCCAATTACACAACAAGAGTCTTTACATGAACGTAGCGTGATCGTTGATGCCATCTGGTACATCACCTTCTTGCAATCCTGGAGGGCGGTGAAGATGACCTTTTTCGTCACAGATCTGCAAAAATACTTTAAATGACTCTTGTTCAGACAACGTGGGAGTTGTCACAGTCGGTACTTCGGCCTCGTTTTCGGTAGTCATGATGGTGGTAAGGTGGAGGCCAGGAACGATAAGCGACAATTACCAGACTCGTGCGGAAATAATAATGGTATCGGGCGCCTTATCTATTTGAGTTGAGATATCAGCATTGTTCTAGGCTTGAACTTAATAAAACCACGTACCTGTTTATGAAGTGACGATGACGGGGTACGGCTCGTCAGATTTTGGTGCTGAACCACGCGTAATCGGCTCAAAACCACCGGGATTTCAGCAGACGGGAACCAAGGAATTTTAGTAGAAGCCGTTCCTTTATTTTCTGGGTCAGGGAGGTTACCCAGTCGATTCCCTTGATGCACTTCCTGGAATTATGATGACCGATGGGCCGCTGAAGGACTGTATTGCGGGTCAGATCGACTTCTGATAAATCGTGATTGGGTACGTTATATGTTGGATCTACTCAGCTTGAGATCGCGATGGGTTAAGGGATTGTTAACAGCTGTTCTTTTTGCAAGACACGGGACATTTTGGCCAAAATATTTCTGCTAAAATCGAATTGCAGATAAACTTGACGTCACAAACTAATCATAGATTTCTTTCCTGATGGCTCATTTGGCTTGTTCAGCTCACTATCTTTTACGCACGGAGGCGATCGTCCCACTAACCTCCACATAGTTAAGACATATATGCAGACTATTGACATTTGTCCCGATCTGCATTCCTTGAGACATTAAATGTTCGTCTAAGTGCGAAGCTGAGTGACGAAGCCATGACAGGAATTAACAGTAGAAGAACTAAGATGATAAAAGTGGTGCATGTTTAGACTATATAAGTTTTTAGGATAAAAGGCACAGACGTTCCTGGATCTTGGTGTTTGGCTGGTTCAGCGGCATAACCTAGTGAATATCATTAAACAATATGGATCCTTACAGCAGAACCTCAGAGCTTGTGGACATATCCCGCTTTGATACCCAAGGTCTTTGCGCTGATTATAAACTACGACGACACAAATTTGAAGATTTGGCTGATGCTGGTTGCCATCAAGCAAGGTCTGATTGGATCAAGTATGTTGGACCTGTCAACGAATTCGGAGGTTGCAACCATATCAATGGGAACTTCTCTGCGGTAGTCCTACCACTGTGCAGACCTGACCGCTTGGAATTTGTAGCATATGTGCTTGAATGTAAGTTGAGGCAAGCCAGATATGATTTCCTATGCTAACAAAATAGACGCATTTCTTTATGATTCTGTTCTTGAGGCGGAGGATGCATCTCCGGTAAGTTTATATGAGACTGAGGAGAAGTTTTAATACTAATTCCGAGCCCAGGAGTCTGCAAAGCAAGCCAAAGCGGGTATACGCCAGATACATGAAAAGATCATGGGACGACTCCTGCAAACAGACGAAATCTGTGCTAAAAGAATTGCAAAGGTGTGGAAGGAGATGATTGCTACAACAATGCGGGATAAGCGTGTCGACTTTCAGTCTATCGAGGACTACTTGGAGTTTCGCATGATTGACACCGGAGCTCCGTATGAACCCACTACTTTAATTTGAAGGCTTAGCTAATTTTAGGTACAGATTTGTCGAGGCAATTATGCTTTTCGGGATGGGCATGACGCTCACGCCAGAAGAAGATGCCGAGCTTGGTCGTATCATCCGACCGTGTTTCGCTGCTTTGGCGTTGACAAACGATTATTTCTCCTTCGACAGAGAAATCGAAGAGGCAGAAACCTCGACTCTTATCAACTCGGTTGCCATTGTGATGCGCCTCCAGAATCTGGATATCCCTTCTGCAAAGGCTGTCATCAAAGACACTATACAGAAGTATGAAAGAGACTTCATGAGACAGATCGACGAATACAAACAGCAGAGAGGGTCTGTGCCAGAGAAGATCCAGCAATACATGGAAGCCATGTCTTACCAGGTCAGTGGGAACTTGGTCTGGAGTCTGAACTGCCCCAGATATAATCCGGACTATCGGTACGGGTTAGAGGCTTGTCAGCAAAAGGTTTGATTATATCCGGCAGTTAGACTAGTGTACGGCTTGCAAGCATAGTTACGATGATTGCGGCAATAGCGAGAATAAGGTTGTTTGCGAATATTAGTAATGAAACTGTCAAAGTCAATTGGTCTCCACTGTAAGAACCCGATGTCAAAGACGTCACAGGGCACGAATGTGGTTTATAGTTGGTATAGCAACACTAAGTCTCAGGCTCATGGTGACGTACTCGACTTCGGCAGCAGCTTCATATATGAAGACTTTCAAGAACTTCCAATTGTAGTGAACCTCTGACAACCTCACCAATTGAACACCAAGAAACAACCTTTTGACGAAAATCAAAATGTCTGCTCTCCGCGCTTCCCAATCCGTCTTCCGCCGCGCAGCCCTGCGCACAGCGCCCACCATCAACACAACTACCCGCCGCTTTCTTAACACAGAATCCGCACCTACACTTTACTCAGCCCACGCAAAAGCAATTGGGGCTCGTAAAGGCCGTATCGAAGGAGAAAACCTCAATGTCGAGCTCACTATGGCCAAGGCTCTGGGCGGCCCCGGCGACAAGGGAAAGACGAACCCTGAAGAACTCTTCGCTGCGGGTTACGGAGCTTGTTTCCAATCCGCCATGAACGCTTGCGCTGCGCAAATGGGCATTACAATGCCTACCAACGTCGAGGACAGCGTGGTTGACACGACAGTGCATCTGGTGGGAGATATGAAGTCGCTCGACATGAGCCTACGTGTGGATATGAAGATCAAGGTGAAGGGTCTGAAGAAGGAAGATTTGGAAAAGGTGGTCGAGAAGGCGAAAGAGGTCTGCCCATACTCGAGGGCTACCAAGGGCAACGTGGCTACAAACGTCGAATATGTTCAGGAATAATTGTTAGTTTGCGAGCGATTGATCATTCGTCACTAAAATACAGAAAATTGAACTGTCCTGATTACGCGACGTCGTCAACTCATACTCGATCACTAATTATATTGAAAACAGTGCGACTATATGATAGTTCAAAAGAAAGAACCAATTGCCAATCTAAATGCCAGAATCACCCCAATCCTCGCGAATCATCTTAGCCCCCTTCTCACCAATCATAAAAACGGGTCCAACAATATTAACGTCCGGCAGAACAGGAATGATACTGCAGTCAATAACGCGAAGACCATCAACACCATACACCCTGAGACGTGGATCCACAACTCCACCATCAGCCTCTGGAAGCATCTGGTTCGTGCCAGACGCGTGCCAATTGGGAATCGTATTGGATTTGACGTACTCGAAGATTGCATCGTCATCTCCATCTTGTATGGCTGGACCAGGGCTGACTTCGCCATTGTTGGCACCGTATGTGTACTTTGAGAGTGCGGGATGAGCTAGGATCTTTCGAAGATAATGAAAACTTCGGATGGCCATAGCTCGGTCCGAGTCATGGGTGTAATACTGTATCGCAAGTCAGAATTGTATCCACCATCGATCGTCCCAGACTCACATTTGGGTTGATTTCAGGAGCCGTCATCATCGTGCTGTCTTTGAGAGAAACATTGCCTCGTGACAAGGCAACCATACTGCTCGCCGTCAACGAGATGTACGATTCATTGGATAGTGGCTTGTAGTAAGGCGTTGGTCCGGACGGATACCATGATGATTCAAAAAGATACTCCACGTGAGACTGGTCCGCAAGGCCAGCTTCTACCACTGCACCCGCACCAATTTGAAACAGCTCTTGTTGGGAGAGTCTTTGAAAGCCGTTAGTGATACCAGTTGGGGCGGTATATGGACCAGTGCCATTGCTGTAGAATTCCTGCTGAAGACTTAGCATAATCCCTCTTTGGGCTTATAGTTGATCCTGACCTCTTGAGCTGCTTCTAGCAAGGTAAGGTTCGACGATAATTGTTGAGTCGAAAACTGGATGTCATCATCCACCCGCGCCATGATGCTGAAGACGCTATGGTCTTTCATACTGTAAAGATATTTGTTAGATTTGTATAAGTTGAGGAGTTGGGAATGAAACTTACTTTCGGCCAATGTTCTCATTGATGACAACAGGCTCGATGGCAAATTTGTCCAGCTCGGAGGAGGGACCAAATCCCTGTTCTTATGATTAGAAAAATAACAAAGATGAAGTTTGGTTTACGAACCGAAACCATGAGGAGCTGGGGTGACTGAAAAGCGCCCATAGACACTATAACCTCCTTGGAAGCATGCACACGATGCATTCTTCCAGTCGGATGGTCAATAAATCGAACTCCGGTAACCTTGGGCTTCTTGCCATCGGTATTGGATAGAAGTTCTTGCACAGGCGCATAGTACAAAACATCAAGGTTCTTCCTGTCAACAGCCTTCTTCAGGTATGCATCATAACTTGAACTGCGCAAAAGGTGCTTGTCAAGTGTTGCTGTTCCCTGCTTCACTCCCGTGCTATTTCCCGTGTTTTGTTCTTGAACAATGGGGATGTTGGCTGCTTCACAGGCGTTCATGAAAGCGATGCTAGTATCTGGGACGTAGCCCTGGTACGCTATCTCAACAGGTCCATCGCTGTAGGCTGTGCTGTTGTAGGTTTTGTAAGTGCTGTCAAAACCCTTGGATTCGTTCTGAGGATTAAAGTGTGTGCCCTTGGTTGTTAGTCATCACTTTTATCAGTGCTATTTTGGACTTACCTTGACAAACAGAGGATACACATCATCCCATGACCAACCTGGGTTTCCTCTTTCCTCCCATAAATCATAGACTGTAGATGTACCACGTCCGTAGTAAAATCCATTAATCATGCTACTTCCTCCAAGACCCATTCCACCTGATATAGTTAGCTGATAGTTTTTGTCGTGACAAGATGAAGCTGGACATACGATGGTAGGGAAGGATTCTCCCATCAAGGCCCTGCTGTGGTGTTGTTTCGAACCTCCAATCGACCTGTGAACCTATCACTTATTAGCAAGCTTTTGATAGTATCCGCCTTCTGAATTACCTAGTACTAGAGAATTGCCGCCCAAAGGCTTGTAAGCCGCGGCGACGTTGGGATCTGGACCAGCTTCAAGGACAAGGACGTTGAATTTGCCGGATTCAGTCAATCTGTTGGCCACCACGAGACCTGCAGTTCCGCCTGTATATTTAGTCAGTATGAGATAGGAACATTTGAAGTTGGTCAAATTACCCCCTGCAATGATAAAGTCATACTCATCCTGAATCACAGCTCTTTCAATTTCTTTAATTGGACGTGCCAGTACGGCATCGGCACAAAGTAGGCCAATCGATAGAGCGAGCGTAGAGATAAACATTTTGAAAAAAGAGCACCGATGGATCAGCGAATGTGAGGATGTTGGTAAGGCGAAAAGAGCCGCATAACAAGGAGCTGAAGAGTGGAACAGCCCAAGACTTTATGCCATTTCCTTCACACCTGAAAATGATATAGCTGCTCAGTATTCTGTCAGTCTGACATGGTGTGCTCACCTTTGAGGACGCCCGAGACGTCATCCGTCCTCTAGACTCGAATGGCATTGGAAAACCAGCTGGAAGGAATCAATAGTTTGCATTGTGGATGCTTGAACAACAAACAAAATGTGTTGCCCCGCACAGTCATACTTGATCTGGCAGTCTAGTCGGTTTAGTTAGAGTTAGCGTGAGGCTTTTGAAGGCACTATTCTTTAGATTGATTTAAACAAGTCCACTTTCTGTGTGATGGAAAAATGACGTTTTGATATAGACGTCGCTAAACATCGGAAAGTTTGCGCACAACACGAGCGTTCAAGTTTAACCTTACAGACGAAGCTAAGTCCCTCCAGTAACTGATATGGGAAAGACAGCCCAATTAGGCAATATCGCTGCACAACCTTTGATACTAGCTCCTATCATGCTGCGATATGTTGCAGCAAATTATGAAATGGTGTTGGACATTCAAAGAGCGTTATTTTAATGAATAATATTTTAATAAATAAGAGAAATTAGGCTCCCTGCTCCTAATAAGAATGTGGCTGTACATGGTACAGTGTACAGTTCCCGGCTCGGAAAAAGTTGGTCGGGCATCATCAGTTCCATGTTAATTGCATTTCTTGATTCTTCGCCCAGCTCTCCATTTTACCTCCTCCATAAGTACCTGTCAGCCGCACAACAACGCCCCACTCACCACCCAAGACCTGCTCATTCGCTACTTTGACCTCGCTATTACCCAAGAAGTTTGACGCTGATCTCAATTAGACTAGTATAAACCCCAGTGACCGAAGATGTAGATCGTTTATGGAGAAAGAGCGCTAGATAGCACTCGCTCTCTGCCTCGTGTCCCATCGCTTCCGCCATATTTGTACACTAGTAGTTTTTCAAAGTATTCTACTAGTACAGAATACGATCATGGTCACAAATAAGCGTCACATGACACACGAGTACTTCAATTCGATCTGGTAGGTGGAGGAAGCCAAAAGGCTTGGTACTTGTATGAAGAAGCTTCATGATCTGCTTGAGATGAGGCCAGAAACCCGATATCACTGCGAGTACTTATGATTCTATTATACAGAAGTCAAAGTGATGTCTCCTTATAATATTAATGATGATGATGACGACCAAGAAACGGATGGCCCACTCGACAACATCAGCTCCCCAACTGCCCCGTTGTTGAACGATTTATGCAGTGGCTCGTCAATGTAACTGATTTCCAACTTCACGGACACGGTCCAAGGACTACGCCCGACTTCACAGCAGCACTGTCGTCTATGCGAAATCTGACCACCATTCGAATTACTGGAGACGTCAACTTTCTATCCGTACTCAAACAAATCTCGACTCTTCGATCAGATTCGTCGCTAAAAACGCTTGACATATCAAACGCCTTCGATCGCTGCAGGGCCTATCAACGCAGCCATGTTCAGGAGCTTCGGGCAAGTCTCGACCTTATATCAGTACGTCAAACTAGTAGTAACGCATCATCTTTAGAAGGAGCTCGCAGGAACTGCACCTTTCACCAAACTCCTAATTGGTAAAGACATCTCCCTGGATTTGCTCGCTCTTATGGTCGCTTGGCCGAAACGCCTTGAGCGACTCGCCTTTTAACAAACCCTGTAAGAATGGATCCTGACGAAGATGAAAGCACCCTACAAGATGTGCTAGATACTCAGAAAAAGCCGCTCACTCACCCCCGGATTGAGAGCCGCTATAATCCCTACCTGCGTTATACTCCCTCCTCGTGGAGAGAAAACCGCTACCAACTGGGCCTTTAAGGGTTTGACCTGAGAGACTTTCATCGTCTGGAGCAGCTTGCTCTTTGCACAGAGAAATTGACTAATTACATTGACGACCCGGATAATGGACCGATAGATCCTGACATTGGCCAATGGATGTTCGCGCCTCGTCTCCGTAGTCTCTTCTGGGTCAAGCCATGGTCTAAGATCAGGGAATTTTTTGAAGGCCATGACCCAAAGCTATTTGTTGATAAACAGTTTGAGATAGCCAGGGAAAGCACAGAGACAGACAACGTGCCAGAGCGCAGTGGCTCTCTGAAACCCTATGGCTAGAGAATATCGTGGAGGGGCCCAAGTTCCATTCTGAACAGACTCAGTTGAAACTTGAGGACGGATTGGACGCATTGGAAGAACGGGATGAGACATATGATAGGATGGGATACAGAGTACGATATACTCTACCCTCAAAGCCAGGCAAGAGTGCCTATAATCGTCAGGACTGGGATTTCCTCCCTTAGACGAAGTCTAGTCTTGGAATGACAAAGTTTGAGCTATATAGAGCACAGATCTAACGATCAAAGGAAGAATGTCGAAAGGAGGTCACCGAAGTTACATCATTCCTACAGTATCGAAGCATAAGTGTGATATTGTATGTGATATCTGTCGACCTCGGGCACGAAATGTATGGAAACTTCCAGCCAAGACCATCAACGATTATTGCCTTCTCCATTTGGGACATCAGGCTGCTCTACTCAGCCGAGTCGGGCTTGGCGAGCGGTTTTCAAGATGCCCAGAGACGCCGATCATTCGCAGGAAGAGGTCAGCTCTGGCCCACTCTTTACATGCTCAAGCTGACAAGTCGTTTGAGGCTGCTTGGCATTGCCTGACTTGGAAGGTCTAAGCAGTCAGTAGTGGAAATAAGCACACCTGTGTTGACAAATATGGGGGCAGGACAGTGATGTCCCAGTTTGAGGATAAATTACAAATTTTCTAGCCTAACGACTATAGGCGAAAAGTACTTCGGGTCGCACTAACGCCTTCAACTATATGTGAATGTGACTATGTAAAGTATCATGAGAAGAAATTATCCTGGTGAGCCTAATCAGCTGCTGTTCTCGTACAGATCGTAGTAGGTTCGATGGATCGTATTTTTCCAAGCCCGAGCACTTTCTATGTTTCGTTCTGACTTTACAACGTACACGCCTGGAGATTTGAAAGCTTTGAACAGCTTATCTCTGTGCAGCAAACCTAAATTTCAGATATATCCTCACTATGCTCTCTTTCATACCACAGGCCAAACTTAAGCTTAAGCTTAGTAAATAGCTGCGTCCAGAAGAGGAACCAAGCACGAGAGCAGCCGGGAGAGCAACCGGAAGAAGGATAAACTGACCAATCCAAGAAGCCCTCGGGAACCATTTAATGTGCGTCGTAGATCCCGATGACAGGCACGTCATAGGGAATCCTACAACACCATGTACCATACGCGTAGATCCCGATGACAATTACAGAGATCCTTATAACCTGGATTAATCGTGAAGAAGAGTACGAGATCGACGATCTACAAGACTTCATGTCGAGAGATGAGATAACTGAGAAATGTTTGATCGGGGGTCTCCGATGCATTGCTATGAGCAGAAAGGTATTTAAAGGCAAAGTCTTCCACGACTTGAGAATAATTAAAATAGACACCTTCACACTCACAGTCGATCTCAAAAAAATCATCTTAAGCACCAAACACTCGGTAATTAATCATGAAGCTGTCTACAGTTCTGTCTCCAGCTATCTTTGCTGCTATCGCAAAAGGTGCTGCTCTTAGCAGGCGACAAAACGTCGCGGAGTGCTTCGGTGATCAGGGCCCAAACTTGAATGACTGTATGTCCACATGGCTCCCTGATATCAACTAATATACTGACATTCAGTAGGTGATAGTGTGATTGCGCTTCTTGCTGACACGTATGAGCCTCCAGCTGGTAAGGCGAATAGAAACCAACTACTCGCCGTTGAATACTGATTATTTCTTTAGATCCTAGCAAGGGAGTGGAAATTTTTGACGATCATCATGCTTTGAACTGTGACATTGGGATTGCCTGGAACGATCCCAACAACAGGCCTTCCATTAGTTCCTCGGATCTAATTCCTTATTTCAACATTAAAGAATTTTGCATCATTCCGAGTCAATCCGGCGGCTACTCCAAAAGCGTTGACGGACTGTATACTGTACGAATGACCAACGACCCCCTGTACAACCCGCCAACCAAACAACGACGACAGGTCGACGGTGACAACGTAAGTCACTAAACCATCAAAATCCTTCAGAATGTTACTGACGTATACCACAGAGCTTCCGCTTGAATGTCCTGAGTCACCGCATCGAACGGCCAGGATTCCGCCAGAAGGTTGGCCCGAGCCTCCCCAGTGGAAGCTCCTACACGGTCACCGCTGGCGAAGCCAACAGTGTTTCCGTCGGCGCATCCTTTGAGCTCAGCGGAGGCTTTTTTGAAGTCTTTGAAGCTGGTGTGAGCACTAGCTTTGAAAGCACCCATGAGGTTTCCAACTCCGAGTCCACACAGATCAGCGTCGAGTGCGGCTCTGGAAAGAACGGTCAGATCTACTGGGTGCCTAAGTGGGATCATTATGAGGGAATCTTTGAGCCCAGCGGCACGGCTGGTGACGTCTGGAACCCGCTTGATGACAGCAATGGTGACTACATGGTTGAGTGCCAGGGTTAGGTAAGGATGCTCAATGCGTCTGGGAGGGCACTCTTGACAATTTGGACATGGCCATTATCCAAGGCCTACTAGGGCCTCTTTTTTCTCTTCTTCAGATACATTTCGTATCTCATAACTTTCATTAACTTCATTGCAGCTTTCAGCACGCATGCTTTACATATTCAGCGTAGCAGCTAGTACATAAATACACCACTCTCCTTAAATTCAGAAATACGAGTGACCGCGCGTTACATGCCTCAATTTCCTATGAACAACGCCGCCTGGATCATGATTGGCATAGTGCTTAGTGAAATAACCCTTCGCTGCTTACCAAACCTGTTTCAATAGTTGCTCTACCTTAGTGAACTTGTAGTCCGGCAAAAGCTTGTTCCATTCTTCAGAGACATTAGACACACCTCGGTGATAGCCGATTAGAATGCCAACAATCACCATCTTAGAAAACGCCTCGACTTGGTCCTGGGGAACTGAAGGCAGCGTAACGTGAGGGTAGTTATCCGTCTTCAAGTGGCCGGCTTGGAGATCCTCCATCTTCAGCCACTCGGTGGCGAAAGGTTGTCCTTCTCGTGTTAGTCAGAACGTCATGGGTAATTAGTTCACATGCATGCGCGCTTACCTCTAACTCTCTCTCCAACTTCCAGGAGCTCACGATTGGTAACTCGGTCACCACAGATACCTCCCACAGCTGGCCATTCGCCTTGGTAGTCTACAGCCAAGGTGACCACATTGGCAATATCCTCAACGCAAGTGTACACGACCTCATCGTCCAGTGTGCCTTCGGCCATCAATGCCTTCCGCTTCTCGAAATCGACGGTGACAGCTGTGGTGCTAAGATATTTTGACGTTTTGTGTGGGTGGCAGAAATAATCCATGAATCCACCAGGCTGGAATCGACAATATTCGAGAACCTGAAAATAAGATCAACTTCGCTCATACCCAAGCAAAAATGGATTTGTGTGTTTGGCTACCTTTTTCTTTGAGTTAAGATTCTCCAGATACTTGGCAACCTCGACCTTGCCACTATACCACGACATTACGTCGAGTGAATCGGCCAATTTGACACCCCTAACACTTGTCAGTATTGAGTGATTCGGATTTTCTGGAGTGACTAACGTTCCCCATTCAGACGGGGCATATCTTTTAACACTCGCCTCAACAGCCGCATCAATGAGACGTTTCTGGTTCTCAGAGCCAGGATCGAGGTGTACAGCGAAAAAGCAGAGAACTGTGTTCACTCCTCGGAGTATGTCGACCAACTCCTGCTTGTCTGAATAATCCGTTTGGACCCACTCGACACCTTTAAGTTGAGGGAACTCCGAGGGGTCCTTGGTTGCCTTAGTTAAGCTCACAGGTGTCATAATACGGGGACTTATTCACCTTTCGTACAAGAGCTTTGATCTCATGTTTTTCGGTAGCGACAAGCCTGTCAAGGATCTCCCGGGCGAGTTCTGCGAATAATTAGGAATTGAGAGAGTAATGGGAGAGAGCGAGGCATACCACTTGAGGCTCCAGCGATAGCAATCTTGACCATTTTAAAGAAGTTGAAAATCGAAGGAATTACTCTTTATAGAGAAGGCTTTAGTTTGAATGGTTCTTATTCTTATTTGAAACTTCTGCTACAAATCTCTTCTTTATATACGCAACCTGACTATCCCCACATATTCTTAACAATTGTCAGTCAGTATCCTGGAACAAACATGTACTCCGATGTCACGTAACCATGCAATGAAGTTCGTAAGAGGTCTGTTAGGGACGGCTTACTGCTCTTCCGCGGTTACGTGACGCGGATGAATTAAAGCCAGGCTAGCCCCACATGGTCCGCATTCCAGATGACAAATCCAATGGACGTTCTGCTTACGGTCCCTATCAGGCCAGCCGACCACGAAGCTAGGCAAATATAATCACATAACCACTTCAGAAACTATGGTCGCGGCGCAAATAGATGATGACCTGTCTGTAAGTATTACCTAACCGCCTTTCAGCTCATGGACTAATTTCTTGAAGCGCCGTCGGGAGCGAGGGCGACGCTCACAAGCAGCATTCCGCAAGCGCCAGGCGCAATCTGTCCAGGCATTGGCAGACCAGAACTCTCGTCTCAAACAGGGCATTCAGAAACTATTGAATGCAGCTTATGGTGACGAACGGCCTGGCATGCTGAGTGTCTTGCGCGACTTGGCCAACGAGGCGGAGCTTAGCATCCCCGCAACACTGTCAAAGGACGAAGTTCTGCCAACAATGGAAGTTTCTGCGGACGGGTCTATTCCAATCCTCCAACGACAGAGAACCATTGATTTCCCGGTCCCTCATTGGGGTATGCCTTTGGCTATGGAACTTCCTCCTACTGCACAATATCGTCTGGACTGCAGCATGTGGTTAGATCCCCTGCACTACCTGAGGGCCTCAGTACCACCTCAAGATATCCTTCCTTATCTTGGTTCAGGCGCAGATTCTTTCGCAGGCCTTTTATTCTGGTCCGTTATGGAACATAGCCAATGTGGTTGCGCGAATCATGACACAAGATCCATCGTGAAGACAAGTCTTGGTCATTCTGCAGCAACCCAGACCATCAAGCCGACATTTATTCAGACTATGGCAAAGGCAAGAATAGAATATAAGCAGACCGGATCTATATGCCAAGAGCACGCAGTAGCTTCTGAAGATGACTTAGGTCTAGTATTGTGCAAACTGGTGGAAGACGACTATCGATCTACAGGTAAAGATCCAGGCCAGTGGCTGTCATGTATTAACATCGAGAAACGGATCAAGTGCGCAGTTAGCGATCGTGGACTAAGAGAATTGAGAGATATTGCCAGTGGAAAAGGAAATCCGGCTATTCGTAGCTTGTTGGGGGATCTTCTGTGCAAGCTCTATGATAGCTCGGTTTGCTTCGGGGACGGGCCTCGCTGGAATGTTGATATAGTAGACACATTATTCGCCCCGCTGATACTCCAGGCTTTCCCAATGCGATGCTAAATCTATTTGAATCAGATCAATAAAGGCGGTAAAAAGTATGTTTCCAATGTGCCGTTAACTTCCGTATTAGCTCCCGATACTGGGAAGGTCAATGATCGAACACAGAAATACTCATCGTTCAACAGACTACATATCATATAAAGTACAAAGTATTGCAGGCACCACCCCCCACTGCCACAATTACAGTGGCCGACCTTACAGCACATAGATGCCCATTTTACGAGGAGTGACCTTATTGTGGAACATGTAGTCAATCTCATCGTATCGTCGACCCTTTAGCTCAGGAATATAAACCCAGCTCCAAATAGAGGCAAGCAGACCAAGTCCGCCGAAAACGAAGCCAACCTTGCCCTTAAGATTCGCCTCATCAGGATTAACCATGTAAGGGATAGCAAAGTTCATAGCGACTCCCATAACAGACTGTATAGCAGTTGCCAACGCCATCGTGTTAGCCTTGAGAGCCAGAGAAGCTGTCTCGCCTAAAACTGCGAAGGCCATGGCTCCAACGGTGGCAAAGTAGACATAAGCGTAGATAACGGTGCAAGCGGCTTGTACCCATTTGGCAGCAGCGGTAGGCACGACATCCATGATACCAATGAGGAATAAAAGAACAGTAAGAGCTCCCATACCAGAGAGGAAGATCTTGCGACGACCAAAGGAGTTAACGACGAACCAACTGCAGATGTTTCCAAGAACACCACAAGCTGTGACTCCAACGCCGAGATCAAAGCTCCGGGAATCCTCAAGGCCAGCGAGTTGGAAAAAGTACGTCGAGTAGCCCAGGACGAAGATGATGCCGACAAAATGTTGGCACACGAAAACTCCCATGCTGATCATAGTTCGAATGAGGTCAGTTCCCTTGAAGCACTGGATCAAAGACGGTGATTCAGCTGTTGCTGCTTGCTCCTCGGCGATGGTGTTCTGAATGGTGGCCAGCTTGGCGTCAATGTCTGCCGATGGCCCGTAGAGTTTGATGATAGACTTCCTTGCCTCATCAATCTTGCCCTTGCGAGCAAGATACCATGGTGTCTCCGGGGCGAAGGGTAGTCCAGCAGCCAAGATGACGATAAAGATGCCTTGAGTCGCCAAAGCGCCGCGCCATGCCCAATGATCGGTGCGTTCTCCAAAAGCCTTGATAACGCTGTTGGAAACCAATTGACCAATGGCAATACCGAGGTTGACACCTGCTGTAGCGATACCACGCAGCACAACAGGGGAGATCTCGGAGGTTGCTAGAGGTGCAAGAGTGAGGAAGAAGCCCAGTGCGAGGCCGAGTATGAGCTTGGACATGAGGAAGGCAACGTTAGTGTTTGACATGCACTCTCCGATAGTACCACCAGCAGCAAGCACTAATGCCATAGCAAGGGAATTCTTTCGGCCGACCTTGTCGCAAATCCACGAACACATGAAACCGCCGAAGAAGCCGCCGACAGAGCTGATAGTATTGAAGGCCGTTTGCCAATCCGCGGGGAGAATCGCTTCGCCATTTTCGACGTATCTGTTATTGCGTTAGATGGAGGTCCAAACCGAGTAGTGAAGCATCGTACCCAAAGTCACGACGGAACGAGGCGACAGAGATCATGGCACCGTTGATCTGCGCGTCGAATCCCCTATGAAGAAATGGTTAGCAATTGTGCTGTTGTAAAACAATGCTATACTCCGCTCTTACCATCCAATCGCTGCAATTGACCAGTAGAAACACCACCAGACTACAGCAGGATGCTGACGAAAACATTGTTTGAGAGTGAGCTTGTGCTCAGCCTGACGATCCGCGTTGACGGCATGTGATTTATCGTCGACGAACTCGGTACCAGAGACTTTGGCCTCGAGTTCAAGATCTGTTTTGGCGACAGTGTGTTTTTGGGAAGCCTCCATGACTATGATCAGGGCGGCAACTGAAACGGGAATATTATTGATGGTGAGAAGACCCAGAAAAGATTACGATGTTCACTGCCGAGACCTATATATAGATTCACTTTGCTGCATCATCTTGGTGTCTTAGAATTGTACAAAGACTAACTATGCAAGGCCTTGTACCCCAAGTTGAAAAATCATGCGAGCAATATTTCGCAAAGCTTGACTAGCTCGGTCTAGGCCGTTCTGGGGATTCTGGGGAAATCGTCTATACCAGAATCGCGGGGATCGTGGGGATGCGAAAGAATTGAGCTTGGCCTAGTCTGGTTCTTACGAGCGACATTCCCCGGTGAATTCTCCACTTCGGCCTCCAAAAGTGGTGTGATGGATCTCGAGGTATAAGGAGCGACACTCCCCGATCATAACTCCACTCTATGCTTGCTTTCTCTTCCTTTGGCAATAACAACAACAACAGACGACACAATAACGCACAATGACTCCGCAATCATCAGCCGATCACTATCAAGATCAAGAACCGGAACGTCGCCCGGGGAAAAGACCAGCGCCACGCGGTACTGCCTTCTACCCGCGAAAAAGGGCCAACACAGCTTGTCAAGTCTGTCGAGCGCGCAAGACCAAATGCGATGGCCTGAAACCCTCTTGTTCATATTGTCTCAGCGTCGGGGCGAACTGTATACAGTCCCCGGTTGACCTGTCATCGTTTGACCCCGCTAGCCTCAAGATTCTTGAACGCCTTGATGATTTGGAAAGAATACTTCGGGAGACGCGGCATGACGCTGCCGAGCAGGATGCAGCGGTTAACAGCGGGCAAACTCATAGTCAGACCAGGGATCTAGGCGAAACACAGTGTACTCCCCAAAGCGACATACCGCTGAGAAGTATCCTTCCAGAAAAAATGGAGAGCCTTCTCCTCTGGTCCGTTCTCTCTCGCGACATGTCAGCCCATGCGACCCTCCAGAACGACCCTCCCTTGCCATCGCCATCTTACTCCACAGGGTGCAGTTCTTTGGCCGATATTGCAGATCTGGATACCCAAGCTACGAAAGCGCTCCTGGATAACTTCTTCGCCCATGTCCACTGCAAGAATCCTATCCTCGAGGAAGCGGCTGCGAGACGTATCGTTCTCAACGCCGTTATGGAAGGGATTGACTGGTCGCCAGAATCATGCTTGGCATTAATCATTTGTGCACTGGGCAAGATAGCAACACCTTTGGATGCGAGCTTCCATCTGAGAGCTGATTCAACACCATATGTAGAAGCTCAAACGCTGTTCCAAGCAGCACAGAAAAGAATTGGTACTCTAATGGCTCGATCAGACCTTATTTCAGCGCAATGCTTTTTTCTATCTGGGGTGTTCCTCATGAGCATCTTTCGTCCATTCGAAGCATGGCGCTATTTCTCACAAGCATTGGCGACCTGTCAAACATTGCCATTTTTACAGAGGGCACAGTTCCTTAGCGTTTCGGATGGGCTTGAATCCTCACGACCAGAGTTGGGCGAAACTCGACAAGAAGCAGTGTACTGGTCAGCCTGGAAGTCCGAAAGAGAACTGAGAGGAGAACTGGCACTACCTGATTTCGCCGTGTCTTATTGTTCAAGTGTGTTATATCCTCCTTTCTTTCCTACACCTCCCCACCCGCTTGAATCGACCAAGACTTCAGCTTCTAGCAGACAGCACACCGCTTGGTTATTTTACCTTTCTGAGATCTCGCTCAGAAGACTATATAGTCAGACAAGCAACGACATCCTCGAATTGCATCGGGCATCAACATCGAACCTAGATTTCCTCCAGCAGCTGGCACTGCTTATACCGACTTACGAGACGCAATCAAACGGTTGGGCTGAGGGCTTACCACCGGAGTTGTCAGTCAAATCTGTCCCCATAGAGGATAATGTATGTTGCTTCGTGCTCCGCGGCCATCTTATAAACTTCTACGAACGTCTTTACTGGCCATTCGTAATGGCCCACCTTGCTGCTCTGGAACAGGGCATCACAACAGTCATACCCGGACGCCAATTCGTAAACAAAGGACTCGAGTATCACGTGTTGAACGTCGAGATTAATGAAGCGGGTTTCTTGCATCGGCATCACGGAACATGGTTCATGATCCGCGCCCTTGTTCGTTCTGCAACTGTCTTACTTGCAGCGCGGCTCTTGGGTTCAGAAATGCCGAACGGCTGGCGGGAAGCATGTGAGAGAATCATGCAGGTTTTGAGAGCGTGGGAAGAAGATGTGCCAGGATTACCGAACCATAGGAATTTCTTGGAGGGAGTATTGCATGGGCTTGGCGGTTAGCAATTATGAATAATTCGTAATTAGTTATTATGCATAATATGTAACTCAGTAGGCTCAGATTGAGTTCCCCGCGTTTTAACGAGTCATACGATTGTTAACTATATGCGAGTGACGTTGTGATGCACGATGGTGTAAGCCATCGGGGAGTGTCGCCCGTAAGAAATATCCGGGTTACTCCACCCAAAGACTGTACAGACTATTTAGGTGAACAATCACACATGCCTTTACCATTCTATCTCTAGCGACCTATGATGACTTGAATTTCACATTTTCTCTCTCTATCCTTCGCAATATAGCATTCGTCTCGACACTTTCTTACCATGGTCGCAACCGCAGGTACCCCGGGCTCCTACAACGGCATCCAGAATGGCCACACTCAAGCCCACCCAGCATGCAAAATGCTACATACAGAAGGAAGCAAGATCGTCGATTCCTCGGGAAACCAGATCATTCTCAAGGGCACCGCTATAGGCGGTATGCTCAACATGGAGAACTTTATCACAGGATATGCCAGCCACGAACACCAACACCGGCAACAAATGGCCCAAGTCCTAGGTGAAGAGAAAGCCAATTTCTTCTTTGACCGGCTGCTGCACCACTTCTTCACAGATTCGGACGCTGCCTACTTTGCGTCTCTGGGGCTCAACTGCATCCGCATCCCATTCAACTACCGTCACTTTATTGATGATATGGACCCCGATAATCTCAAACAATCTGGTTTCGATTGGCTCGACCGTTGTGTGGATATCTGTGGCAGACATAATCTCTATGCTGTTCTAGATCTGCACGCTGTTCCCGGAGGTCAGAATCAAGATTGGCACTGCGACTCTGGGCTCTCCCGCGCCGCGTTCTGGGATTTCAAGGATCACCAGGACAGAGCTATCCAGCTTTGGAAGGCTCTGGCGTCTCACTATAAGGGTAACCCTGTCATCGCCGGATACAATCTTCTCAATGAACCAGCCGATGAATCTAAAACACCCACGGGCCACTACGGCGATAGGTTGATCAAGTGGTACGAAAGAGTCGAGAAAGAGGTCAGAGCAATCGATTCCGATCACATGATCTTCATCGATGGAAACACCTACGCCATGGACTTCCGAGCTTTCCCAGAGAAGCCTTTCCCGAACGCCGTCTATGCATGCCACGACTATAGCTTCCTAGGCTTCCCCATTGGGGAGCAATACGAGGATACGCAGGATCAGAAGGACAAGTTGCGCAGCAGCTTTGAGCGCAAGGTGCAGTTCATGAGGGAGAAGAACGTGCCAATCTGGAACGGTGAGTTTGGACCCGTTTACCAGAATGAACACAAAGAAGGAAAAGAAGGTATCAAGACCAACGACAAGCGATTCAATCTGCTACAAGAACAACTCGCGATCTACAGAGAAACAGACGTCAGCTGGTCGATTTGGCTTTACAAGGACATCGGTTACCAGGGCATGGTCTACCTCGATCCCGAGTCACCATACATGCAACTCATCGCGCCATTTGTAGAGAAGAAGCAACGTCTTGGTCTTGACTTTTGGGGTGTCGTCAACAAAGACGGTGTCAAGCATCTATACGAACCTTTTATTCAAGGTTTGAAGGAGGAGGTCTTGGAACAATACAGAGATACTAAGTATCCCAAAATATGGACATTCGAACGCCAATTCGAGCGTGTTATCAGGGAATGTCTGATGAGCGAGTACGTTGGTTGGGAGCTTGCGGAGCTGTTCAGAGATAAGAGCAAGGAGGAGTTAGAAGAACTTGCCAGTAGTTTTTCTTTTGAGAAGTGTGTCAAGAGAGATAGGCTAGTTGAGATTCTTAGCCATGACTCTAAGATCTCGGCTGCCAAACAGTCTTGATAGGATAGCGTCTGTAGTAATATATGCGACTCGTCAACAGTTTCTCGAGTATAGTTTCACTCACCTTGCCGGCAAAGTGCCATCAATCCACCAGTATCGCTTATCTCCCGAACAGCTCAAGTGTTGTTTCATGGTAATGCTGATTTGCCTTGTTTTACTTGGTCATCTGACATGACTCAGGTACCAAAGATCTTAAATTGCGGCTGCGACCGGACGACTCAACCAAGACATACGTTGAAGAGATAGTCCGCCTGAGGTGAGGTTATGCACACGCTACACAGCACTAATTGCTCATCCTGGCCAAGAATGTTGACGATTGCCAAGACGTATGAAGGTTTGCCGACGGGTAGGGGAAGAGTAGTATTCGCAACGGGGGTAGTGGAGACCGTCAGTTGAGAGCGGTACCAAGCGTTGGTTCCGGGGCTGGTTTGATTTAATTAGTTAAGACTATTTCACCTGCAATGTTACCACCGTAGTTTCGGTTCAGTTTAGCCTAGCTCGAATCCACATCCTTGAGCTGAACCAGGTCCTTGGGAATAGCTCGTGTCACGGTGGTAGGGTAGGGATATGACCTGTTTCTATGAGTTTATAGCGGGCTTTGAGGCTTGCTCATCGGCGATTGCTTTTCTATAGAGTGGCATTGTGCCTTTGCTGTGTTACATTAGCATCTATGGACTGTGGCACCACGAGACTGGTGGCTGGGTGTTAAGATGAACCGCTCAGGTGAACCAATAAGCAACCGGTTGTGCTTACTTGCGGGTAATCTTCGGCTCATTTCATGTCGTTTTCCGAAACTTGGGTTCCCTTTTCCTGTCACACACAATGGAAGATATAAATGACAACACTTGTGTCAAGCTTCCATCACATACAAACTGTCTGGACATAGAAGAATCCTTTAGTTGCGAGACTTCAATAGAATTATCATTACAGACATGTCTTCACTCAATCAACAGCCGCAGAGCACAATCCATTCTGTCCCCTAGATTTGGACAAGCTTACCCTATATCTCTGCGATTACCTATTTCAGCGAAATACGTGCCCGAATCCCTACAACAATACAGAATGACTAAACACCGCTGATCCATTACCAACAGCTATATTCTGACATCTTACGCCTGTTTCTATAAAGATCGGATGGCCCCCTTTCCAATTTGAATAGAGGCAAAGGGAGGTCAATCCTGTCTAAGCGGGTTTCCTTTGCGACAAGATAGAGTGTGGAGCGCTTAGATAGTGACACGTAGCCAATGGGTGGCAACTTATTGAATCCGTCAGCAAGGTCATCTTCGTCGAGCAAAAGTATCTTGAATGAATTAAAAGATGCTATAAACTTTTACGAACAATGAAAAGAGGTAGAGAAATGCTCCGAGGTGTAAGCCTTTGTCGGTAGTCGGTATAGGCCTTTTTTTTAATCTAGTCCTACGGACTTGCGGACTTGATTTAAAGAAGATCGGAGTCGATTGAGCCTACACAATTTAGTTGCACTTCAATTGATTGGTAGTCCTACAACCTCGACCTGTCATGCAGAGTTGCCGCTTACGGGAGTAGACTAAGCAATCCAACGTCAGCACTACTGTAGATTACACTGCGCCTTGGAGATAGCCAGTTATTTAAACATCAAAACAGCCGCTTTTGAGTAACCTCAAATCGCCAAGGCCTTTCTCTTGCGAAGAAGCTATATCACAAATATGAGCGAAACAAAGAAACCGTGGGTCGACGGCCCTTTCACACTTATCAGCGCATCCAAATCCGGCGACTCGGTGAGACATAATAACCAGTGGCTCTCTATTGCCCCGCTCACTAACCTAATAAATTGTAGCCTGGAAAGAAAGCAGAAGGAGCCAGGAGATGCGCCGCTGAAATGACAGTCGTACACAACCTGTTCCTTCGAGGAGTAAACGCAATCTATCTCCAAGCCGTCAATGTCGCTGAACGCGGAACTCCCAAAGATAAATCGGATTTTGCCAACTTCGCATGGTCATGGAGCGAAGAAGTGCTGGAACACCACAATGTTGAAGAAACACGGATTTTCCCAGAGATAAACGAGCTTGCTGGAGTGCCAGGTCTTATGGACGCCAACATTGAAGAACACCATTTATTCCACGAGGGGCTCGAGAAATTTAGAGAGTATGTCGATAAATTACGCAAGGGAGAAGAAGAACTAGACGGTGAGAAACTCAAAGGCATCATCGACTCATTCATGCCTGTTCTCAGAACACATCTTGAGAACGAAATCGAGACCCTAGTCGGTTTAGAGAAATACGCCGACAAGTGTGACTGGGGAGCGTGGTTCGAAAAGGTAGCACAGGAACTGGGTGCACAAGGTATGAAGAGCGCAACCCACCGCAACGAACTCTTACCTCTTGCTATGATTCTCCATGATAAGACATACGAGGGAGGAATTTGGGGAGACTTTCCACCGCTCCCCTGGATTGCTATGGTCGCAATTCGTTGGTTGTTTGTTAGGACGCATCAGGATTGGTGGAGGTTTGCGGGATGTGATTCTACATCGATGCCACAGGAGTTACCGTTCGCTTAGTTATTTGGTGTATGATCTTTACGGTGTTGGGAATAAGGAAACGAGTTTATGGGTTGTAATTTCTGGTTACGAGATAGACAATGAATGTTTGATAGTTGTCTGAATCAAGAAAGCGAATTCGAACGCGTACCCATATCAAGGATCGGAAGTTAGACATCAACGGTGCTTGTGTCAAAACTACCTACTCCTCAGGCCAGTCTACCAACACGTAGCATTGAGAATCTGTCAGATCATATGGTGGCCGTTGTGACTTGCCTAGGCGGATATAACGCGAGGGGGGTTATAGCGAGACAGCAAATTAGCTTTGTTGGTAGTTTCACTGTGATACTGTATCTCCAATTTCCCGTGTTACATAGACTACCTATAACGGGGCCATTTGTCAAACAGCCGTTATTAGCGCAACAAGTCGGCCATTCCACGGCTCGTGCAAACGGGTAGACGGAAGCTTGTCACTCTGCTCCATGGATCAGCGAGTTTAGGGCTCGTCTCGAGTACAGCCCTCAATTTGGCCTATGAAGTACTTTCGCCTACGGGCTGATCCGCTCGGGATGGCGCCAGAGCAATTCCGGACCCAAAGGACTGGGATAGTGTAAGGATTGGAAAACTTGGCTTGGACCTGTCTGATACTACATTGTTTCCCCTTAATTAGATATTCGCTTTCGTAAACGAAAGTGAATGACAGACAGTTATCGTAACCATATGCAGATAGTGACCAGGGTCCTATGGAGACAGTGCAGACCAACAGCCGTACGACCGGGTTACAGTGCAGTAGTGGTGTAATGTGCTAGGGAGCATGCACTCACTACCGAGATAACAGATCACGGGACCTGCATGATTGAGAGGGAGCATATACGTTGTGTAGTGAGAAGCTGTGCCAAAAGATGAGACCGAAAACCACCAGATCAGCTATATGGCGACGGGGATCATATTGCACATTCAATTGTCTGGTAGTGAGAAAATGCGGGTTAAAATTAAATTGCCGAATGGCACTCTCAGGTCCAGGCTTCGTTTGGGCGATCTTCCCCATCGTACGGGTAGAGGGTTCTGGATCCATCCCTCTGCTGATCGCCCCCTCAATTCGACATTGAACACGGGTCGCTTCGCAATTGACGTGTAACGCTTGTATGTAGGAGAAAGGAGAAGTCTTGGGGAAAGAGATAACAGAAGTGAAGAAGGTCTAAATTCACACTGTTGAACGGACATTTCTTAATACGACGGACGCGGTTGGGAATAACAACACGACTCAAGCTACGCCTGACTGCCAATGGTTCGCGGCCTTACAGGGCAGGATCAGGCGAAAATTGGGCTCATCACACCACCACAGCTCAGATGAGCAACAAAGCGTACACTATAACCCCGGCGTGATCAACGCCTCAGTAAAAGCAACGCAATGCATTCTGAGACACGGCACTGTACCACAATCGTATTTAAGCAGTTTGTAGTAAGGATAAACGGCAGCTAACAAATAAACCTTCGCTAGAGTCAGCGCCAGGACCGCGTTGGGCGTGTTAGCGTTGTTCTCCCTCCTTGCGTCGGGCTACTAAGACAAGCCCTTATTGTCATAGCTTCGGCAACATGGAAGAAAGGCTTTCTTGTCTTTGGCTAGGTGTTATTATCCGTTTCAGAAATCTAGGACCAGCGAGCTAGCTAGCTAGCCCTGACCTGACCTGACCTGGCCTGTCCCGACTGTGCGTATCAGTACCTTTTCGCAAACACAGCGGCACCTAGTTCAATCAATGGGAAGAGTTCCAGTGGAGTAGCGTTGTATTTTGTTATTTGCGCGAGGCTGCATCAAAACAGTCACATTCTCTGGTTTCTCCACTGCCAGAATCCCGGAACCCTAGCTACAGCCAATGTCTGGCTGGTTACCCGAGTCTGCAACCCCTGCTTTTGGCCTTGCCGTTCCAACGGCTTTTTCTTTTTCGCTTCGCTTTGACTTGTACAGGAATGCGACAAAAGGGAATTTGACCGCTCATTTCTGCCGTTTTTTACCCATGTAACCTCACTAACCTAATCGATGTCATACGAGACAATCCTTTAAAGACTGTCATTTCGGCACTTGAACTACTTGTTCCTACTAATAGTCCTGCACGTCTTCTTCATACAATCTTTCATCCGTCATCTCCCAGCTTTCGTCGATAATTCATCTACCTACCATTAGTACGAAAAACAAGTCACAGCATCACATATTCTCACAATGGAAACAATGGCACCACTACAGCAGGCCCTGCCCTCTCTTCAGCTTTTCCTTACCTCGGAGCAGTCTCACGAATTGGGCATGACACCATTTTTCAGCTACTCCGTTACACTCCCCGAGCGCCCTATTCCTGGCGCCTCTGAACGACAACCCATCGAGACTGAGCGCCTTATCGTCCGTCCCTTCACAATGCAAGACCTAGAAGCTTTCCACGAGCTTCGCAAGATACCCGAACTCCAAACCCACTCCACAGGACGTGGTCGCGCTAGCAAAGATAAGGACGAGTCGGAACGACAACTCCACTCCCTAGTACAAGACGACCAATGCCACTGGTATTTCGGCGCTTTCCTTAAGTCGACTGGTGAGCTTATCGGCGAGGGTGGTCTGCCAGATGTTCTCACCATGGCCTCCTCACTTTCTGGCTGGCCCGAAGCCGAATTTCTCATCAAGCCCCAACACAGCCGTCAAGGATATGGAACAGAGCTTTGGAAGGCCGTTATGGATTCCTGGTGGGATCTTCCTCGCGAGAGAAGAAGACACCAGCTCATTTCCTTGGTCGTGCCCGGTAAAGAGGCCGGTGACAAGGTGGACGAGAGCGTCGTTTTCCAGTGGGAAGCCAGCAACGAGGTTGCCCAAAGTTTCTTTGCCAAGGTCCTGGCACAAGCGCCAGTTGCTGCAGAAGGCGGCTGCGAGAGTATCGATAGACGAGATGGAAGAGAGGGAAGCTTGGTCACATGGGCTGGTACTATGATCAACAACCCCAGACCGGTCCCTGAGGATGATTCCGACTCAGAATAGAGATATCAATCACATCTTTTCTAGGTACTGGGCAGGATATACAGGGGCGGCAATTACTGATTTTGGGGCATGCGTAGCATCAAAAGCGACAATTCGTTAGAAATGATAGCATTAATGGAAATTATATAATCACTTGATATCGTGACACCTACTCTATAGCTACGACGTGCTGCCTAAGTCATTTGACTTAGCGACTCTGCATGAGATACTTCCCCATTGAGTCGTAGATTCAAGCTCATGCGTCAACAGTGGATATTATTCGTCTCTGTGATAATAAACGGCATTTACCGTACGTGTCACATGCCCCCTCCATTGTGAAGGGAAAACCTGAAACAGGAGTTGAAGTTGTGGATAAACAAAAAGCCGCGGTCCTTGCTTTTTAATGCCTTAATGCAATGACTTGTCACGGATGGATACGGTCTCTTGAGATGATATGTAATTATGATTTTTCGATAATAAGTTAACATGATACAAATGGGCCAAGTAACTGAGCAGTCAGCAATGGGATGGATCAATATGAGGGGCAAAAAAGCAAACGAAACAAAAACAAGCAATCCAGACTGCTTGGGGTGTAGAAAGTATTTCGGAAAATCGCCGTATAAATGGCGGAATTATGAGTTTCCGAGTTTAATTAGTAGAGATTATAGATGAAAGCGTAAATACATAGAACCAATGGGAACAAATCATAAATATCGTCAGCCGTTAAAACGAGCGAGCTCATGGTGATTTGCCATTTGTATCTCGGCATATCTTCTGAAGCCTCGGCTTTCAGGGCACAAGACCCTTGGACACCTGAGAGGACGATCGATTTCGCCTTAGTTGGCGAAGCTCCTGAGCGGTGAAGATCTACAGGACCGTTTCTTAGTCCGGTTTACCCGCGCATTACTTCAGTCTAGGCCGAAACTCTAAATTCGGGAGACGTTGCGGTGCCGCGAACTAGGAAACAAACCAGACGAATCGGATGCTTTGCGGTAGCTAGGCGCATTTCATTAATGATTATTGGAGTCCTGAAGGGAATGGGAAGCTTAGACAATATGGGGCTGACTTCTGGTGAGGTCAAAGCAAAAGTTGAGTTTAGAAGCGAAATTAGAGGACGTTGTTTCCTTGCCTGAGAGGAAGAGGCATGCTAAGACTGGGAAGGGAGAATGCCGTAAATTAAGCTGGCACGATTGAGAGAATGGAAAAGTAGCGGATGGGTCAACTGAACGAGAAACCGTGACCAAGAACTGTCAAAAGAGACAAAGAACGAGAAACATTAAAAGGGGTGATCTATGGCTAGCGAAATATCGCCCATAAGGTTTAACTGTACGAGTAATGTACAAGAGAACACGGAGGACCAATCGGACAAGAGAAAGAAGGTACTCGAAAATCCAGCCTACATATGGTTTTGAACTACAACTGTGAAGAACGGGAAATGGGAAAGAACCAACTATAATAGTCTCTGTACTCTAAGTGTAATTGGTTTCTTGTCACGAATATCCGAGTCAAAGGACATGTTTATCTGGTATGGTACCTGAGCATTTTGATCTGAGGGTCATGAGAGTACCAAAGGCTCTATTGACTAACCAGGAACTGTCGATGCTCGGCGCAAACACAAGCATAAATCTTGAATGTGTCAAGACACAGTGCTAGACAGCGGATCTCAGGGTAAGATTCATTGCCGCTATAATAAGTCCCTGCATCATCACTATCCAAAGACGAATACGGTCAGATGTAAGTTTAACAGAAATTCAGAAGTCGGCAGTATCGAAGAAATAGCAGCCGTTGTAGTACTCCAGTTTGTGATCATAGTAATACAGTATAGGTATTTAGCGACAATTAATAAAGACGACGATATTTTCAATAAAGGTATTCTACAGCTTAATTGGGTGTGGTTATGATACAGGCCCATTCTATCCCTTGTTTAATCAAAGCTAGATTTCACCTTTGAACTAGCTCCAGTACGAACATTCAAGGTATTGCAGTGGACAAGAGTCTATGTGATATAAGCTCTCGGTAAGGTGGTATTGCATACTCTTGCGTCAGCGACTTAGAGCTCCAGCTTCTTTGTACCTCGGTCAGGAACTTGACTTGCATCTGAAACAAGAAGTCGGCCCTCAGCATCGCAATTTCACCATCTATGAAGGCTTTATCCCAGAAACCACCCAAGGGTTGCATTGCCTGTTCCAAATTTTCGGCTCACAATCCCAATAAAGAAGGACAAAGTTCCAATTAGGCATTTGAGCTTGGGTTCAGGTCAAGCTTTTATGAACCTACCTTTTTGTCTGTATAGGGTTTTAAACTGTACAGTAGACACGATGGTGATAGCTGGCGCTACAATTCCGCCTTTCCGCTGTCCTGGAGAAACAATTTGGCAATCTAAAAATAGCATGATATCTTGTCGATAAGACAAAGATTAGATAACAAAGACCCCGCCACTCCAACATTGACGACAACTCCAACCTCCCCAGAATCAAGGACAGGGCATCGAGAAATCTGTGGAGGATGCCGATAAAACCTAATTCCACAACCCTTGTAGACCTAGGGTCATACAAACTCGAAGTCACTCTTCATGGCCCACCCCGACGCGCCCACAATCCGATAGTAGTCGTCATTCCGGACATCGGCAGCAGCATCAAAGAATGGACAGTCGTAACCAAGTTACTATCCGAGTCCATGACGGTTGTAAATTACGAACGCGCTGGATACGGACAAAGTGAGCCTGCTCCTGCAGATTCGTCAAGGTCGACTAGCGCTCTGGCCATGGAGCTTCATCTGCTCTTGCGCGCTGCAAAGATTGCCCCTCCATATATAATGATCTGCCACCACCGCAGTATTGAGATATTGCGGAAGTTTATCGAGTTGAGAAACTTGGCTCAGTTTAAGGGTTTTGTGTTTGTGGATACAGAGACTTCGCCGGTAAATCCGCCTACCGAAGCGATGCAGTCAAAGCTTGAGGAGCTGAGGCTATGTTACGGAGACTGCCATCGCTTAGGCGATTCGGCGTGGCAAGCTTTGTTAGACGAAGAGGCTTGTGTGGAGCATAAAGCTGCAGCTAAACAGGAAATCGTTGACTATCGTGCCACGTCTATTAATACGGATTCATCGGTTCAACATCCCGAATACGAGCGTGTGCCTTTGATGATTCTCGAAGCGGATAGAACAGTTGATCTGGGCAAGATATATGGAGAAGCAGTACAGTCGGGTATCGGATCAGAAGACCACAGAAACGAGATGGAACAGCTCTCAGAGGAGGCTAGTAAGTGGGACGATCAGAGATCTTTAGTACAGTTGTCTGAACGATCCAAGTACCAGTATCTAGTTGGAGTAGGACGAAAGATACAGCTGGTAGCACCTGAGAAGATTGCAGATGCTGTGACCTGGATCTTGATGCAATATCGATGTTAATATATGAAGAAGGACGTCTTTTTCTATAACGATATAGTTTCATCTCTAACAAAACCTCCAAAGGTATGGTTGGAGAATAGCATTGGGGACAAACAACAATGGTGTTGTGATATCTGGTACATTGGATCCGATTTCTCACTGTCAGCGGGTACAACGACTGCAACAATTATGCCTAGTATATGACAACAAATTTCCGAACTTTCTGTGAAAAGACTCTTACTGTTTTGAGCCTGATATTCAACATTTCTACCCTGTCGAGCTGAACATTTTGGCAATTCCTTATTACTCCCGGGTAGTTCGAATGCTGACGCCATGGCGTTGTTGACATTTCAGTGGCACCCTGAGTGGCTTTTTCCCCCACGAACCGCGCGCTAACCAACCAATTTCATAAGCGCCAACGCTACGCCATTTGTTTCAGGTTACGTTTCTGAAGGGAAAGACTTTACGGTTATCTCAATGACGATCTTTAAATTTCTAAGACACTTAGGCGCTGTGCCTTTGGAGTTTGTGTTTGTTCGTCGCCATCTTCTTCTTCGGATGAGAGATGCCGACACCAAGAGTTGTTGACTTCACAGAACAGGGCATCTAACCCTTAGGATTCTAAGAAAAGAATCACCCCGCTCTTCAACTGCAAACTTTAGGTGTTGTTTTCTATTCTCAGTGACTGTCTCGTATACTGAATACTAATGCACAGTAGAATACTAATGCAGAATGTTTGACGTGGTGAGTTCATTTTCTTCTTCCAGACTAAAACTTTGTATGTAGGGTCTTCCTTGGGCCGTAGAGCCCGAATCATTGGAGGAGCGAAGTTACAGGGATCATGGGCCAACCAAGACGTGCAGACCATGATCTGTTTATAGCCGCTCAGTGGCCAGACTAGACTACCCAAGACACTAGAGAGTGCCAATTATAGCACACAATCACATCACCCCCAGTTCAAACACGAGCCCTGGTGCAGGTTTTTTGTTTCTTGACAAACGAAACATGCTCCTTTGGTTCGGGTTTGAGTCGAGACATTAGGTACTGTATGTTCATTATTAGAATGTTCCCTGCAGAGCTAACGAACTACTCCATTGTCTGGCAGCCTATCCTTGGTTCAATCGACCCATGTCATAATGTCTGATAGTCAAGACAAGGCACAGAAACGATTGATTGTCAAAGGTGCCAGCGGCCCGACCGGGAGACCACTTTTTTTCTGCCCACTTTCATATTTTCATTCATGATCGACCGCGAATCGTATCCCAATGTCACATATTTTTGGAAGCTTTCGACATTGGATGGGGAATAATTTCCATCTCCACTATTTCTCTCTTTGTACGCGCTTTCGGCTCATCCAACCAACGAATCAACTGACCGCCCTATCAATCCCGTTTAGGTATCCCTGAATGACCTCACCCTGCCATGTCCTTCATGCAAGCGCCCGTATTCGACGGGGTATTTCCAATTTTGGATGAGTCGATGGATTGACGCGGGCCAAAGAAGCTGAGATGGATCGAACCTGGCAGTCGATCATTGTTGATATCGCTTCCTTCTATAAAGATTCATCCCATCTCAGCTTCGTTTGTGTCTTCTCATTCCTCATCAACCAGCAACATTTCCTACTTTCGTTTTTTCCTTGGTATCTTTTCTACATTCGCTACAACATTCGTTGATATATTCTATCCACCTGTTGAAAAGTTCAGGATCAAAGACTCGACAGATTAACCCACAATTCGTTTGAGATTTTTCAAAATGAGAAGCTTCTTCCTTCTCAGCACCGTTGCTATTGGCGCGGTCAACGCTGGCGTTTTAGGTTTCGGCCGTCACCAGCCAAGAGGCAACTATGATTTGCCTCCAGCCGTACCAACTGCGGCTGTTTCGACTGCTGTATACGCTCCTCCTGCTCAAAGCGACACCAACCTTTACCCTCCTCCAGCTGACAAGGAGACTGATCTTTATCCTGTCCCTGATGTTCCCGCATACTCTGAGCCTCCTGCACAGGAATCATCCCAGTATGCTCCTCCTCAGCCTACCTCTGAGGCTCCTGTTCCCAAGGACACTACCTCTGAGGTAGTTGAGAAGGACACTACTCAATATGCTCCTCCTCCTGTCCCCACTGTCGCTACCACCGAAGCCAAGGATACTACCGACTATGCTCCTCCTCAGTCTGCAGCTACTGAGACTGTTAGCAAGCCTGGCGAGGCCGAGACTACTGACGCCTACCCTCCTCCTGCTAACAACCCTTCTGACGCCTATCCTCCCCCCGAGGGTACACCTTCGACTGAGGCCGAACAGAAGACCACTGCCGAGGCTACTTCTGCCACTGATCTCTACCCTCCTCCTGGCAACACTCCATCTGATGCCTATCCTCCTCCCGAGGGCACCCCATCCACTGAGGCTGAACAGAAGACCACTGCTGATGTCACCACTGCTGGTGCCACCACCGCAACTGACTTGTACCCTCCTCCCGGTCAAACTGACACCACCAAGCCCGGCCACGAGGACTCCACTGAGGCTCTTACTCCCACTTCCGAGTATGCTCCTCCCGAGAGTACCGATGTAACTCAGCAGGGATCCACCGATGTTGGTAGCTCCACCGATGCCTACCCCCCACCCAAGGACACCAAGACTGAGGTCGAGTCCCAGGCCACTACTACTGATGCTTCCAACGAGACTACGAAGCCTGCTGTGCCTGAAACCACGGAAGCCGAGAGTGCTGCCACTACCGGATTCACTACTTCCACTGTCTACACTACCAACGTCTACACTGTGACATCTTGCCCTCCTGAGGTCCCCGACTGCCCCAACGGCCAGCACGTCACCACTGAGACCATTGCTGTGTCGACCACTATCTGCCCTGTCACCGAGAAGGGGGAGACTCCTGTTTCTACTCCCGAGTACCAGGTTCCTGGCTCTACCGAGACTGAGCACCATGACACTGAGACTGCCACTGCTTCGGTTCCTGTCGAGACTGAAACCGAGAAGGTCCCCGAGGTGACTGAGACTGCTACCTCATCTGGCGCCTACCCTCCTCCTGATAACGAGACCAAGACTGGTACTGAGTCCAAGCCTGTCGAGACTGAGACCGAGACCGAGAAGGTCCCTGAGACTACTGAGGGCGCCACTTCCACCGGTGTTTATCCTCCTCCTGCTCAGTCTACCTTTGAGACCAAGACCGCCCCTACTGAGACCGAGTCTGTTCCTGCTGAGTCTGAGACTAAGACTGTTCCTGCCGAGACTGAGACTACTCCCGCTGAAGCCGGATCTACCCAACCTGCCGTTGAGTCTTCCACCGGTGTCTACCCTCCTCCCAAGCCCCACACCGAGACTGTCGGCACTGAGACCGTGACTACCGAGCACCCCAGCGAGACTCTGCCTGCCATCGAGACAACCAGCGAGTGGACCACCTCTACTGTGTACACGACCACCATCCGAACCATCACTGACTGTCCTCCTGAGATCCCTGACTGCCCTAACAACAAGCGTGTCACCACTGAGACCATTGCCATCTCTACTACCGTCTGCCCTGTGACCGAAGCTCATGCCACCAAGCCTGCCACCGTCACTGAGGGTAAGCCTACCACTGAGACCGAGGGCAAGCCCGCTACCGAGACTGAGGCATCCACTGTTCCCGTCACTGAGACCAGGCCTGCTACCGAGACTAAGCCTGCTACCGAGACTAAGCCTGCCACCGAGACTGAGGAGCACCCCACTGAGACTGAGACCAAGCCCGTCACTACCGGTGGTAACAAGTACCCTGTTCCTACTGAGAGCGAAGCTGTGTCTACTCACCCCATCACTGGTACCGAGGAGCAGCCTGCCCCTACTGAGTCTGCTAGCACCACTGGCTTCACCACCTCAACTGTTTACACTACCACTGTGCGAACAGTCACCTCTTGTGCCCCTGACGTGACCAACTGCCCCGCTACTCCTCATGTCACTACTGAAACAGTCGCCATTTCCACCACTGTCTGCCCTATTACTGAGCTTGTCCCGCCTGCTACCAAGCACATCGTCACCACTGAGAACGGAACTACCAAGACTATTGCCACAACTGAGGAGCACGCCACCAAGCCCGCTACCCAGGAGCAGCCTACTAAGCCTGCGACCGAGGAACAGCCTACCAAGCCTGCGACCGAGGAACAGCCTACCAAGCCTGCTACTAAGCCCGTGACCGGAGGCCAGTCCGAGGCTGGATCTACTCAGCCTGCTACCCCTTCTACTACTGAGTACACCACCTCGACTGTCTACACTACCAACGTCCGCACCGTTACTTCTTGCGCGCCCGACGTCACCAACTGCCCTGCCACTCCTCATGTCACAACCGAGACTATCGCCATCTCCACCACCATCTGCCCTGTGACTGAGCAACAGACTGAGCCTCACGCAACTGGTCCTAAGCCTACCGAGTCCAAGCCTCACGCTACCGAGCCCCAGCCTACTGAGTCTGCTAGGACCACTGGTTACACTACCTCAACCGTCTACACTACCAACGTTCGAACCGTTACTTCTTGTGCTCCAGATGTTCCCGACTGCCCGGCTACACCTCACGTTACCACTGAGACCATTGCTATCTCTACTACTATCTGCCCCGTCACTGAACAGCAGACTAAGCCTCATGCTACTGGTCCTCAGCCCACTGGTCCTCAGCCCACTGAGCCTAAGCCAACTGAGCCAGCCAAGACCACCGGTTACACTACCTCCACTGTCTACACCACCAGTGTTCGAACTGTCACTACCTGCGGTCCCGAGGTTCCCGACTGCCCTCTGACTCCTCACGTTACTACCGAGACCATTGCTATCTCTACTACCGTGTGTCCTGTCACTGAGGAACAGTCTGCTCCTACCAAGCCCGCTGGTGAGCAACCTCCCAAGCCCGAGCAGCCCGCTCCCACCAAGCCTGCCGGCGAGCATCCTCCTCAGCCTGAGCAACCTGCTCCTACCAAGCCTGCCGGTGGTAACAAGCCTTACCCAGTTCCTACTCAGCACATCGTCACAACTGGCTATTCCACCTCGACCATCTACACTACCGCCATCCGCACTGTTACCGCCTGCGCTCCTGGCGTTGCCAACTGCCCTGAGGGTCCCCATGTTGTCACCGAGACCATCGCTCTCTCCACTACTCTTTGCCCTGTCACCAAGACCCAGGTTATCCCTGGCCCTGGAGCTACATACGGTCCTCGCCCTGGCAACATGACTTCCACTCTTTACACGACCCAGTACTTCACTGTCACTGCCTGCCCTCCTCAGGTCACAAACTGCCCTATCGGCCAGGTCTCATCCTCCGTCTACGCCACAGCCACCACCCAGGTTCAGCAGTGGAACCCTTCCAACTCTGGTGCCTACCAGCCTCCTGCTCCTACCAACAACGTCCCTCCTACCGTGCCTACCACTTACCTTGGCGGCAACCATGGTAACCAGACGACTACCTTCTACCGCTCTACCACCAAGCTCTACGAGACTCCTGTCCACACTCCCAAGCCCATCGAGACTCCTCAGTCTGTTGAGACCTCCCACACAACTGCTTCTGTGAAGCCCTCTGCCCCTTACTACGCTCCTCCTCCTTACTAGAGACACAAACATGAGCATTTCATGAGTCTGGAACCATGATGCTACGACTGCACATATCTAGAATGACATATTATTACGATTTGTATGACTTGTTTTGTATTTAGATTTCTGTTTTACTTTGTATACGAAAAGAGCATAGCTTAGAAAGCAATAGCGTCCATACGACATAAATATTACATTCCTTACAATACTTGCCTCTCTACTCTTGTCTCCCTTGACGGTGAACTCATTGATATCCAAGCTTGGCTTAATACGGTGTTGTATCAAGTCATAAAATTAGTTAGCGACTATGGATACTGATAATACCATTCTGTATCTCTAATTAGGATGAAAGCATTACAGATATCTTATGATACCGCTAAGATTGAATAAAGAATTCTCCTGGGGATCCACAGGTACTACCTAGGTAGTTTCGTGAATTGATACGGTATATCATGATCTCATGGCGGATTCAGCAGTTGCTAGCTATTCTGGCAGTTGCAGCCTTCTAGAAACGTAGAGTATACAATTGCCGAGCGGACGAGCAGCAAGTAATCTAGTCCGATTCCAATTCTTCGCTGGAATTACCAATGCATAGGGTATAGTGGTGATCAATCTCCTCCCCGAGGTGACCTAATCGCTTCAAGGATCTGTGTACTTTGTGTGATTGGTACCAAGGAGGGATTCCAAGGAGATCATTCAATGGGTGGCATAAATTCAGAGAACAAACTCCACTGCATCCAACTTGACCTGTGTAACGTAATCTTCGCGGCTAGATAGGCGTGATAGGATGCATGTCTGAAGAAGGCCAGGAGTTCCTTGGCAGGCAATGCGAAGGAGATATGACCTATCGACTTTATTGGATGATTCCCGACATAGAGGGGTGGATCACTGCATGTTATTGGCGCAGCATGCAGGCGGTGGTATAAATCACTGTTGCGTAGTTCGCTGGACCACTAATGTAGAGTCTTTCCTTGTCTCAAATATGTCAGCTGAAAGATGATGTGATGTGCTGCCTCAGTTTCCAATAACGGTTTCTCTGCAGATATCCCCTCCTTCCACTACTGTAAAAGCCCCCGATGCCCATTGATTTTCAACTTTGAGACTCACACCTAGCTCGAAGGCAAACACAATGTCGCGATACACAATGGGTCCGCTTGACTTCCCAAGTCTCAAAACACCCGGTGGTATCACCGCGACCTTGCTAGCCCTTGCAACAATCTGGTGGCTCGTGTCAGCTTTCTTCGCATGGTATCGCCTCCGCCATATCCCAGGTCCATGGCTCGCCAAGTTCAGCTACATATGGGGAGGATGGGCGAGCTACAGTGGCAAACAGCATCTGATATATGCTGATCTGGACAACAAATACGGCTCATTGGTGTGTATTGGCCCGGACGTACTAATCACTTCAGACCTCGAAATCATCAAGCGCATGTCTGTAAGCAAGAGTACCTACAATAAAGCGCCCTGGGCTGAGGGCATGCGCCTCAATCCATATCACGCGACCTTATTCACTACCCGTGATCCACAGGAACATGATCGCGTTAAAGCCCGCCTTGCACCCGCGTATAGCGGCCGCGATACCCCCCATCTTGAAGAAGCTGTCGATCAGCAAGTGAAGAGCCTCGTATCTCTGATTCGACGAAAATATCTCTCCGATCCCTCCTCGTCAGATTTTCGAAAACTGCCTCTCATCGATGCACTGTCCTATTTCGCATTGGACGTGATTTCCAAGGTAGCTTTGGGCACTGAGTTCGGATGCTGCGCCTCGGACTGTGATCCGTATCACTTCTACAAGGGTCTTGCCAAGCATCTGCCACTAATGACTCTGACTAGCGAGGTGCCTTGGATGCGGGCCATCATTTCTTCCCCAACCTTTCTGAAATACTTTGGACCAAAAGAAACCGATCCTGACGCACTTGGTCCTCTCATGAAGTAATAAGGCCCTTTCTTGACAGTGAGGTACATGCTAACAGGGCCTTGCAAGAGTTACGAACGAGAACGTGAGAGCCTACTACAGCCAGGAACGGGAGGGAAAGACAGACATGCTTGTATGTTTAGTCCATTATGACTTGGACGAATTAATATCTGTCGTCCTATGGAGAGCTAACCTCTATCGCTTTTCGCTTACAGAGTTCCTTTAAAGCCAGCGGCCTATCTGAAGGCGATGCCCAATCTGAAGTCCTCTTCGCGTTTGTAGCAGGATCTGACACCACCGCGTCAGCCATGCGTGTCACGATGCTATACATCATGTCGTCTCCTCTTGTTTATCACAAGCTCAAACAAGAGATCCGAAGCGCGATTCTTGAAGGACGGGCGTCCAGTCCAATCACTATTGCGGAGGCACGGGAACTGCCCTATTTGCAGGCGAGTACAACTACATGCGCCGGTGGCTCACTTTAATAACTGACTGAGTGAACAGGCAGTGATTTATGAAGGCCTTCGTATGAGAGCGGTGACAACAACCCAGCATTCCAAGCAGGTACCTCCAGGCGGCGACACTATTAACGGACGTTTTATCCCAGGAGGAACGGTCATCGCTATCAATTTCCAAGCCATTCTCAGGTCGAAGGATGTATTTGGGCCCGACGCAGATGTCTTTCGACCGGAACGCTTCATCGGACTTCCAGACGCCGAACTCGCTGAGATGCGACGCAACGTTGGTATGACCTTTGGCCATGGACGCTGGATGTGTGCTGGAAAGCCAATTGCGTTTATGGAGCTACAAAAGGTCTACTTCGAGGTAAGTTGAAACTAGTCGGATAAAAGCAGCAATGGCTGATCTATGAGGGACAGTTGTTAAGAGCCTTTGACTTTCAGCTCATCGAACCGCTGATGCCTATGAAATCCGAGAGTTATGCTGTGTTTCGGGACTATGGACTTGAGGTGCAGGTGACGGCGGCCAAAGACATGGAGTGAAGGTAAAATTCACGACAAAGTCCAAAGTGTGCTATGACGGAACGGCAGACGGGCACCACGTATGCGTTGGACGGTTCTTGGTTTCGAGGAAGATCTGGTCGGTGATGCAGCAACTCAACCAAGGTAGAAAGGCTTCCTCTGTGATAGGGAAAGGATCTCGATGCGCACAATTTGCGACTCTGGGGTCAAGGAAGCTGCCGCTTAGCTACGATTAACGACCAAGTCGGTTATTTCAAATGTCTCACGTCTCATGACTTGCCGTGAAAACACTCGAACTAAGGGATGGTCATGCGGTGATACTCATGTGACGTGCATCAGCTCCGTATCTTGGTAATACAATATGCTCTGTGGCTTATGCTAAAACGCCGCTGCCCAGTACTTCAAAGGGTGGTTTGCATTTGAGGTCATACAATTATCATCGGTCTTCAACCTTGGTACAGCAATGTGGTGACGTCGATGTAAGACATTGGGGTAGGACAAGAGCGGCCATTCTGGATACAAAAACGAGTAATGGGAGCATTTATGTCTCAAATTCCCGTTGACCTTTCCAGCCAGTTCCAAGGTTCTCTCAACCCCTCATCGATCTGTTATAATTGAGTTTCTCATCTGAACTGTAATTCTGACCACAAGACAACCTCTGTAGATCTCTCAACATAACTCTATTTCATACTGAACACCTGTCACATTTGCTTATTATAAAGTTTCCTTCATTTCCTTCAATCCTTTCCAATCGCACAACGCGGCACCAACTCACAAAATGTCGACCATGGATGAGATCTTCGCTGGCTATGCTCAGCGCCAAGCCACCCTCGAGGCAAGCGATAACGTCTTCAACAAAGGCATAGCCTGGATTGAAGGCGAGCTTGTTCCCGTCCACGAAGCCCGCATTCCCCTGATGGACCAAGGTTTCATGCACGGCGACTTGACCTATGATGTCCCAGCTGTCTGGGATGGTCGTTTCTTCCGTCTGGATGACCACCTTGATCGTCTTGAAGCCAGCATTAAGAAGATGCGAATGCAATTCCCGATTTCGCGCGATGAGATTCGGCAAACCCTTCTCGAGATGCTGGCTAAGAGTGGAATCAAAGATGCGTTTGTTGAGTTGATCGTCACTCGTGGCATGAAGCCTGTGCGTGAGGCCAAGCCTGGCGAGGTACTCAAGAATCACCTCTATTTGCTCGTCACGCCCTATGTCTGGGTCATGGCCCCTGAAATGCAGTATAAAGGCGGCACTGCCGTCATTGCCCGAACCGTTCGCCGAATCCCACCTGGCTCTATGGATCCTACTATCAAGAACCTTCAATGGAGCGACTTTACCCGCGGCATGTTCGAAGCCTACGATCGTGGAGCTCAATACCCCTTCCTCACCGACGGCGACACCAATATCACCGAAGGCTCCGGCTTCAACGTCGTATTCATCAAGGACAACGTTCTCTACACCGCAGATCGAGGAGTTCTGCAAGGAATCACCAGAAAGAGTGTCATTGACGCTGCGAAATGGTGTGGTTATGAGGTTCGGGTTGAGCATGTCCCCGTTCAGATGGCCTATGAGTCTGATGAAATTTTCATGTGTACTACTGCTGGAGGGATCATGCCTATTACTACTTTGGATGACAATCCTGTCAAGGATGGAAAGGTTGGGCCAGTGACGAAGGCGATTTGGGATCGGTACTGGGCTATGCACTGGGAGGATGAGTTCAGTTTCAAGATTGAGTACTAAAAGGTCAAGCTGTAGTTGTGGTGTTTATCAAGATAGTTTGTAAAACCATGATGCTATTCGGTGCTGGTTTACGCGCCCTGCGCATGACCAGGTAGTCAATCATTTCAATGCCGACATATACCCAACCGTCTTCTTTACTATCTCGTCAAGGATCGCTTAATAATTTAGCCAAAATAACAAGATATCAAATGTCTGTTGTTTCCGCCCTCTCGTTAACTGGCCACTTGTAATTGGCTGTCATGACAAGCAACGTAGTAAAGCGTCCTGGGCTAAAGATCAGCTCAAGACGCGCCCTGTACACGACATTCACGCCACCCCATTACAAATCAATTTTTACTCACGTTAGGTTATAATCCTTGAATCTAAATGTTGTGTATTTGTAATCGATATCTATCAAATTGTGTCGAAACAGTCATTTTGCTATCTGTTGTTTCGGCTGAGCTGCGCTGCATGACGTAACGTAACTCTGGGTTTCTAGACAAAACGAAGGCTACAACCTCGATGACGTGATCAAATCATCGAACGATCTTATATAATATATAAACACTCGAAACATTCCACTTAATATCTAAATCACTCTAGATAATAACAATTAGAAGACCGCTAAAAACAAAACGAAGCTATTTTTGTCATCGATTCACACGTAAAGTACCTACGTTCATCTTGAGAGAAGCGGGGTACATCATCTGAGATATCACCAACTTCAACATGGCCAATGGTTACGCACGCATTCCCTCAGGCGCTCAGTCGCAGCCCAAGTCTTACCAAATCTCAATTGAGGAAGAAAAGGTTGAAGAGCTCAAGCAGCTTGTCAAACTGGGTAAGATCGCACCACCTACCTACGAGTCTACCCAAACCGAACACAACTACGGCATCACTCATAAATGGCTCACTGATGCCAAAGCCGACTGGTTAAAGTTTGACTGGTATGTTAATCTCCCAGACAGCAGTTCGAAGAGAACACCACATACTGAAAGAGTCGATTGATCGTGATAGCTAACTCTTTTTACAGGCGAGCGGCTGAAAAGCACATCAATTCGTTCAACCACTGGACCCTGCCCATCAGCGACACCAAAGGGGATTTTGAAATTCACTTCACCGGCCTCTTCTCGACCAAGTCAGATGCGGTCCCTGTGGTGTTTCTTCATGGCTGGCCAGGAAGCTTCTTGGAGTTTTTGAAGATTCTATCGCTTCTCAAGGATCGATACACGCCCGAGACGCTCCCATACCATGTCGTGGTTCCATCTCTGCCTGGCTACGCCTTTTCTAGCAAGCCACCTCTGGACAAGGACTTTGGCGTCGAGGATATCGCGCGAGTTATCAACACTCTCATGGTTCAGCTAGGCTTTGGTAGTGGGTATGTTGCTCAGGGTGGAGATATTGGTAGCAAGGTATCTCGTGTACTTGCAGTTAGCCACGAGGAGTGTAAAGGTATGTGATTCGATATATGATATTGTGAATGTTCGTGATGGGCTAATACCTGCCACAGCCGCTCATATCAACTTCTGTTTCATGCCCGAACCCTCAGATGTATTAGGCGAAATCTCAGAAGCTGAGAAGAAAGCCCTTTCACGCTTCGAAGAATTTCAAGAACGGGGTTCAGCCTATGCGCTTATGCACGCTACTAAACCAAGCACCATTGGCCTCGTCCTCTCATCTTCGCCAATTGCCCTACTAGCCTGGATTGGCGAGAAGTTTCGCGACTGGACAGACCAAGATCCTCCCATGGATGAGATATTGACCTCGGCTTCGCTATACTGGCTGACTGACACGTTTCCCACCTCTATCTATTCATATAGGCAACGCTTTTCGCCTAGCAAAGGTGGCAATCATGATCTTCCAGAGTGGAAGGTCACCAAGCCGCTGGGTTACAGCTGGTTTCCCTATGAGCTTGCACCTATTCCTAAGGCATGGGTAGAGAAAACGGGAAACTTGGTTTTCCACAGGGGACACGAGAGCGGTGGCCATTTTGCTGCGCTGGAGAGGCCTGAGGTGCTTCTCAAGGATGTAGAAGACTTTGTAAAGCAAATCTCTGATGATGGAACTTTGAAAGTTTGACGGGTAGCTATGGGAGTGGAATGATAGTGGATGTAAGTTATTGCAATAGTCTTTGGTTGCACTTAAGTTATAGCCGGATAGTGTACCTGGGGAGTATGATGGAAGTGAATGGACCATAATTGAAAGAATCGTTCTGATACTACTTGTGTACTTGAAGTGCGATATCACAATCTGGTCCATGGGATGTGGTCTATATAATGACTATGGATATTCCAAATTATGCACATGTTTGAAGCATTATAGTAGTCAAATCATTATTATGTTTCTTTTGGTCTACAGCATCTCGAAACAATTATCATGTCTTGTTCTGATCTACTGGACTTACCCTATGACAGAAATTACCCTCAGGTCGCCTGTTCGAACTTTTCCTGCTGCTGGACGAGACATCACGACAGGTGGTTGGGCAGCGCGGATAACTCGGCAGAAGCTATAACACCCGCTGCACGGAATCCCGGATGCCCAGCCTCTGAACAGGTACATACTGGCCATACAGTGCCCAGAGCAACTGTTTTCTTACTGGTAACCTTCTGGTGATCCAAGGTACTCCGGTAAGCCTCAACTCATTCACGACCAGTCATTTGAATCATCACAGTGAGCTTGGAAACTAACAGGTACATCGGATGTCGCAGTAACCCGACAGCCCGACATGCAAGCCTTTTCTTTTTTTCACCGATGTCGGTGAAAAGCTTCAGCCGTGACCATCAGCTGATGTCAATGATGCAACAATGATCGGACCATTCTGGACCTCAGACCGGGTATCTGGAATTATGTCTTGGCAAAGACCGATTACCCCAGGATATCGAAAGCGAGGTCTAGCCCTAACGGATGTGATATATGATAATCACTCTAGGGAACTGGATCCTTTCAGCCTCCAAATGATGTAAAGGACGAATCACGTCCCATCCTAATTTCCACTTTCCAGTGGCAACACAGAGTCTCAGCACTACTTGACGTATTACGCTCGTGTTTCCCCCATGAATTGCGATTTGCTGAGAAACCGAGCGACTACCGTCTGTGTGTCTAGGACTATTGAAATGTACTATTGACTTTGTCAATGTCCCTATTGGCGGAGGTTGCAGTAGCTAAACTTTGTTATATCGCCACTCAGCCAACCACCTAATTTGGACAAACGGCAATTCTGTCAAAGAAAAACTCTTTTGCCTGAAAAGAACATTCTGAACCGTCGGATCCGAGCATGGGTGAGGCGTGAGAGCTTTGCTTGACAGTCGGCCACGTTTCCTGCTATATGCTTACATCAAGGACCGGTGAATTTCAAGGTCAGTGGAATGAAGCATATCTCGTTGCAGCTAAACTCGAGCGTATCTTGCTAGTGGCAATCAATTGATGTGCCAAACACCTAGAAACCCGTGGGTCTTGGCCTTTGCGGGGTATTTCCCATCATTGAGCTACCCCTTGAAAACGTCCGAGCTGTCCTGAACAGGGAATCCAAGCCTCCAGAGGCTTGTCATAAATTTTGCTGGGAATAGCAGGAGACTAAATTTAGACAAGTGGCCATTGAATTTAACGTCGACAGGGGGTTTCTCTTTTGTTGTTCCCGCCACATATAGCGTCGATCCAATCTGAGACCTCGACTTCAGCCCCTTCAGGTACTAGTGCTGATGCTTTCCAGCCTGCTTTAGAATCGTCTCTCATTCGAGTTTGAGGCCTGAGAAATGAATTGATGTGGCTTGGAAGATTTTGTTTGTTATAGGCGAAGGCGTTAATGCTTCGTGTTGGTACTCGTGGCGTTGTTCAATTCAGGGGTCAAGACAACAGAAGCTTGGCCGAGGTCTCTCACGGTTACGACTCTGTGGAGATGTGATGGCCGTGTATCTTGAACGGTTAGACTGATAGCGTCATAGCTTCTTGAGTGGCAGTCTCGGCGTAGTGGCAACTAGTCTTAAATTTCCAACTGGGGGAAGTTATACCAGGCTAAGGTTCGCGTGCGATTCTAGCCTCTCGGTTCCCTAACGGCTGCATAAACTGCTAGTGATGCACGGTTCAGGTGAGGCTCTACCTAGATGTTGTCAGATACAGATCTGGAAAGCTGAGACCATTGTTGGGGATCGCAGGGCGGAGTCATTGTCCCAATATGGGTAACTGTGAAGGCCATGAGCTGGGGAAGCAACATCGTCCTACCAACTTCACTGCACCTCACATCGTCACGTTGGATCGCGTTACAAAGATTCAACTTAATGTACAACTAGTGGAGACACGACTTCAACTGCAAGCAAAGCTCGGAGCAACAATAGTTGATATCTTGTACCATTGATGGTCTCACGCCCATCATCATTGAGTGGATACACTATTGATATATACATGCCTAGTATCGACAGTTCATCTCAAATATATACTAAAGGAGTGTGGTGAAAGAGAAAGTACAGTCGCGGCTCAATGCCAAATACTTGCTTCTACATCTAAGCCTTGTACTTCTTGCCACCCTTGCCCTTTCCACCCTTGTAGATGTTGATGTTGATAGTGACAGGCGCATTGAAGTCAATTTCACCAATACACATTTGGAACTAGACAAACCATAAGCAAAGGTTAAGAAAGGTTAGCTTTTAGAACTTACGCCGTTGTTGTTGTTGCAGCAAATAATCTTCGCATTGCAAACCTCAGAGTTGGAGCAGGTTTGAGCTAAAGGGCGTTAAGCAGGGCGTGAAAAAAAGCACGAGGTGAGAACTTACCACCAGAGCTGTCAGTAGTACAGCAGTACTGAGTTCCAGAGGAGCAAGCGTTGCCTTGCTGGTTCTCTGGAGGGTTGGAGGGACAGTCGCTGCCGCCTTTGCTCTTGTTTGCCCCTTCTTCATATGTTAGATGCTAGAAGTTCAAGCCCTCTCGGCCAACTTACTTCTCAGAGCGGGCATTCTGGGCCAGGGAATGTCTCCCAGAGATGGAGCTCTGGGCTCGAGATCTCGAGTCTCAACTCCAGCACCTGCTTCGTCGACAGGAGTCGCGATAGCGCCCTGAAGCATGGCGATGCCGAGGAAAAGAGTGGAAAATTGCATGATTGTGATGGTAAAAGATTGCTAGTCCAAGACAAGTAGCTGAATGCAGGAGTCTTTGTCCAAGAAAGAGTGTGTGGGAGAAAGGGCGGAGCGAGAGATGGAAGCTAGGAAGTTTAACCTGCTGAATGAGTCGGGTTGAGCGAGATATAGGCTGATATTTGTGTAGAAGCATTGACCCAGGACCTGGGACCCTGCATTGGAGCGTTATATGAGGCTTGAAAACGCAGTAATAGTTTCGATCTATTGAAACGCCTTGCATGTTTCCACCGTTCAATATGACTGAGTATGACATAAGGCGTTGTCTGTGCTTAAGTTTTGTTGGTGGTGATCCCCCCTCGTATTGAGGCCAATAGCTCAATGCGCTCGCATACAATAGTGGATCGTCAATACTATGGACAAGTTCCCAATGGCGTTGGGATAACAATGGAGGCTAAGTCATGATTTTGGCTATAGTATTGGGGACTTTAGTTTGTGTCTATACTATTTGGTTTGTAACCTCTGGCCTTTTTTGGCAACTCCGTGTCTTTCTTTATTCAGCCGTTTAACTAGATTTGATATATGCATGTTGGTTGTGCCAGACGCATGGGTCGTCACTCTATTTCTGCGTGGACTCGATCTAGCCTTGTCACTTCCCCACATTAGCTACGTGTTGAATACCTATACTACAGCCTCCACAGCCTCGACCTGCAGCTTGCCGATAGCTTACGGGGGTACTTGCACTTCGGGGATTACTAGTAGCTGCCCCTCTTCCAGGGTCTACCGGCAACCTGCCGCAGCTGCAACTTTGAGTAAGACGTACAGTCGGAATCGTGATCGATCTGCCGTCTGATAGTTCATTTGGTGTATGCGATGCCATGTTTGTTGACTCTATTGCCTCGTGTTGTGGTTTCTATGTCGTAACGTAGAGTAAGGGTGATCTCACTCCGCAGTTCAACGTTCTCAATCCTTGCCAAGATCTTGTTGAGAAACGTAATCAAGTTCCTCCCGTGTGACACCGGCCCTTACATGTAAGATGAGGTCCAACCGCCCGGGAGTCGGGCTGTCGGGCTGAGCTTGCCACTTCGGTGTACAAGCGCTTAAGATGCATCCATCCGTTGTGTCTGCTGTTAACACTAAATCCCTGCAGTCGACTCACCTCGACTATCGGGTAAACATGGCGTTCCCGATGTTCCGAACAACGTCCAACCAGCTATGTAGGCTTATGCACCGAGAGTTTGGGTCTAGACGGTGAGTCTGTTGTCGGCCAACTGGCAAGCCCGTCAATATGCCGTGTTCCAATCATTGGATCCAAACTGTTAAACTCTTACATATGAAACCATCCTCATCCTGGGACATCGGACCATTGGCTCAGCCATCAAGGGTCCACTCCCCCGGATTATAGTCCTGGACGGTATACAGACTTGGTCTCGATTCAGCCTCAAATTATTCTCCTCCAACTATTTCACGATATTTGCTTTGTTGTGGAGTTTTGAGGCTTCAGGCTGGGCTTACCTCTGCATCATATTGATGTCCATGATGGCGTCGAGGCCTGAAAAGAGTTCGATAGTTTTCTTTTCAGCTGAGGGGAATTACATTGGGCGTCAGAAACAGACGATGATGGGCTGTTTGAGGTTCCAAGAGATTCAGCTGGGACGTTGGTGGCAACGTCCAGACTTGGAAGGCAAGAGCATGAGTTGTTCGAATAGCGTGAAGGAGAGTGAAGACCAAGATTATAGGAGTAGAAACGAATATATAAACCAGTCCTCCCCCTCTCCTCAAACATCTTTCCTCATCACTCACTCTCAACTCATTCACTCAACAGCATCCTTAGCTCTACCTTTCAACACTCTCTTCCGAGACAAACACTCCTCAAACCTTCAACATGAAGTTCACCGCTGTCGCTATCATCGCCCTTGCCACTGGCGCCTTTGCCCTTCCCGGAGGCCCTCACAAGCCTGAGAAGCCTGCTCCCCCAATCATCAAGGACAACAACAACAACAACCAGAACAACGTGTGTGGTAACGGCCAGAGCCTCTACTGCTGCAACAACGAGGGTGGCAAGAGCAACAATGTCATCTGCGCTTCCCTCTCCAACGGCGGCCTTGGCGGCGTCTGCAACGGTATCCAGGTCTGCTGCAACAACAACGTAAGTGCCTTGAGGATCCATTATTTGCGCTTCATCTTGTTAACCTCTGAATACAGAACGGCAACCAGGGCTGCAACATTGGCAACGGTGGTGGCACTATCATCTTCAAGAGCCAGGGTGGACACCGCGTCATCTAAAGAGCTTGAACAAAGTACACCACAGTCGATCACGACAGCCTTCTCGAGTACATATGAAGAGCTCGGTAAATACTCTATCGACACGCACAAAACACTTACGCTCCTTACGATGGATAATATGAATGCTTTACGAGGGATGAGATTGGTACGGGCTTTGGAAGGAGATTCGCTTCTGTCGGTTTTTGAGACTGGGAATGGCTTTGGCCAGGCTATTTCTTGATTCTTGACCACCTATATAGTTCCTTGACAATTTTGGATTCGATCTCCTTGGTTGTTGGGTTGTACATAAAATCCACGAAATATAACCGGTTATGGAAGCTTTGTTCTCCGTCACTTTGAGTGAATGACAATCAGTTTGAGATATTTCTCTTTCATCCTTGTAAAAGTCTTATCCCGAGACTTGGAGTACCATTACAAGTCCAAAGTCTGGCTCTCCAACATTCTTGATACCAAATTCATGTTAGCGTTGAGGCTCTTCACATGCCGAACATTGAAAGAGCACGTTCCACTCTTGGAGCCAGATGGGTAGTTCTATGAAACGGCTTTTCTTCCCGAATAGCCGTTAACATCTCAACTAACTCCATTTGGAGGAATAAACCTGTTTCTGTGGTCAGTAAAACAGGACACTGCAAGTCTATAATATGGAGCACCATGATGAATCCAAATATCTGCTGCACTCAATTGGTACGACCTAAGATAAACCGAGGTTTTGGTCGGTAAGATGCACCTTGGAGTTGAGTTGCGATGGTTTCCAATTGCGGTAGTGGTCTAAGAGGCGGAGACTCCGCCAGAGTCATCTGTTCGCGGAACTCCCGGTCGACACTGCACCGAGATAGGTAACAGTACCAACTCAGTATTGATACCTTAATGAGTCAGGTCAACATCTCTGCCAATGACTGTATTTAGACGTTAATTTTTCATCCTTCTAGGGTTGAGCGTCGACTGGATTAATAGGAGTACTCTTTGCAAGTTACGGAAGTATTGTAGTTCAACACTTCTTTTTAAGAGTTGAGCAATAGCAAATTTGAAGAATGCACTGTGCGGGGCTGCATTCGTCTGTGGATCGCGCCTTCTGGTCATGTCATGTCATGTCATTAAGCCCTCATTGACCTTAGCTACCGCTACCCCACGCTCTAAAAGATCAAGCTTGTTTTCACTTTCGACACTCTTTGTCCATTTCCGTCATCCTATCATCCTATTTCTTAAAACATCTCTAATCCTAACCTTGGCAGCTGTCGCCTTCGCAAGCTTCTTCCAATTGAACCACCACCTACGATTACACCATCATGGCCAAGCAACAAAAAGACACAGAGATCATTGAGATTGCCAAATCTCTCAAGGACACACCATGGTGTGAAGAGTATGAGAAGATGATCTCGGGCATGCTGTACGACCACCCAATCCTACTTCAGTGCATGACATCTAACCGCGGGGTAGCTACAATCCTCTTCACCCAACGTTGCTAGAAGGCCGGCACAGAGCGCGCGGCTTGGCTTACAAGTTCAACAATCTTGATCCCAATACTGGAACCTGGCAGGAAATTGAACAAAAACGCTCCGAGATTCTGACTGAATTGCTTGGAAAGGTTGGCAGCGGAACATTCATTGAGGCGCCTTTCTTGCCAGATTATGGCAGCAATGTCTCTATTGGAGAGAACTGCTTCATGAACTTCGGGTATGCTCTCCTTTGGTTTGGATGCAAGACTTTGATAGCTGACACCTCTCCAGCCTGACAATTCTGGATACAAGTCTCGTAATAATTGGTGACCGTGTACAGATGGGCCCCAACGTGCACATCTACACAGCTGGCCACGAGACAAGCGTTCTCTCAAGAATCAAGTTCGTTGAGTTCGGACATCCTATCCGCATCGAGGATGACTGCTGGATTGGAGGGAATGTCGTCATCCTTCCTGGTGTGACAATTGGTCGAGGCTGCACTGTTGGTGCTGGTGCAGTGGTCACAAAGAGTCTGCCTCCTTACTCTATCGCCCTAGGTGCTCCTGCAAAGGTCGTCAAGACGATACAGAGTGTCGAAGAGGAGATGGCCGATCCCAATAACCCTTATCGAAACATGCCTGATCGAGAATAAACAGTTTTGTACAGGACTAGAAAATAAAAACAATTACCGTGGAGTTTTTCTGGTTACTCCGCCCTCGGAATAAACTGGTTGTCATTTGGCCCGATGCGTGTGGAAGCAAATTGTATTTCTCGCATCTATGGTTCAAGCTGTCGGTTTTAAGGCATCGCAGTTTTCGCCCGAATGCGAGAAATGCTTTAAAGCCGAAAATTATTTATCAGCAGTTGAGGTGTGATTGGCTACGCAACCAGTCATCCCGCCTAAAATACCCCCCTCCCCCCCCTGACTTCGGACAAATCTCACATTCAAGATATTGTAAGCAGTAAGCAGTAAGCAATGGTATAATTCGAAACCACTGGTCAACTGAAGCTGATTTTCCGTCTTTATTACAATTGGATATATGTATATAAGACAGTTTGTCCCCGCCTCATACTTGTAGTTAGAAACTCATCTACTCCAACTCAAGTCCAGTTTCACACAATCAGATCTCTTCTCTGGGATAAATCAATACCATCAATTACACCCGCAGAACAACAGCCAAAAGCAACTTCAAATATCAGAAACAGCAAAATGTCTCACCCAATCCTCTTCAACAGCGCCCTCGCTTCAGGTCTCTCCATCCTTGGCCTCGGCCTGAACGCCTTCCTCCGCCCCAACGCTCACCTCAAATCCCTGTTGATTCCCGTCCCGGAAGAGCCAGAAGCCAAGAGATTCAGCCACGCCCTCATGCGTATTTGGGGCATCAGAAACATTTCCGTCGGTCTTTTCGTCGCACTCGTATGGAGCACAGGTGATGAGAATCTTATGGCCAAGATGTTGGGTCTCGCTATATCTTTGCCGGTCACAGATGGATTTGTGGTCAGGTATCTGACTGGTGGTGGGGCGACGCAGCATTGGATAGTTCCGCCCGTGTTGGCCTTTTTGAGTGCTGGGTTGTTTGGGTGGTTTTGATGAGAATTACTCTTTGTATTGAGGATGGGCGTTTGGCTGGATTTGTCAATAAGGTATCAAAACATTTGAAAGGCCGGCGGGCAAGGGTGAATACCAGCCATCGTTGTTTATAATTAAGTACAAGTCTTATCGTAATTCGTTATGGAAGCCGCAGCAACCTTATTAGTAAAATATTTACAAATATCCCTGATTAAAACCAATGCCGTTCGAGAGCAACCCCATCTCCTGCGCAAAATACAACGACTGATTGTTCTGAACCCAATCAATAGCACCCTGCAGATGCTGAAGTAGATCTTCGGTCGTACTAGGTGCAACTTCACGGCTCGTGCTATCAACAGTCTCATAAATTTGCGAATCCTCGGACATGGGCGACGTCTCAGTATCCTCGGCCTCCTCGGTACTATCCGAATAAGCCTTCTGTGCCCGTTCTGTGACCTCCCGTACCACCGAAGGTCGAGACCCAACGTCAATGCCCATCTGGAGAGCAAAGCTGACGGTAGGATCATCTTCCATCCACCGCGAAAAGCTCTTTGCATAGGTATTTGGTGATAACGGACGTGGTAACGGTGCTGGTCTTGATATTTGCATCGGGATGCTGGGTTGGCCCAGAAGCATGGGCATCAGATTTTGGTTTCTGTTGACAAACCTTCGCAGGGCAGCTGGAAAATCGCTATCTTGTACAAGGCGATCTTGACTAAGACAAATGTCAATCGTCAAAGCGAGTCGTAGATATTGTGCCGGACTGCGTGCGAGGACATCGTTCTGGTCGTTTGTGATCATCATTTGTGTGGGTTCATTAACACCAACGCATTCCATAAAATACCGAATCGTCTTGGAGATGGAATGCACGCCGTCGTATTTCGGGTGGAGTTCTCTAAAGACTTGGATGAGAACATTCAGGCGTGACTGTTTCGACGCGACTTCCGGTCGGGACCAGATCTCGGCGGCTGATGACGCTGATGACATTTTAATATCGACCATGTGCATCGCTAATGGCAGAGCTGTGCACGCTACCGCGCTGCTCGGTAGCCAACGCGTCAAACGGCGTGGGTGGAGGCGGGCGAAGCATTCCGCGATGCTTTTTGTCGCGTTTCTTAGATCCCGTCTGTTGTTCTTGAGGAATTGCATTTGTTGGGCGGACGTGGGATTTTGTGTGATAAGACCTAGGACCAGGCCGAGATGGAGTTCATAATTGCAGAGTGCCACTTGGCTGGCACTTTACAAGTCGTTAGTAATTATGCCTTAGCTGAGGATATAAGAACTTACTGGAAGTAGATCCAGACCAGGTTAGTAAATAGTACTGCAGAGTCTTCATATTGCCCTGCATCGGGATTTAGATCCTTGAGAGCCAACGGTGGCCTGGTAGCAGCAGCCCAGCATCTCAATGACCTCTTATGTTCCTGCACCTGCGCAAAAGCCGACGAATGTGCCTCGGCATCCAATATAGGTATACTCTCAGTCGGATACACCAGGCTCAGAATGTCCGTCAACGCAACACACAACTCTGTCAGTCGTTCCAAAGCCAGAATGAGCTTGTGTTTCGTAGCGATATTATAGACACGCGACGACTCAAGTTCATCCACCAAGTCATCATATCCTAGGGGCGAACATGATGCAAAGTCGAATTGCGCGCTCGATATCTGAATGTTTCGCCTCACGCAAATCGGCATTATACGGTCGCGAATAATGCAACACCACCATATACGTTTCAGGATGTTCCGTCTCTTCATATCCTGGTGTGAAATATGCAGTCCGAAACCGGGGGTTTCGTATGTATCCGCCCCGCACGACTTTGCGTGTTGGATGGCGATTCTGAGCCATCTGCTGTTTGGCTTTCGGGGGCCGGAACGGAAAGTTGGGCACCAGTATGTTAGGAGAAGAGCAGCTTGTGCGATGGATATGGGATCGGGGTCGGTTGAGAAGTCGTATAATAGCTAGTAGTGTCAGGAACGATACGAGTGATGATGATGGTAGGGTTGGGCATACTTTGGCTTTCGTGTAGAATGACTCTTTTGCTTCGAGAATGGTTGAGAAACCAAGCGTTTGAAGGCTTTCTTTTGAAACGAACTACAACCATTAGAAAGGACTAAGATATGTTTATCGCCTCAACATACAGTGCACGACGCAAACATCATAGATTGAAGTAGAAGCATTGATACAGGTGTACCATGATGAGAATTATTCGTTGGTATCGGATCGTATGCGTTCCAGAAATCGGCTTCATTTAAAAGAGGTAATAACGGATGGATATAGAGAAAGTAGTGTCGCATAAACTCGTCGAGTATCGGCTTGGACGGAACACGTAGACAGCCTTGGGCGTTGAGGTGATTGAAGTCACAATCGCGCATGTTTAGTGTTCTCAAGAAAGGCATCGATGAGTATAGCGCTTTGAGTTCGGATCGTATGGGTTGACACGGCTCTTCAATCGATATAACTGATGCGACAGAGTCAAAAGCCGTCGGCATGTATTCTTCAATCCTTTCAATCTCTTCAACGGCATGGTCGGGGGTCGGGTTAATCGGCGACTCGATGTCTGCCCGGTCGCGATGATGGACGGAGTGGTATTCGGTTTCTTCGAGGTTTTGTAGGACGGAGGACGCCTCTTCGATTGGAGTTGGTGGGTTATCGTTACTGGAAGATGGTGATGTGGTCGACGCGACGGCTTCGCAATCACGGAGTATGTCATTTGAGGTAACTGATGAGGGGCCATCATTGGTAGGGCTGCAGCTATTAATTAGACAGATCGAAAAAGAAAGGGTTATTTAAACATACAAAGCATCTGCGCGACGAGCGACGACGCATTCGCAACCGTCAAGTCGACAATTGGTGCAGGGCGTCGAGGTGCGGGTGACATCACACCTAACCTTTCGCTTGCGACATTTGAGACATGCTTTTGTCGCTCTCTTCCTCGAGACCTGCTTCTTGGCAAAGCGAATAGAATGTTGCTGGGAGTTGTTCATCCTGGCAGAGCGGAGCACATACGGCGGCGGCAATGGCAACGTTGCTACCCGAGGTTGAAGTGATGGACTGACTTGAGGAAGAAGAGGAGAAGAGACGCGAAATATTGAGGTGCAAGGCCCTGAACCCCAGATTTACCCCAACTAAAGCCCCTGTATCCGTAAAGGAGTCAACTAGCGGCGGTCTAGCCTGGCTCGGTATCCTCGGGTTCCAGGAGGGGCAGAGGTCATATATGGCCCTGTGGGGAAATTGCTTATTTTTATCTTTAGTAAAGATCTGGAATATGAAAAGTGACCAGAATTAGTTCTTTTTCATCTTTCTCCTTATTCCTGATTGTTTTCTGACCTTGTGGTCTGTATTTCTTGTCACATTGACCGTTCTAGTGCTTCGCATAAGCCTAAGGGGGTAGTCGTGACCCCCCTTGGTCGTGACCCCCCCTTGTAAATTGCTCTAAGTGGATATCATGATATCCTATTGGCTATCCCGAGCTTCTATCACGTGATATTGACCGGTACTTTTTGGCCAATAGTTCTATCAGAATTTACAAGGGGGGGTCACGACAAGACCATTAGACTTATCGCTTGTCTCTGACGACGATGCGGGTCAGTGGCTAAAGTGGCTAAAACGGAAAGTTCCGCTGCCAAGGATCGACGGGAAGATCCTCCGTTGAAGAAGGTCAGAAACACCAACCATAGAGTCATCCTAAATTCACCAATCATTACTCGTCGTTCGATATGTGATAAGATACCAGATACTGGCTCTTGTCTTGGGTTTAGTTTATCTTTTATTAACTAACTCTACTATTTTCTCATCAACTCGTGTTCTGGTACTCCGTAGTATAACACTCAAATACCTTGTGAAAAATCCCTCTTTGTCTTTCCATGGCTTGAATATCTCCTTGACCTCATGAAAAATAATAGCATTACTTGAGTTCAATAAAATACAACAAAATACAACAGTGCTTCTCTCAGAACATGCTGTGTTCCACCTGCAGGGCTTGGCATTTTGCTTGTTTCCGCTGTCTCTAGGGCAAGCCGAGCGCCTAAAGTGAACAGTTTGACCTTTACGTTAAAGTTCTGATGAAGGTCACCCAACCACCCCGGTAACGTTGTTTTCAGTGCCAAACGTCATTCAATAGACAATCTTTGAACATCAGACGAGTTAATGATTAATGTCACGATACTGCATAAGATGGGAACCAATAACATCGCTTACAATGAGCCTCAATTGATGCGGTAGCTAGTCGCGGCCGGTCCGTTCGCACAGCCCTGCTCAGTGGCCGTAATTGATATTTTTAACTCGTGTTAGTGGATGTTTCCACCGGCCATCCCCCAAAAATAACACACTAACATCAACCATCGGCCCAAACTAGCCTCGCAACATGCCCAACCTCCGAATTTGAGAACGTTACCATCAAATTTGTTGATTCACAGTCATCGTAAAAAAGTCAAAGTTCGTGTTGGAAAGATGTGTGATACGCGAAATGCGCGACGGGCCTTTGGAATGCGATTGGCGTCCTTTGTCTAATTACTATAACATCCCCTCACTATTTTTTACCTCTTCTCCTCCCTTTAATGTTTCTCAGCGTCTCACTTTAATCTCGACTGCATTATTCACACTCGTTTCACCCGCAAGTTTCTTCAGCGGCTCTTGCTCTCTTATTTACTTTTCTTCGTCATGAACTGTCAATTATGACAAACAACAAAATGATTAAGCGATTCAATGGATTTGACTTTTGGGAGCAGCGGTTCAAGGCTCAACAGGGACAGAACTCTGAGGTTGAGTCCAGTTCCGACTCTGAGTCCGACATCGAGAGCGAACCCTCCCTTGTCGACAGTCCGGATCTTGAAGCCGAGGCGATAACACCAGTGTTAACACAACAATTATGGCCTCAAATCACCAAAGATGATGGGATTTTCCGATCACAGCCGATTCTCATCAAAGCCGTCGGCGTCCACGACATCCGCAATTCCATGTCCTTCTCTCCCGCTCTAGACCACCACAGTCAATCTGCATCCGTCTTGCACCCTAGTAGCTACGAGGAAAAAGAGGATTTCTTGACAGTAATCAGACGAAATGATTCATCATTTTCCAGCAAAAGAAACTCACCTAACGCAAGCCCAATTGAGAAAAGGCAACCTCAAGTTGGCTCTTCCAATAATACGCCACTTCTGCGCCGATCACCCCTCAAACTTCAAACCACCAACCTCTCTCGAGCAGCACGCTACCAACAGAGGCATTCAGCACTACCCAACCTCCCTATGTCGAATATTACCCCTTCCGAACATAGGCATACATTCAACGCTTCAGCAGACTGCACTCCGTGTATAACACAACAAACGGACAAGGCATTCGAAGCTCTCACCGACGCACTCAAGCCAAAGCACCTACCAATAATAGAACCCGTCACTATTCTTCGATCAAGCAAAGACAGCCCGGTACCTGTTCTTCGATCACCTACACCGATTCGCCCAAAGATTATATCGCAGCACCTCGAGAGAGCGCAGCTGTGGGCAGAGAGCCAACAGGACAGTGACAGTTTAACAGCAAGCTCTCTTTCTAGCCCTATGAGTCCAATGATGTCAATCGATATCCCCATGGGCGATAAGAAGGGTCCTGTCAAGACAGACATAATACCAATGGGATACAATCTGGATCATGACTTGGATGACTTTCTGAAGTGGGAGGCTAAACATGTTTGTGCATATGGATATGGCACGAACGGCTGGAGCTTCTCCCCCCTTAGAACCCGGCATGATTGAACGAATATACCTGAGAATGGGAAATGGAAAATTTGTATACTCTACGATGATAATGTTTTATAGTAATACCTTAATAAATAAATATCAGAGCCAGAACAGCTCAACATTCAATACAAGGATGTGGCATCCTGGACATGCCTACCCTGAACCTGATTCGAAGAAGATGGCAGTAGTCGACGAAACCATTGATATTATGACTAGACGTAGAACGGACTACATAAATAGTATAACGTTATAGCACCCTTTATTCATCGCAGCCAACTACCGGGTTGATGACAACCTGATGCCGATGGCTGACCCGCAATAGCGGCAATTATATCCAAATTTAGCTAGAATCAATGATCTCATCCAATGACGTCTTGACTGAAACTTCGGACCAAGGGACCTGAACCTGCAAGTTAACGTTGTCAATAGTGTAATTGGTTACCGTACGCTGTAGTTTAAGTCCAAGACTAATCATCGGATGTCCCTCTCATTACGTGAATTCGCCTGTATCCCACATAGTTGCTTAGTAACGAGGGTTATCATCAAGTTGGTATAGTTGTGAGGGGTCTATGAGTGGCCTCCAAGAATTAAAAGCATAAAGGACCCGACTAACACTTTCGAAATATTCATCATAAGCAAACTTCGGCCCAAGGAACAAAATGAAATCAGCTACGTCCTTCCGCGAACTCATCGGCGTCCAGCCCTCGACCGCCAGTCCCACCGACAGTGTCCTCATCATCATCGATGCGCAGAATGAATACGCCGAAGGAAAGCTTCAAGTCACCAACGTCGCCGAGTCGCGCAAGGCAATCTTCGCGCTTTTAGAGAAATACAGGGCTGTGAATGGAAGTATTGTACACGTCGTACACGCTACGCCAGAGGGTGCTCCTATCTTCACTCCCGGCACAAAACTCGCGCAGGAGTTTGAAGAGCTTAAGCCAAAGGACGGCGAGGCTGTAATCCAGAAGAACTTTCCTGGATCTTTCGCTCAGACGGATCTGCAGGAGGTGCTAGATAAGACAGGAAAGAAGAAGGTTGTTCTCACGGGATACATGGTAAGTGATTGGAGACCACTGGTGAGATCTAAGCTAACTCGAAGACAGGCCCATGTTTGTGTCTCAACTACCGCAAGACAGGCTGCTGAGCGTGGCTTCGATGTTCTGATCCCCGAGGACGCTGTCGGTGATCGAAACATTCCAGGTGTTGATGCCGACCAGCTGGTCAAGGTTGCTCTGAGCGGGATTGGCGATGCCTTCGGAACCATCATCAAGAGCAGCAGCATTGCTTAGGTCGTTTTAGTGGAGTAGAAAAAGACGTTCAAATCATTGAAAGGGTATTCTATTTATTACAAGATCTAGAATTACTTTTCTGAAAATTCTGGCTGAACCAGTTCCCTTCTTGTGAATCTCACATCAAAGTCAGTCTGCTTGACGAACCATGCATTAATAATCTTCCACTCCTTGCTAGGATCCTCAAATGTGATCTGCATTATGTTAGTCTAGGCTTCAATAAAGCATATGATGAGGGAAACCTACCTCGAATCGCCTCAGCAGACTCGGTACAACCTTGTAAATCTCCAGAAGACTAATGTTCTTGCCAATGCAAGTTCGGCTACCCATACCAAACTGGAACATCATACCAGTCATCTTCTTGATGCGCTTATCCTCATCCTCAGGGTCGAGCTTGGGGTCAGGCAACCATCGCTCAGGTCGGTAAGTATCAGTATCAGGGCCAAAAATCTCAGGGCGGTGGTGGATCAACCAAGCGGAGACACCAACAATGGTACCGCCCTTGATAAACTCGCCGTTGATCTCAGCACCTTGGGGAGGAACAATACGCTCGAGAGGGAGGCCAGGGGCAGGATGCATGCGGAAAGCTTCTTGAACGCAAGCGTGAAGGTAGGGGAACTTCTGAGCCTCAGCGAAGGTGACAAGACCACTCTCGTAGTCAGAGAAGACACCAGACTTGGCAGCGTCGTCAAGTTCCTTCTTGAGCTTATCGTAACAGGCAGGGTTTCGGAGAAGGTAGTAGAAAACAGCGGATAGGGTGATAGCAGTTGTTTCTGAGCCAGCGAAAGCCATGGAGACAGCCATGGTCTGAACAAGAGTATCGGTCATGAAATCAGGACGGGCCTCACGAGCAGCGATGAACTTGGAGAGCAAGTCCTGACCAAGAGGTTGCTTCTTGATGTTGCTGGTAGGAAGACTATCCTTCGCGTTGAGCTCGGGGATCAGACGCTCAGCCATACGGGCACGAGCGAACCGCGCAACAGGGAAAGTAGAGTCAAACAGACCCCACTGAGAAAGCTTGAGGTAGATGGGGTTCTTAAGGAACAAAAGGTCAAGGAAAGGGATCTGCCCAATAGGAGCGACGTAGAGGAAGAGCTTAGACAGGTAAGCCACGATACCCTCGACATCCTCATTCTTCTCGATAAAGCCGTGCCGTTTGCTGTAGGTGATTTCACCAATGACGTCGAAAGCGTAGAACTGCAGCCATTCGGTGAAGTTGCAAACATCAGACTTTTTGGCAAAGAGGTTTTCTGTTTGGTCGAGGAAGAGCTTCGTGGTGTTATCAACGAAAGGCTCGTATTGAACAAGGGCACTCATGGAAAAGGTCGAGTTGACGCTACGGCGGAATTGAGCGTGGAAGTCATTGTCGGTTGTGCTGAAGAGGGATGCCAATCGATGACCTTTAACAACTGATTGTTGAACGATATAGAAGTCAGACTATAAAGAGTAAGCATCACGCCGTGACCAGGAACATAGATCGACATACCTTGACGTAGCCTTTGCCAAGTCCATAGATTTGCTTGAGAACAGCAGGGTCCGAAAAGGATATTGTGTTAGGTCCTATCCTCACGATATCACCATGCTTGGCATGGAGCTTTCTCAATGTGACTTCAGGTCTCTGTCCATAAACATCAAAGAATCTCCACCAGTCCGTAAGTGAAGCCATAAATGGTCCAGGATATTTGTTCAGACCATTGTGATATCTGTTTCTCACGAGCCACGCAAGAGTCACTGTTGTAAGTGCCAGCACCCAATGCTGGGCGAGAGCACTTAAAAAAGTTTCAACCAAGCCGCTGTGCATGTTGAAGGCACAATAGAATGGCAAGATGTAAAGAGAGAATGTTGAAAGTGGTACTGAATCTGTTTCATTTCTTCATTCTCTTGTATGATGACCTACTCTTATATCATTTCGACTTAGACCAGATCTTGATATCTCGGCTACACTGGATTTGCCCCCACAACCTGTTCTGGGGTAGTTTGGGGAAGATGATCCACCGTGTTCGGCAAGTGAGCACGGCAAGTAAACTACGTATGCACAGAAGTGAAGCGCAAAGCATGCTTTGGTACATAAATGGTGTTGTAATTATTCTAGTATACAGATCTATTCAGGAATTGAGGCGAGGAGCGCTTATTACCGACGTAATTCTGCAACATGACTGTGTTGGAGCTAACAAATGTCGTCGGCAGATGGTAACGGGAGCAATGATTTCGCAGGTAAAACAAGCATTCCGTTTTGATAAAGACTTGTCATTCGTACGTATCGAGATGTGATGGCTGGGACTTTCGGCTTGTGGACAATTCGGGGTTCGGACATTTTGACATGGTCGGCTTTGATGGTGACAGGTCCCACGTGACATGTCTTTCTCTAACCGCTGACCTTTTGCTTTTCTCTTTGAGGATAACTTGCAAGAATGACTGTATCTCATCAGCTTTAAGTAGAGACTCTGGCCCGCTCGTTGTCTTATCGCCACTCAATGCCATGGCTGATTCTCCGACTCTGGAAGAATAACTTTATGCAAGCATAAGAATACATGGATATTCGTCTTCGGATGCCACGGGTCGTTGTAGAATGCCAAACAAACATAAGAACAACAACCTCAATGTGCAGTGTAACTCCGGCAGTTCTCCGTCGCAGAGCAATTGTCCTTTATGCTTTTTAAAAGTGCATTGGTACTTCAGACATTCTGATATCGCGGCATATATAAAAACACCAGACATGGTATCGAACCTACCAGGCAAAGAATGGGCAAGTATTCATGCCGCTAGGATTGCTGCTGTTGCCCATACTAAACCGAACATTTGTCCATGGTACATAAATAATAAAACTTTACACCGTTGATAATGGTTCTTGAAACGTCACGTTCGGCAGCACAATAAGAGTTTCGTCCCCTTTGCCTCTCATTCTACATGGGAACAGACAAGCATAAGCGGGGTTTTGGCTGAGAAAATAGGGTTATATTGAGATTGTACTTGTTGATAAGGGGATATTTCAGGGTCTATTGATAATTGTTACTAGAGCGACTCGAGATAGTTTAATTTGGACGAAGAAGAAACTGGCCTTTTAAGCATGGAAGCTTTCCCAATATACTTAGTCTCAACTATGGTTGTCGGTGTTCTTGTTTAACTAGATACTAGCACTATTATAGCCTTTCCGGATCTGATAATAAGTTTATCTGCTTGCAGGAAAAATCGCAAGGATCTTGAGAAAGTCGCTCGGGCATTTGTGATAACAAACAACAAATGTCATGATTCTTGACTAAAACCACAAAGGCATAAGGCCGCAACTACCTACAGACTTCGAAGGTACAAGTCAACTGGTAAATGGCAAGATTTAAAGCCAGTAACAAAGACACCAAGCCCATCTCTCCCTAGCGAAATGCACCTCGATGTCTGCAGACTTGGCTGAGGTAGCTTGACGCAAAGACCACCTTCATTCATACGCTTGGATCAAATGTATGGCTCATGATCCCAATCTTCCAATGCCTTTGTGTAGCAAATCCATAGCTTTTCTGGGTGTTGCTGTGCCTTAAGCCACATATCCCGGAGACTTACTCCCTCCCATCGAGCAGCATAGAACCATGATTCAAGTAACCATTTGGCCACCTTCAAACGGCCTTGGTACTTCTCCCCGTTAAAGATAGTTTCTTCCTCTGAACTGTCCAAATCCGCGTCATATACCCAAACCCAGTAAGGATCGAGAATATCTTCTTCTTGAATCTTACGGTTGCCATCAACTAATTCGATAGGAATTACAATGAAGGTATTGCGTAAAATTCCAGGAGACAAGTCATCGGTGTACTCCAAGTCATTCCTATACTTCTTCTTCATTTTTTCATCCTCCTTAGTATCAGATTTATTGTTTTCCCGGTACTCTTTAAAGTGTCTAGAAAGTAATTAGTCTCTATAATTATCAGGACGATGGCCTGTTGACTTACTTTCGGAGGTCATCGTCTTCAGCTATGTTCTCGTCGGGATAAAATATGGGCCAATTATGAGTTAAAAGCCCTACCAACTTCATCCTGTTGTATGCGCCTTGACAATGGATGCAGCTATAAGTTACCCGAAATGGAGAACTGGTGCAATCAATCCGATCCCAGGTCGACTTCCAGTTACGGCCATACTTCTGGTCAACCTCTCTGGACAAGTAATAGACAAAACCCCACTTCTCTTTAGCATCAATAGTCTTCTGTATCCAAACTGGCGGTGCAGGAGATACTTGTCTCCAAATGCCTTCCAGGATTCTTTCAAAGTCTGGCCTTGGCAAGATACTTTCCATGAGCCTTTTCGTCAATTCCGAGTGTTGTTCCCAGAGTTTTTGGCCTCCAGTCATTCCTAGCAACTTCTCCTTCACTTTACCATCGTTCAACGTTTCCGACAGCCGCTGATACATTTATGCTACCTCGTCTCCCGAAAGACGTTCGATAGCAGGGATCATCCATTTGGCGTTTCTGCGGGCTCTCTTTAGTTCTGTGCATCGCACGAGCTCTCTAGCCCGGGCGGCAGGAGTCTGGAGCTCCTCTTCTCGAAGGCGTGCTTCGTAAACCTCCTGTAGTGTAGCACTACCCCCATCAACATAATACATATCGCAGTAGACGAGCTTCCAAGCGTCTAAGGAGAATGGCTGACCACGTCGATCAAATTCTGCGATGCCACCGAGCAAAAGGTCACTAATCCTTACGTTATGCGTGATGCGGTGTACCATATTGTTCTCGTCGTCTCGGTACGCAGCTCGGCCAAGCAGAGCATCCTGTAACTGTCGACACTCTGTGATTTCAGAAGGATCAGTCAAAGCCATTTGGACAAGGTCCCGACCAGCGATCATTTCATCTCGTTTTTGGGCAAGATTCTCCCTCTCGATTAATTTTTTTGACCCTGCTGCGTTCCGACTGTGGGATACGTTTCATGCCTTCGCGATATTCCTCTGGGGAAAGGAGCAATAAACTCCTATAAAACTCGAGGTTCGGGTCCATTATGGCGGTAAACAAGCCGGCCAGTCGTGTTGTGTCGGTGAGGTTGCGGATTGCGAGGGTTTGACAGGGTGCAATTGTTTGGGCACTTCAGAGTGGATAGTGCCATATTTATTCCATTGCAAGAAACCTCAGGCTATCCATAAACACCTGATGGTAGAATGGTAGGGCTATCAAATCAAGTAATAGAACTAGTTGGTCATCGTTTATGTCTGGTGGACATCTGTGTTGGTTGTTGTAAGCTGCCTAGTCTTGGCGTCCCAACTATGTTAAGAATCTGTAAATTCTGGTTCATAATCCTTCAGCGCGCCCACTTTTGTTGTTCGCTTCAAATTGCAACACCAATCAATTTGATTAATATCGCCGAGATCCGGTGGCCAAGACCCGATTTGGTAGTATACAATTTATCGGTACGGTATGTGAGTCGCGGACCCGAAACGAAACTCGTCCACTCTGACCTTTTGTAAAAGTCGCTCAATGACTTCCTGGGTTGCGTGGCATCTCATGTGACGAGAAGACTCCGTAGTCAAGGTGGCCCTTGTTTGTATAAAGAGTTTGGGTAGTCCTTGTTTGCTCTTGGTTTCTCACTCTTGATTCCCTGCCACGACTCTTCAAGTCCGTTTTTTACACTTGGATATCGTTGAAATCAAGTCGGTGACCATTGTTTAAAGATGTGGTTACGATTCTTTTTATTCCTGTTTTACATGGTCTTTCCAGTCTCTGTTGTGAGCCATCATCATTCTTATCTACAATCAAACAGAAACGGCTTTGGTTCTTCAATTCTGTCTTGGCTTGGAGGTTTCGGACACCGCAACTTCGAGGGTTACAGGATCTATTATGAGAAAACAGTCGACATCCAAGATTTCCCCGAGGCCTGCCAGAGTGCGCTTACTGCTGTCGTACGCTGCGATGATTACACAGCCGGTTGGACAAGGCCCTCGTACCATGGAATCCTCCCCAAAGAGGTTGATGTCGAGTCAGTCTGCGATAAGGGTTGCGCGCAAGCTATTTCGAAATGGCGATCAGCCGTCGAGACCTACTGCGGCAACTTGACGTGGCGTAACGGTGCTGCCGCTGGTGTTCTGGGTTCTTTCATCTCCCAGGGTATCAACGAGACTTGTCAAACTGACAAGACTGGAAAATACTGCAATGGTAAGCAGTTTCATAATCTCGATCTTTCTGTTTCTATTCTAATATCTTTGCAGATATTATCTATAACTTTACCCTTTCTGAGACTCTTGATAAGATGCCACATGACGAACTCTGCTCCGATTGTTACGTCGGTCGGCTCAGGATGATGCAGGATAGTCCCTTCTCCTACTACAACAGGGACTCTTTCTACGAGAATGCTCTCAAACAAGCAATCAAGCGTTGCGATTTATCGGACCAACACACCACCCCCAAAGATTCTCCTTTCCCACCTGAGCCTTCTGATCCCATCATTTGTCTCTCCAATGTCACGCACACTACCAAAGCCGGCGACACTTGCGACTCATTAGCTCTCAAGTACAGCGTCTCTTCCGCAGCCATATTCATCGACAATCCGGATATACTCGACTGTAACGACATGGTTGAAGGCGTATCAATCTGTCTACCACTTCAGTGTCAGACATACAAGCTCGAGAAGCACGACACCTGCCTGTCTGTCGCTTCCGCCACTGGACTATATATCGGAGATATCCCCAACTTGAATACTTGGGTCCGTCAAGATTGCGGAAATTTGCAGTCTGCTACAGAAACACTAGGTAGAGTTATTTGCATTGCACCGCCTAGATACGAGTACCACGTGAACACTACAAGTTCAGAACCATCACTCTTCAAGTATGTTGACAAGGCTGTTCCGCCACCCAATGGTGGTATTCTGGCTGATAAAACCACTGAAGCCTGTGGAAAATGGTATGAGGTTCAAGAAGGAGATGACTGTGCTCGAGTTCTGGTCCAGACACACATAAGTCTTCCTCTCTTTACATTTGTCAATCCGTCTGTTTCAGAAGGCGGCTGCACGGCAGATCTTATTCCAGGACGAACCTACTGCGTGGGCCCAACCGATGAAGCTATCCAAAGCAAAATTAAGTCCATTCTTACTCATTGGCGCCATGGATGCTTCGCCCGTGAGGCAGATACTGTGGAACGCAGTGTCTTGACTCTGGACGATATGACCCACGTCAAGCCTATGTCTATCGTAGCTTGTCAGGTTTTCTGTCTACAACTGGGTTGGAATGTTTGGGGGATACAGAACGGCGACTCATGTTTCTGCGACAATCGTCTGCGTATGGACAGTCAGATTGTAGACGATTCTGAGTGCAACATGCACTGCAACGGCAACACCACAAACGTTTGCGGGGGTAAAGACGCCATTGAAGTGTTTTCTAATACAGAATTGTTGCGCGTCGAATATGAAAGTCTTGGTTGCTACGTGTGGGACGACGAGCAATCTATGCAGGGCATATTAGGTGGTGACACTGTCCGATCAGATGACAAAATGGGTGTAGATATGTGTGCGAGTCTCTGCACCGTTGGTGAGAAGACTGACTTCTTTGCTCTCCGGGAAGGCAATCTTTGCACTTGTGGTATAGGGATGACCACGGGGGCCAAAAAGACTAGTATGGATGAATGTAATATACCATGCACTGATGGGCTTGGACCGGAATGTGGTGGGAAAAGGAGGGCTGAGATCTACACAAACAAGAAGAAGTACGTAAAATAGTATAGAAAGGATGTATCTTTGTTTACCTTTGTAGATTGAACAAATGATATTTCTTTCCTGTTTCATTGCAGTGGAATGGCCTTCTGGAAGCAGTATGTGCTCAAGACAGAGGCACCAAAGACGCCATTTGTGATGATGGGATGAACTCAGGTTGAGGTCGGGTACTGTTGTTTGATCATTGAGTTGACAAGCTTGCCTTAATACACATGCTGGGGGTCCTGGGTTGAACAAGAATTTCCTCCTACTAAAGACACGAGCTATGGCTGATGTTTGGCATGGGCTTTGCACCCAACTTGACGTAGCAATTTATAAACTGTCACAACTTTCCAGGTTTCAACCCTTGCACTATAAGTTACGTCGTTATAGTGGCATTTTCACGTTTGAGTCTCGAACACGATTAAATGGCGTTTCGAGGGCTTTCAGCATCGGACAAGACATGATCCATTGCATCTGCATAGGGAGAGCGTTCGCTTGCGAGATCAGAGCGCATGGTGGATCCCTGCCCAGGGAAAGGCCGATGAGAAATTTCTATGAGCGCTGAGGAATAGTTATAGATTAATCATGACTCGGCGTTTTGAAGCTTAGCACTCAGTGTATTGGCAGTCTCATTGTCGTCGCATGTTCTCATTCCCAACCAGTGTGGTCATTTACGATTAATTGCCAGATCTTCATAATTATTACATGCTTCCGGAGAACCGATAACTAACTCTGATGAACATTGAATTGACTGTTATTCATTAGGCTACCATGTAAGTGCCGAAGTATCCGGATCATGCTTCCCTCACTTTCCCTATTGGGAGCATACCGCGAGGTGAGTTTTAGCGTAAACAGTGGCAACGCGCTAAAGACAGAAATTCCATTTCAGGAACTAAGCGCGAGGTGTAGCTCAAGCTCATATCGTCCTCGACGTCTTTTCTACCCTATGGGATCAGAGTAATCTATCAATGAGTAAGGGCTCAGAAGATGGTCGAAAATGTTATATAAAGCCTGGGATAATCATCTCCCAAAGCCATCAGTCACACATCAACTTGAAACCTTTCTTCAACATGCACCTTCGAAGCTTCGTGCTCCTATTTGCAGCCCATACGGCTGTGGCTAGCCATGTTCACCGGGCAGGGTATGTGTGAATAGAAAGAAAGGTGCAAGAAATGTACTAACGGAAACAGCATCAATCTGTTTGGTCTTGCCAACGATATCAACATTCTTGGGTCTGCTTACAATCCCTTCCTTTCTCTCTCCTGTGAGCCAACGTACAAGAGCTATCCATATACCGACACTGTGGAAGACTACAAGTCATGGCATGATAAGGGTTTCAATCTCTTCCGAATTGCCATGGCTTGGCAGCATGTACAGACGTCTCTTGGTGGCAACTTGAATGAGACCAACATGCAAGCTGTGGACAAGCTGGTAAAAGCCATCACAGATGATGGTGGACAGGCTATCTTAGACATTGTACGTACGATCGTTGGGTCGTGTTTCCAGCCAGTACTAACATCCAACTTAGCACAACTATGCTCGTTGGTACTGTGCTGTTATCGGCCAGCCGGAAGTTTCTTTCCTCAACCCTAACATTACTGTCACCAACGACCATTTCAGCGATCTGTGGACGAAGCTTGCGCAGAGATATAAGTCCAATCCCAACGTCATCTTCCAGCTAATGAACGAGCGTAAGTCAAAATGATCTTTCCTGTCTTTCCAGTTGCTCCATCAGTGGTCTGACTTGGCATTATAGCGCACGACCTCAACATCCAGAAATGGGGTGCTACAAACCAAGCTGCTATCCTCGCGATCCGAAACGTCACCGAAAAACAAAGGATTCTTGTTTCAGGAACCCAGTTTGCTCGTCTCATCGACTGGGAAGCCTTTTCCGCTCCTGGTATCGGGCCCGGCCTCATCCAGGACCCTGCGAACAATACTCTGTACGATTTCCATCAGTACTTCGATAACATCGGAGGAGCTTATGGCCTATGTGAGCCCTGGGGTGACTACGTAAAGAGTTTCGAAGCAGTGACCTCCATTCTGCGAAAGAACAACCTACAGGGGATGATTACTGAATTCGGCGGAGGACCTTTCCCCCAATGTGTAGAGACCATCCAGTCTATGCTGGCTTTTCTTGATCGCAACCACGATGTTTGGTACGGATGGACGGCCTGGGGAAGTTTCAACGAGGGCTCAGACTTGTATCTGAGTCTGAACAAGGCTTCAAAGTTCAATCGCATCACTCGAACTCTGGAGGCGTTCGCGCCACAGAGGAGACATTGAACCCGGTAGTATGGGAAGAATGAGTTCAGAGCGATAGAAAACATTCCAGTTTCATAGCATCAAGTCCGAGAAAAACTACAGTATACTTATATATGAGATAAATTTACTAAAACATCTGGTGAAGATGATACCTTTCTGTAGGATAGGTTATACAACTGAAGGGACTGAAGCTCATGTAAAATGCAATATTGAGCGATATCTTTAAAACTTCCAACTATTATTCATGAATAAAAAGAATATCCGTCAGCTATCCTATATCATATTTTGTCAGCGTTTTATCATATATAGATCAGCCTCAGGGATCACATATCGGACTTAGTAGAGTGACGTGGCGTACAGTGAACGGTTCGCATATCATTACTCCACCATACCATTCACCGCAGGAATATCAATTAATCATCCGCAACCTGTGATGAAATTGACGGGATCACAAAATGAGGGCTATAACACTGGAAGGGTGGGGTTATAATGCAGGGTATTGAATCCCGATGTAACGTGGCCGCGCTTTCAAACGCGCCTTTAATTGTCATCTGTCTTTAGGTGACAGTCTTGATTCAATTTCATCACATATATTGGCTTTAGTTCTCATTATGGCTGAGCCACAGACAGAAGCCCACTCTCCTTCGGGAGCGCTCGCTCCGTCTTCGCCTGGTGCCGAACAAGCTGCAGCTTCAACAGAACAGACCACTGCTGAAGAGTCCACCGCCGCTGGTGAAGATTTCCACGATGCCGGACATTGGGCCACTCTAACTGGCGGCGTAAGTTGAGTCCCAGGACATTGAATCGTGTGCTGACATTGGAAAGAATGTGCCGGAGGATGATGACGCCGATTCAGCTGTAGGGGATGACACCGCAAGCTCGACCGAGTCCATGTCGTCAAGTATCCTTCATTACCGCACGATCAACGGAAGGACATATCACTCCGAGCGGGGAAATGCAAATTACTGGTAAAGAAAGTATTGTACCTGATAGTGCAAAGCTGATAGTTAATAGGACGCCGAATGATGAGCATCATAATGAGTCTATGGATATAGCGTAAGTGAGAAGATATTCCATATGGTATGTGGACTCATTGAGAGTAGTCATCATCTTCTGTCTCTGTCGCTGGAAGGCAAGCTTCATCTGGCACCTCTGGAAGAAGAAAAGATCCAGGTATGTACGATTTCTAGAGAATAATTTTACATCACTAAATCAAAACTAGAAAGTGTTGGATATTGGAACAGGAACAGGTAAGTACCAAGGCAAGTTCATGGAGACAACCATCTAATTCGTGAGACAGGCATCTGGGCAATGTAAGCGGAAACAGCCTGAAAGTTTTCATATTCCGCTGACTGAGGTATAGCGATTTTGCGGATGAGTATCCCAACGCTGAGGTCACTGGAACAGACATCTCTCCAATCCAACCAGACTGGGTTCCTCCCAATCTGAAGTTGTAAGTGGCCAGAGCAAAGCCTCTTATATCATTTGGGCCTAACATTGATAGTGAAATCGAAGATTGCACCCAAGAATGGACATTCGATCCCGACTCATTTGATTATGTTCATATGCGTTATATGTACGGAAGTATCAGCGACTGGTATGCTCTATATAAGGAGGCCTTCAGAGCCTGCAAGCCCGGCGGCTGGGTTGAGAGCTACGAGGCGTCGCCTAGGATGGAAAGCGACGACGGCAGTGTCACCGAAACCTGCGCTATCAACGAATGGGGCAAGTTCTTTATCGAAGGCGGAAGGAAGCTGAATCGCACTTTTGAAATCATTGATAAGGATTTACAGATGAAGGGCATGGAAGAAGCTGGCTTTGTCGATATCAAGGTTTGGGACTTTAAGGTATACAAGTCGTTTATCATTTTATTGAGATTGTTGTTGACCTTCATTTAGGCACCGATCGGAGGATGGCCAAAGGATCCTAGACTAAAGGAAATTGGCCAGTTTGCTCAAGCTGCTCTTGAACAAGACTACGAAGGCTATGTCATGTACATGGCTAATATTGTTCTCGGCTGGTCGAGGGAAGAGGTTTCACTTTACTGCGCGCAGCTGAGAAAGGAGATTCGATCCGGGAAGTTTCACCCATTCTACCGACAGCGCGTCGTGTATGGAAGAAAGCCTGAGTAACGCCGATCTTTTGTTGCTTTATCGGATCAGCGGCTCATCGTGCGCCGCATCTCCTTGAGGTTGCGATGATGAACAACTTTTACATCTTTCGTGTCCAGAGTGATTTCCTCCCTTTGGAACTCTTATATTTCATTGAAACTCATATAAAATGTTCTTATGATGAAAGTCATTCACTTACATTCTCATAAATAATATTGGCTCTCAGTGAGTAAAGTCAAAACTCATCAATTTCGTTCGGAGTAACGGATGTTGTTCACTAGCACGTGTCACGATCTTCGGGTTCACATGCGACGGCTATCAATTGATTCATAAGCTTTTTAAACCTCGGGGTTCGTGACGGTCCTGACTCGCAGGTGATATTCACAATACAACCGAATGGTCAGATTATCGCCAGACCCAAAGTAGTCACCTGACCACGGCGATAATCTCATTTTCTTTCTTTTTTTTTTCCACAGTGGGCTCAACTTTCGTCTTTGTTGGGAGAGGGTCCCAACAAAACCCGGTTTTAGAGACAAATACCCTAGACAGTGAAGAAAGCTCTGACCACGGCATGGCATGGATTATCAGTCTCGGCCTCATTTACCACGAAAAAACAATAGAAGCGCGTACAGCGTTGATAACACGGAAGCTAAATAAATGCGTATGTACGGATATATCGGCAGGGTTCATGTTTATGCTGGCTGACTCGATCCACGTGGTAAAGCAGGCAAGGCAATGCTGCCCTGTACGAGGTCCCTTGTCTGTCAAAAAGGAGCAGACCAAGCTGGCGGTGCATTAAGCTACACAAGCTGATTATTTCCACTTGCAGGAATATGTGGGATGATCGCCAAGGCTGTTCTATGGTGATCGAGCTTGTTCGGGTAAGCGGTAGACCCGAACAAGCTCGATCACCATAGAACAGCCTTGGCGATCATCCCACATATTCCTGCAAGTGGAAATAATCAGCTTGTGTAGNAAAAAAAAAAAAAAAAAAAAAAAAAAAAAAGGGACTGGCCTAATTTTATGTCTTGTGCAGTGAAAGAATGAACCGTCAAATGATTTTGTAGCAGGTGATTTAGAGACAAGTCAATTGTCGATACATAGTAGGCTAAAGGAAATATTCGTGGTACATACATAGTATTTAAGCCACCAACAATAAAATCCCCGTGGCGCAGGCAGTCAATGAGAAAAACAACGGCTCAAACTCAACCATGGGACTTTTTGTTGATCGACAGCCTCAACCTTTGATTGGCGGTCTAAACCACTTTCAATTCCAAAAAAATTGACCAGATCACCAAACTGACGAACCAACGCCCTGCGTCATATCATCGTATCCATCCGTCAGCAGGGGTCATCCACGACGGACCAACGGACGAAGCAGAACAGACCCTCTCTTCCCTCTTCCTCTTCTTCTTCACTTTCTCCCCTTGTTCATGCTGACATAACGCTATTTACATACTGCACTTGGACTCCTCCCTGGTCGTCCGCCCCTTTTCCTCTTTAAGCCTCCTCTTTGCGATATTGAACAAAAACAAAAAGTTTTTTTTGCACTACTACTACTACTTCTCACACAAAACTTCTTTTTTAATCTCAGCCTTTTTTCTTTCTTTAGTAGTGCATTACAACCAACTTTCACATCATCATGCGTCAAAATTTACCAACTCAACCCGTCGCCAACGGGGATGGACAAGATTTGTGTTCGTTACCCACCCCTTATAAAAGTTTGCTAGGGGAAACATTTGAACTGACATTGATTTCTAGATCTTCCCGACAAGATGCTTGCACGTGCGTTAAACCACGATTTTTAAGTCGCGACTTGCATACTGACAGTGACATTCAGGACACCCCAGCAAGCCTCATATCGGCAGTATGTTCAATTGTCCCAACTGAAAATTTGGAGCAAACGAAGCTAACTCTGATGTCTCAGGCTTGGAGGAGTACCAGCAGATGCACCAGCTCTCCGTGAGAGAACCCGATGCTTTCTGGGGAAGCCTTGCTCGCGAACTTCTCACATGGGATCGCGATTTCCACACCGTCAAGAGCGGCTCTCTCATCGAGGGTAACCCCGCTTGGTTCCTGGGCGGAAAGCTGAATGCTTCTTTCAACTGCGTGGATCGCCATGCCATCAAGGATCCTAACAAGGTCGCCATTATTCACGAGACTGACGACGGAAACAACGGCCAGTCTATCACCTACGGAGAGCTTCTTAAGCAAGTCAGCAAGGTCTCTTGGGCCCTTAAGGATCTCGGTGTGCGAAAGGGTGACACCGTCGCTATTTACATGCCCATGATTCCTGAGGCTCTGGTCGCGATTCTCGCCTGTACGCGTATCGGCGCGGTTCACTCCGTCGTCTTTGCTGGATTTTCAGCCGGTTCTTTGAGAGATCGCGTTGAGAACGCCAAGAGCAAGGTCGTCATCACTTCCGACGAGAGTCAGCGAGGTGGCAGAACCATCGGTATCAAGAAGATCGTCGATGAGGCGCTGAGCCCTCTGGAGGGTGTTCAGACCCTTGTCTTCAAGCGAACCGGTGCTAAGATTGGATGGGTCGAGGGACGTGATCACTGGTGGCACGAGGAAGTCGCCAAGTGGCCCAGCTACATCGCCCCCGAGGCTATGGACGCCGAGGATCCTCTTTTCCTCCTTTACACCTCAGGATCGACCGGCAAGCCCAAGGGTATCCTGCACACAACCGGTGGTTACCTTGTTGGAGCAGCTGCTACCGGAAAGTACGTTTTCGACATTCACGACCAAGACCGATACTTCTGCGCCGGCGATGTCGGCTGGATCACAGGCCACACCTACGTTGTGTACGCGCCTCTCCTCCTGGGTGTCTCTACCGTTGTTTTCGAGGGAACACCAACATTCCCTAATGCTGCTCGTTTCTGGGATATTATTGCCAACCATCAAATCACACACTTCTACGTTGCTCCCACAGCTCTTCGTCTGCTGAAGCGAGCTGGTTCCGACCCTGTCAATCATGACACCAAGAGCCTTCGTGTTCTGGGCTCAGTCGGTGAGCCTATTGCTCCTGAGATTTGGAAGTGGTACTATGATGTTATTGGAAAGGGTGGCTGTCACATTGTTGACGTGAGTGCTCCCACCCAATTTGATTACCAGCAGTGAGACTAACGGGTTATTATAGACTTACTGGCAAACTGAGACTGGTTCTCACGCAGTTACTCCCCTGGCTGGTGTCACACCCACCAAGCCTGGATCCGCATGCCTGCCCTTCTTCGGTATCGACACAGTTTTGATCGACCCCGTGTCAGGTGTTGAGCTCCAGGGCAATGGAGTCGAGGGTGTTCTTGCTTTCAAGTCTTCTTGGCCTAGCATGGCTCGCACGGTCTATGGCGACCACCAAAGATTTGAGGAGACCTATCTTAAGGTTTACCCTGGTTACTACGTAAGTCCTTATCTCGCTATCCGCAAACATGATTTCTAACAACGCGTATAGTTCACTGGTGATGGAGCTGCTCGTGATGAAGATGGCTTCTACTGGATCCGAGGCCGTGTCGACGACGTCATCAACGTCAGCGGTCACCGTCTCTCAACCGCCGAAATTGAAGCCGCCATGGTCGAGCACGCCGCTGTTGCCGAGTCAGCAGTCGTTGGTGTCGCCGACGAAGTTACAGGCCAATCCGTCATCGCCTTTGTCTGCCTCAAGGAGGCCTTCCGCTCCAACGAGGTCGAGGTACACGCCGAGCTGAGACTGCAGGTCCGCAACAGCATCGGCCCCTTTGCCGCCCCCAAGAAGATCTTCATGGTGGCTGATCTGCCCAAGACACGATCTGGAAAGATTATGCGACGTGTTTTGAGAAAGGTTGTCATGGGCGAGCAGGATCAGTTGGGTGATATTTCTACCCTGTCTGATCCTTCAGTCGTTGAGAAGATTATCGATGTCGTCAAGAGTGGTTAATGGGTAAAATGCAATGAAACGAGATAAAACGGAAGGGAGGTTTTTAGAAAAGCTTATATACCAGTATTAATTACAATGATCACTTTTTCACATGCAGGTTGTGCCCATCCCATACATTCCATTAATAAGATATACTCAATTTCCGTGAAGGCTTCCCCAGTCTAGAATATCTCTTGAATGGACGTCAAATCGTTGTTAATGCCATCTTTTTTAGGGGTAAAACAGATTTTATATCTGAAGTTACTTGAGATATCCGAGATAACAAGGAACATTAGGCTTTGACATGAAAAGGTAAGGATGATGCCCTGAAGAGAGTTTATGAAATGTCCCCTAATTCAACACCAAGGTTCTTCTTCAAGTGGTAAGTCGTTTATATCAAAACTATTGTCATGAGATTTGAACCCAGAGTGGCAGTACTGCCATATAGCATCGCAATATCACAACTGCTCGCTTTCTTATCAACGTGGCCCATCGAGTGCTCATTGACACGACGTGATGTAGCCCTTTCTGCGCAAGTGAAAGACAGTGCAAGTCCCAGCCCGCTTTCATCTTCAGTTCATATCAGCCAATCTGATACCCCATCTTGCAGGGGCCCTGAACTAAGCCCTACAAGGCCAATTCTTACAACAGGACCGTGATTTTTCCTGTGCATTACTCTACGTACCATTGCAAAACGCAGTAATGAACTTTCGATACTGCGCGTTTGACCACTCTCCAGCCACATATTCTGTTCTCCAATGGGCGTGCCACATTTGCCGATATGGCGGTCGCGATAGCCCAGCCCGCGAGGCGTGCCGCGGTGGCGATATAAACGCGGGTAATCTAGTCTCAAAGCATACAATGATGCGAATCTCGCTTGATTCAATGGCGCATATCCTATCATTTAGTCCCCGCAGAATATCTTTCTCTTGAACATACGAATATTAACGACTTATACTCGTGATTGCAGGCTCTGACGAGGTCGCGAATACTTACACGTGGGAGCCATCAACAGACTGAGTTATCGAGAACAGCACTCAGTTGTAACAAAGATGGAGATCAGTTCGGCCTTCCCGTCTGCCTTGCTCTTTTGCTCTTCCTGCGTTTTGTATAAATCAAGTGAGTGTTCCCCTTGTCTGTCTCGTGTCGTTCTCGAATACTAACACCCTAGTCAAGCAACCCGTTTGTCTGTCCTTCTACTACCCTTGGCACTGTGCTGCTACGACTCAAACGAATACTCTGCGGATACTTGTACATAGGCTACTATATGCAGCCACATTTCGTACCCCCTACTTTCTCCCTCGAAAGAATATGAGTTCCCTCACACCTGTCCGTGTCCCCACCCCAGAACCCCTGCAAGGCTTCTGTGGGTGTCTTTTGATGGTACGCAACCTTCCCACATCCTCTAATCACATCGCCTGATTAGCACCAGGAACACTAGCCGGCAGCTTGCGCAGCTCTCACGAAACAGTGATATCGGTTCTGCCCACCCTTGTGTCCAAAAACCACAACGTTGTTCCGATTGGCGTCAACGGCGTAGGGACAGATATCAGCCCTGTTGATCGTTTCTGTGGAGGTTAGTCATTCCGCTTTACTACCTTATCTTCCGTATTCCCTGCTGATGGATACAGTACTTTGCGGCTGGGGCACACAGCGTAACGTCATCACCGCATACAGTGAGTGTTTACTCTATTCTAGGAACTTTGACCCTAACAGGAGAGCAGGAAGCATCGCCAAGACATACTATCAAGGCGATAAAATCATCTTGTGTGGCTATTCTCGAGGTGAGTTGAGGACGTCTTCCAATCTTTCGCCTTTTGTCCAACTCTGCCCACATTCCTGGCCCAATCATCGAGACATTAAAGTCCTAACATCACTTTTGCAGGGGCCTGGGCTGCTCGATATCTAGCCCTGATCATCAGCGTTCTCGGTTTGCCTAAATGGGGCGATAACAAATTCTTCCATCTCTTGGATAAACACTGCGACAGAAACCCAAGCATTGAACCGTGTGTCAGTTCAGAGCTGCTCGATTATGACCGTGAGCTCAATCAAAACCATTACCCGTATCGTGTTTGGGTTCTAATCGATAGCAGGCTGGACCAATGTTGGAATTGAAGCTTTGTGTTGCTTTGATACGGTTGGATCTTTAGGTTTGCCGCTTTTCGGTGTTGCGAAGCCACTGGCATTGCTTCGCAGAAGAGAAAGGAGAGACGACAGTGTCTTGAAAGTTGCTAAGAGTAAGTACATATTGAGACGAACCTTATCGGCAATGTTTCCCTCAAACTATATCAGCCTTATATAAAGAGACGCTCTTCCCAATACACTTTAAGACACTGTCGCCGCTTCTGTTAACTTAAATAAACCGATTAATCCAACACGGACAGCACTTCACCCTGTTACAATACCATCATATTCGCTCACTAGGAGATCCTGTCAAGAGCTGACATTTACTCGTTTACAGACGTCAAGTACTCTTTTCACTGCCTCTCCCTCCATGAAAACAGAGAACCGTTCAGCCCAACGTACATGAATGGAACAAATGTCCATCAAGTTTTCTTTCTTGGCAACCATGGCGATATGGGCTGGATAGATCGCGACAAAGAAAGCTTTGTTCATGCTCCTCTCGCCTGGGTCATTCAACAGCTTTACTCCCACTGTGGTATCACATTCGATGACGAGAAACTCAAAGAGTATTTTCCCAGCTACCATCCTGGCCTAAATATGGGCTTCAGCGCTGATGTTGAGGCCCCGATCGATCCGCGTCCAGTCCGATCCAACAACTCTCAGCCTCCAGACCGTTGTTTGCCTTGGGCAACCGGCCACGTCGCTCACACAAGCGCTGCTATTCTGGCTGTCATGGGAAAGAAAGTGCGTCGGCTGTGGAAAGTCAAAGGCAGCCAGATCGCCCGTAGCGAATGCGGAGGCTGTATGACTTCCGCCAGTGAAAACACTCAAGTCGATGCCACATCTGGTGGTGTTATACCCTCCGCAGTCCCTGACATTCGGGTACACATTGGTGCTCGCGAATACAAAGAGCCGAATGCCGTGCCAGGCTATACACTCAGACTCCCTGTCGGTGGCCAGCTCCACTGGGTAAGGAAGTCTTGTGCACGGCAACCGCCGAGGGGTGTTTTTTTCGGCAAGTTCCGCAGCAGTAGTTTGGGCAGCTCTACTTCCCGGGAACTGGACCAATCCCCTGCTGTCAACTCTGAAGAACCTACCGACCTACCTGGTTCTGGAAGTGTGGGCCGTCAAAATGATTTCAGTCATTGTATTCATGAAGCACCCGTTGGCTCTCTGGAGGCTCAGCTTCTGAACTTGCCAGATGACGCTGTTTCTGCGAAGCCTTGTTGCACGGGACTCAGGAGCATGCAGGAGTGAGAGAAGAAAACTAAGATCGAGCTGAGGAGTTGGACAGAGAGTTTGATGGTAGAGGAAAAGAAATGCGTATACCAGAAATGGTCTGAGAAGCGCGATGTATTTATTTTCCCAGCTGGCTAGGACTTGAGTTTCTTGTATTGACATGGTTATCTTTCGTCTTTCTCTATCTCTCTCTGTTACTGTCCCTGCGCGAGTTCATGACATCGGACTCGCAATGTTGTCTATGAATGATGTGATCACGGACGGAACACTTGACGAATGACAGGACAGGGTTGTGTGTAGCCAGTCCTACTACAGGCAATGGCGCTAAGTAGTTGATGAAAGGGTCTATGCATGCGGGTAGTGCCGAAAGCTTAGCCTGTCGTTCTTTGCAATTTCAAGTGCCTATGAAAAGGTTTTCGTGGCTTATAAGTTGGTGGCTGCTGATTGATCTATCGCGTACCTATCACTCGCCATAGGCTGGCTTCATGGCGGCACAATCTCCAAGCCCACTGTATGGGTAGTACTTTTGTTCCGGCTCAGTTCTGCGTAGCTAACAGTACCTTCAATATCGGCTCTTTGATCAAGCCAACCTTGACTCATGAGTTAAGACGTATAACGCGGAAACAATTCCCAGCGTTTTACCTGTTCACGCTTCTCTAATCAAAAGTATACGAACATTATAGAAATACGTGTTTTCTGCTAACATGTGGCAAGGCCGCGCTTCCCGTCCCACCAGGTGAGCGTTGGTTTTTAACATAACTTGCTATTTAGTACAACTGACCATTCTCATAACCAGTTCCTTAATTAAAATCTCCCTTTTCACTTCTCAGTTGGTAATGGAATATGTTCAGTACCCTCCTCATGCGTGGCGTGGCTCAGCTTAGCCTCTACATCACCCTTCTCGGCTTTGGTTGTAGAGTGGGTCGCAACGTGAGTCTTCCAAGCCGGTGTACCAATATACTTGATACCATTTGGATCCTCAAAGATATGAGTGGTCTCCTCAAGGGTCTTTCCGGCTGTCTCGGGAAACATAAAAAAGACATGAATGAACATGGCGACGTTGAAAACACCAAAGATGATGTAGCTCTTCCACGTGATATTCTCGAAAGCGACAGGCGTGAAGAGGCCGAGAGCAGTGTTGAAAGCCCAGTTGGATGAGGTAGCGAAAGCAACACCTTTTCCTCGAAGACGGAGAGGGAATAGCTCAGGTGGATATGTCCAAGAGGCAGGTCCCCATGTAGGCGCGTAAGAGGCGACGAAGAGGTATGTGCAGGCGATGAGACCCTTTGCAGGACCTCCCCCTACGCTCATGGAGACTTGAGGTGAGTCGCGCTCATCTTTGGGAATGACAGTACCGTGAGCTGCCAGAATACCTGCATTGGCGAACATCCAGGTGCACATAAGAGCAGCGCCGATGAGGAAAGTTGGGCGACGCCCCCATTTGTCCATCCATAGAAGAGCAGGAATTGTCATGAGAACGTTGATGATATACTGGATAGAGGAGGCGAGAAGATTGGCGTTGCCCGTGTAGCCGGCCATGGAGAAGACGTATGAGATGTAGTACACTGCAATTAATGAGTAATCGGAGCTTTACATTGTATCAGAAGTAACTTACTCATGACGTTCATTCCCGTAAGCTGGGACCAGATTTGAGTAAACACTCCAATAACAGTTCTGTTGAGCATGTTAGGCTTGAACAGATCAATGTAGGTAACATCAGCGATCGAGGCCTCAAAAGCACACATGTCCTTGATATCCTGCAACTCAAGAGCCACAAAAGGATGGTCAGGATCTCCATGTCCATGCACAAGCGTAAGCACAGCATGGCACTCATCCCATCGATCCTTCCTAGCCAGCCATCTTGGTGACTCGGGAAGAAGCATCATCATAAAGAAGAGGAAGATACCAGGAACCATCTGTAGACCCCAAGGCACACGGAATGCAGCGGTAGAGTAGTCTGCTGAAGTACGGCCGCCAATGTTGGCGCTGCCATAGGAGATGTAGTACATGATCAGGATACCCCATGTGATGGCCCATTGCTGCATGCCGATGAAGCGACCGCGCTTTGAGGGTGGAGAAATCTCGGCGATGTAGACGGGGACTTGAGCTGATTCAATACCGACGGCGAAACCGTTGATGACACGGCCGGCGACTAGCATGCCGATGTTCTGCGATGCGCAAGAAAGAATAGAGCCGATTGTCCTACCAGTCGTTAGACTTTGTCTACGTAAGAGAACATCTAAGCTTGACTTACCAGATAATACAACCAACCATGATAGAATACTTTCTTCCAAGACGGTCACTCAGGATTCCAGAGCATAGGGCTCCAAGCCAGGATCCAGCAGCCATACTAGCCGTGATACCGCCCTGGTTCAGCGATGTTGGGCCACTGCAGTCCAGATCATCGTCGAATGGAGGGCCTTTAGGACCTTGGTTGAAGTAACACTTATAAGAGTTCTCGCCCAATTGGGCAGAGATGGAGGAGATGTCGAAACCGAAGAGCGCACCACCTACCACCGAAGTAGCGGCGATCACATAAATATTGCCAATAGGCATCTTGGCATATAAAGCAGTTTCTCAATGGGCAATAGCCTGTGCAAGAGAAGCGGAACGAGTGTAACTTGGGAAAAGCGAACATGTTATATATTCTCCAAAGTCCAGGGCATCGGGTTACACCACCACCGTAACGAAAATCCTTCACCACGTTTGATGTGGAACATTGTGCCCGACCAGGTTTGGAGATCATTGCCTGTGCTGTAGGATGATGGATGGAAGTGGGATCCACTAGGCAGACCATGCAATGTAGCACGGGGGATAACGGTCTGGGGTTCATGAGACGGTGGTAACCGAAAGATTGCACCAATTGCTTTTTGAGGATGACGTAGTTTTGTAATCCTTCAAGTTTCTGAGTTGATTGGGTGTGTAGCGCTGAAGACTGTTGTACGACTGTTGACACATCGTGAGAAGGATATCTCAATTGCAAGTACAGTCTAGGTGACTTTTCACTTAAGCTCAAGTGTCGACAATCTTAAAGACCCAATTCTCTCCCCGGCTTTTTCCACTTCTCCATCATCTCTACCAAGCCGTAGCCCACTCGCTCCGTGACGTTACATCCTTTCCAGGCAATCAATTCACCGTATCCCAGGACTGCGGAAAATATGTCTGTTTCGGCGAGGTTCTGCATGAGTGGTGTCATGCCGATCACATCACGATCAAGGCACTTTTCATTTCGGATCCGAGTTGACTTCTTGTCGCGTATACATAGTATTCCCCAGATCTCCCCACACGCAAATAGGTCCGAATACTGAACATAAGCGCTGCAATGAGACGCAAGAATGGATCTGGGTCTATGGGGAAGCTTAATACCTTGCGGAGAATGGAATTTGTCACATGCGCTGTTTGTGTTTTGACAGGCGAGAAATACTTTGCAAAGTGAGAGAGGACTGGGATGGTAATGTCTGATTCTTGGTCAAACCACATTTTGGGTCCTGTGATGGACAAGAATTAACAGCTTAATAGGGTTTTAACATTGTCGCATTGTTTCGCATTCTGCCTAAATTACGCAAAAAAACCCTTCCTGTTGTATTCCTCTTTTGAGATTTCCGGTCCAGCGTTCTGGAAAATGTCTGCTTGTCATGCGCGCGCTTGGTGGGCAGTTTAGTTAAGTCGGGTGTTGTTAATGCCAAGTCTCACAACGCCAACACTTATTGCTTGGCCTGTTATTTCCGATGGAAGGATTCTTCAATTGTGAGCGATGATGTCAGGTCATGCAAGTCCAATTTCTTTCACTTTAATATTTGTCAGGCTGCATCGTGTCCCCGAGAGCATGCGACAGACTTGACAAGGTGAAGCAAGTTCCAAACTAGACAGGATCGGAGAGTACTCATTTGGGCTGCCCGTCTGCCTACACCTGTCGCTCTCTGATCCATCAATCGAACACAGTAGCTTTCAAGAGCTCCGAAGTCTACAATCTCCTCGTGCCAACGCGACCTGGGTTGAGTACGCGCCAACTTGCACAAGGCAAAGCTTGGTTGCGCATCTGCCGTTAGTCTAACGTTTTGACGCGTAGATTGACGAAAGATCGAGAAGTACAACAATGAATCTCCCATCAAGTGATTCTACTCCAGATGTTCAACGCCGTCCGATTTAAATTGCCCGACGACTGCCACACGTAGCGCGTCGTCCGTGCCGCACCGGAAGTCGAACACTGCCGGAGCTAACAGCTGCCGAGACTACCTTCTTTAAGGTTGGTCTTATTCTCACAATCAACAAAGAAATTCCAGAGAATCCTACAATGAACACGCTATCCAGATAATTTTACACTATCGGATCTCAATTTATGTCACCTTGTAGTTATCGAAATGGCATGTCTATTGTCAACATGGTATAACCAGCATCCCAATCCTGCTATGCTTCCAGAAACTCCTCATATGATGAACCTCTAAATACCTTCAAGTCCGTGTCATAACCCAACGTGCCTCATGCTAAATGCAAATTCATACGTTCATATCTCATGCCCCAAACTCCTCAATCACGCTCCTCGCCTCGGTAAAGTCATTGTCGACACCCACGTATCCCATCTTCAGCCCGAAACCCTCCGGGCCACCGACCTTCATTCCCTTGTCTGTCTTCCACAGCGGATGCGCTGGTAAAGCGATGACGTTCACCCTCAATCCATATCGCAAGTCTTGAGAACCGATGCCCTCGCCGTCCTGACCAAGAATGGAGATCAGGTCGGGCACTGTGCACACAACCTCTTGCGACTCTTCTGAGCCATCGGCGTCGCTGAGGGCGGCGTAAAGATACTCATTCTGGAAAGGTATAACCATATGCTTGTCGCCGCCAGCGACAACCTGTTTGCTCGATCTGTGTGTTTCGCGCTCGTCGGCGCTGAGAGGCGCGATGACGACTGAGCCCATCGTGTAGCCTCCACCAATATATCTCCTCACATCGACGATCTTGCCGGTGAAGAGGAGTTTTCCAGCGCAGACATCGAACTGTCATTCATTAGCGACACATCAGACGCGCACAAAAACAGAATAAACTTACAATCGCGTCCACGTAGCTGGTCTTCTTCCGTCGCGCATTGTGCACAGCGCGACCGAGGTACCACGCTTGAGATACGGTGTTGGGAACGCCATGCGACTTGATGACGGAACCTGGGAGGGGATTGGCGCATACTGCGCAGCCGAGACCGAGCTCGATTGTTGTTGTTCGAAGGAGGGACTCTAAACGGACGGGGCTATCGGTGTTCTGGATTTGTTAGTATGGAACAAAGTCGGTGGTGATGGAGGATTTACCATTACTACGCTGACATTGCCTCTTGCGTCGGAGAGAACGCATGGTGTCAAAGAGTGACCGTATACACTAAATGTAGCTGCATAAAATCAGTAAATGCAATTAAAGATGAAAGAATCGAACGACTTACCGTGATACATGGTTGGGTACGCTCGACCCATGGCATCGCCATCAACGACGGGGACGTCGAAGTGAACAGCCGAAGGGAAAGCGCTCATGCCATTCCCGCCACCACTGCTCCCATTAGCTTCTATCAATTGCTTGAGTTTTGCGATACTTACATCTCATCAATATACATGCCGTCAAAAGTCTTGTTTCCAACGACTTTGTTAACAGCATTGATCCCCGTGACAATCTCATTCCCACCCGCAATGCGCTCGTTAATCACACTCGGACTACCATACCACGAACCAAAGCAAACCATCGCATCGTCATCAAGAGTCTTGGGCGATACAACTCTCATCCGTTTGTCTGGATTCTTCCGTAACGCGTCCAAGCTCTTGAGGTACTCGTGGTGTGTTGGTCCGCCGCCGCCTGTTCCTAGAACACCGCATCCTGTGGCGATCATTTCGAGGTCAACTTCGGAGAGATACCATGTTCCGTCTCGTACATCGGGTCTGTAGGCGTCGAGATCCACGCGCAGGGATGGCTTGTACGTCGGTGTCAGAGCATCGGGAACGCTGACCTTTTCGCCCTCATCCTCGTCGAATTCGTGCATACTCGCCACAGGTGGCGAAGGCGGCGGCGTGAGTTCCTCGGGAATAGCCAAGTGGCCGACAGCGCGGACTTGTATCCGTAGAGCCCCGTTGGACATGTACTGAAGCGGCATCTTGTTAATCTCGACAATCTTGACATCGTTCTTGGCTGCGCCTTTAGCGATGGCGAGATCAATCGCTTTAGCGCACGCTGCATCGACAATGACTTTTTCGGATCGTCCTTCGGGGATTTCCACAATGTCGATTTCGCCAGATACCTTTGCGATTGCTGCACCGACTGCATTAGCTGCACCTTGGTGGATGGGCACGATGCATTTGTCTACGCCGGCGAGAGTTTCTGTGACTAGTAGGGCACCACCGCCGACAAGAAGGACATGCACGGGCGCTGAAGAGACCTTCATTTGTTCGACGACATTCTCGAGCATTTTCTTGAGTTCCTTGCGACCGTTTTCCACGATGAGTGGTGGGACGTCGCTAACCAGACTTGGGTCTCCCAGGTTGACTTTGCCCAATGCAACGACAAGATCGCTCGCTGTTAGAGTCTTGCCTCCAAAGATCATTGCTTCTTTCTGTATGCAATGACCGACCGATCCAGGGCCGATGGTCACATTTTGTGTCTCGGCATCAACTTGCACTTTGCTTCCACCTCCAAGACCAATTGAGACAACCTCCGGCATTGAGAACGCGGTGCGGACACCTCCTACCTCGACGAAACCGGGCGCTTGACGGGGGAATCCAGAAGGGAGCAAGGCGCAGACATCCGTGGTGGTACCTCCAATATCGACGACGAGAATTTGCGGCTCCTCCTCTTCGGCCTCTGACTCGTCGGCCCTCTTATGATGATCCAGCCCAGCAAGAAACGCGGCGCCAGTCATACTGTTTGTCGGGCCACTCGCAAAAGTCTTGATCGGAAACTCGGCCGCTGTTTCGGCATCAATCAATGTTCCATCGTTCTGCGATAAAAAGAGAGGGCATGTAAGTTGAAGTCGGTTCATCGCACGCTTAAAGCCCTTCTTTACGCGATGTCCAGTGCGTAGTATCGAGGCGTTGAGAATAGTCGCATTTTCGCGCTCTAAAAATCCAGTTGGGCCGATATCGTGAGAGCAGACAACTTGCAAGCCCGGACATTCTTGGAGAATAATTCGTCGACATTGTTCTTCGTGGAGGCCGTCGTGGTCGAGTGGTGAGAAGACACCCACCAAAGCTATGACGTTGATACCCTTGGCGACAACATCCCTGGCCGCCTGTCTGATCTGTTCTTCATCCAATGGCAAAATCTCCCTTCCATCAATCTCAAGTCCTCCATCAAGGTAATAAACTCCTCCATCAAGAATCGTCCTTAGGCCAAGTGGAAAGTCGGCAAACGGTGGTAATTGTCTGGTAAATGGGCCACACAACCTTAGTACAGCGACACGGTCAAGTCTTCTGGCGTCTGCTTCCACGAGGGCATTGATGAAATGAGTAGTCCCGATGGTGACGCTGAGAACGCAGCTCTGATCGACACCTGAGTCGTGGATGACTGCTCTTATAGCCGCTTCAATGCCGCTGGTGATGTCTTTTGTGGTGCTCGCTTTGTGAGAAGCCAGGACGCCACGACCGGGGTTGTTTGTGGCTCTGATGTCGAGGATGGCGGCGTCGGTGTTTGTACCTCCAACATCGACTCCAATTCGGTAAAGGGAGGACATTGTTTCCTTTTGTTTTGTTTCGGTTTATTGTGATGAAGATCGGTAGCCCAGTAAGTTTTATTAGTCAGTTAGTGTTTGGGGCCGGGCCTGATAGCATGGCTTGATGGCATCTCGGGGAAGTTTAAAAAAAAAAAGGGCATTCAGTTTCTTTTATGTATCACTCCATTTCTTGATCTGACATATCATGGTATCCCTTTCTTTTTCGCCGAAGCTAAGTATGCATAAACGAGAAAAAAAAAGAACAAGAAGAAGGTAAGAAGAAAAAAAAAATACTTAGTTACTCCGACGATTTCCTTGTCGCTTGTTCCAATGGTCAAGATGTGAAGGAGGGGCCAGATGGAAAAAGGAGGAGTTGGCCGACGCCAAGCGGAGCAAACTTGCCCGATCAGGTGGGTTTGATGCGATGCTCCATCTCGCGGTAGTTACTCTCCGGGTTTCTGGTCTCTGGATTCGTTTCTCGTTGTTTGTACTGATGATGCCTGCAGCTAACTAAGCTGGGTACAGGTACATGCAGCCAACAAAATCTGAACCACTCCCTCGGAGTCTCACTTCTCTCCGAGGGTGACCTTACCCTTTAGGAGACGACCCCCCAGGAATCGGAATCTGTATCGCAATCTCATCGTTTCGTCGATCTTTTCCCTCTTTTTTCTTCTCAATTTCCCTCTTCATTGGCCAATGCATCTCTTGGCTTGGTCAAGTATGTTTGTGTCTTCCGCATTCCAAAACTCCCTATTATTCTCCTGTGATATGATGAGTCTGGGGTAGGATACAGGTCAGGCCTGGTACGTGCAGACAAACATACAAAGCAATGGCACCCAGTGACGAATGGGTCAGTCAGTTCATCATCTCGTCTGTAAAGATAAGGCTGAGTGATTGATTGATGAGCACCCACGGATTGAGAGCAAGATGGAGCGCAAGGGATAAAACTAAAGTTTCGGGGCGATGTCTTAGTGTCTGGGTTCTCCTAACTAAAAGTCTCCGGGGGGCTTCTCCCACATTCAATTCAATTCCCCATACCCTTAAACCCCTTCTTTACCCTTTTCTCTTTCAAACAAGGTCACCCGTTCCAAAGAGAGAGAAAAAAACGAGGCTACTGTCCACACTACTGATCTTGGAATCTTGATCTTTGCTCCGACAGGGTGTTTTTCTCGATCGATCTAGAAGCTCTTTTTTCTTCATTGCACTGTTTTCCCCGATTGAGGCTATTCCGACGTTCGCCTCATGGCTTTGACGAATCTTCTTCAACGCATCGAGCTACCGCGTGGCTCGCGGTTTATCGTACGTCACGTCACATTCTCTTCATTCTTCCCTTTTGGACCGACTCCAATCCCAACGCGTCCATTCAGCTGAACCGAATTGACACCCTGCCAAATAGAACGAAGATGTTAGACCAGTAGCAAGCGAAAGACGAACATGGACATTTCTAACGTTCCATAACTTCTGTATGTTTTGATCTCCCATGGATTTCCTCTCTTTCTTGGTTGGTTCTTCGTATCTCCATCTTGCCAGAATAAACCAAAACATGCTGCATAAGCGACTTCTTTTCTTTGCCGATTTCTAACCGCTTGTATGCAACATGGAACAGGGCTCCTCATCAACTGCAACATCGCTACCTACTTGACCGGAAGCGCTCTCATTCCTCTGGGTTTGACGTGGTGGCAGGCCATCATTGCCATTATCCTGGGTAATATCCTCGCGACAGCTGCGCTGATTCTTGCTTCTTTGGCCGGTGCTTATTATCACAGTAAGTATTTACCCACAAAGTAGTCAATTGTTACTGCTTGAAGGGTTTGTTGGTGGCTAACGATCGCAGTTGGATTTCCCGTCTTTAGCAGGGCAGTTTGGGGGATTTGGGGTTCCCAATTCGTCATCTGGAATCGTATCTTCCTCTCACTCGGTATGCTTCCTTTGCCCTTCTACCGTTCTAACATCAACTAACATTCACAGTTTGGTATGGCTTCCAATCATGGGTTGGCGGACAATGCACATATCTCATGCTTCTATCATGGGATCCCGCTCTCGAGAAGCACATCCCCAATACGATTCCAGCTTCGACTGGTATGACATCGGCTCAATTCCTGTCGTACTTCGTCTTCTGTATCGTCACGCTGCCATTCCTTTGGATCCGACCGCATAAGATACAAAAGTTCTTCTACTTTGCCAGCTCAGTGACCCTCGTCTTCTTCCTGGTACTGTTGATCTGGGCGCTCGCGACGATGGGATCTGATGGCTTTGGCGACACCATTAGCGACAGCACGCCTCTCCCGACGACTGGTGGCCCGAATAGCGTTACTTGGCTTTTGATCTCCGGCATTATGTCGACTGTTGGAGGCATTGCGGCAGGCATTCTCAATCAAAATGATTATGCGCGTCTTGCGAGAAAACCGGGAGATGCCATCTGGGGCCAAATGGTTGCCTTCCCACTCTACAGTATTGGCGCCTCTGTTATTGGCATTTTGGTCACAGCTGCTACACAGAAACGAATGGGCGAAGCTATCTGGAACCCGCCTACATTGCTCGCAGCCATGTTGGCCAAGGACCCGACCGCAGGCACTCGAGCAGCCGTCTTTTTCTCCGGTCTCGCCTTGTCCATCTCGCAAATGGGCAGTAATCTCCCAGGCAATGCACTGTCTGGCGGCATTGACCTGGCGTCTGTGTTCCCCCGGTACATCAACATTCGTCGTGGCGCGTACCTGATGGCTCTTCTCAGTCCCATCGTCAACCCATGGCGCCTCGTCAACACAGCTACCGTTTTCCTCACGGTCCTTTCGGGATACAGCGTCTTTCTTGCTCCCATGACTGGCCTCATGGTCGCCCACTACAATTTGGTCGCGAAAGGAAAGATCAACGTTGACCATCTCTATGTGGGTCGTAGTGAGAGCATTTACTGGTATAGTGCGGGCGTCAATTGGCGTGCTTTTGCAGCGGTAAGTTACGCTTTGACACGGAGTTTATGGATCTTCACGGTCGGACTTTAACTAACTGACCTCATAGTGGATTATAGGCGTCGCACCTCAGATGCCGGGCTTCATCGCAGCAGTCAATCCCTCCGTACACATTTCGGACGGCGCAATTGAGCTGTACAGACTCAATTACCTCTTTGGCTTTGTAATCAGTGCAGTCGTTTACTACGTTCTTCACTTGGTTGTGCCAGAGGAGAAGTTCGACGAATTTGTCAAAGACGGCGTCTCTGCGAAAGATACGCAGCAAATGTACCACGACAGCTGGAATATGCCCTACACTGAGGGTGAGCCTGGGAGCCAGGAACACATCATATCGCACAACAAAGGTCCCAACTCCCTGGCGACATCTGTTTAAATTAGGTGTTTGATGTTGAGGCCACTGGATTGATTGGATTGCGAGCCTTTTGTTTTGAAGTTTTCGGTTAAAATTACCTACCTGTACAATAAGTAATGTATTATAAATACTCATTCCCACAACGCTGGGACCAGATCCATGATTCAGGCACATATTATTCTTGGGTAGACCCTGTATTGAGATCTTCAATTGTGCTCAGGGATCTTCACCCACGATTGGGATCTCATCTCCAAGCCGCGTTTGTCTAGACTTGAACCAACAGTGCTACAGAAGGTCCAAGTTAGTTTCCACGACGATAATTTGCTGGAGGATCAAGAACTAGTACGTAATTAGACTCTCTATGTCCATCTTTACTACTTACGGATACGCCGCTCCATCAAGTGCCGAAACCATTGAGAACCACCCCTGGGAATTCAAAAGCCCCCCCTTGTCGGCCAACTTATCTTTCCCCCCATCCCTCCATCACGCGAGGTTTTTCGCCGACGAACTCGCTTCTTTTTTCCCTTCCTTCTGCAGTGCCTTTGTTCTTTTTGTTCGTTTCCAGTGTGTAGTGTGTGTCTCCACGTGCACACGCCCTACCTCTCCTCCTACCTCCCTACCATCTGGTCTGGTCTCTACGGCTGGCTTCGGGTACCTGACCCCAAGACCCATCCATACATTACTATTACAGGCTTGACTTGACTATGGACCATTCCATGGATAACGTTCCAATGGATCAACATCCTGAAAGGGCAACTTCTTCGATCACTCCACGCAAGTTCAGCATTCGCAGTAACTTTGGTAAAGCGCGTCAGCCCAGAAGCCGCAAGAACAGGCCCTGCGACGCGTGTCGTCGCCGTAAAACGGCTTGTGTCATTACTGCTGAGCCCCCATGTGAGAGGCGCCCAATTTTTCCATTCAAATCAACCCCACTATCACTGTCACTATCATCACTGCCACTCAATCCTATTATTCGCTACCGTTTTAGCGGGCGTATCTATTCATCTATCCTTGACACTTAGCACATCCGTTAAGCCACACCTACTTTACTATACTGCACTGTAACTCTATTGAACTAACCATTGCATCGTCCGTAACTCAGGCCTGTTTTGTAAAAGCAGAGGTTTGGTATGCCAATCCGTCTCCGATACCGACAGTCTGGGTCATCGGCCCGGACCTTCTTCTGCTTCGGGACATATCATCCCTGTTCCTGGAGGACCGTCTCCTTCAGCTGCTGAGTCGGTCAAGAGTTACGACCCAACAAGTCCAGCTTCAGTAGCAGCTTCGGCAACAGCATCCGTCTCTGTCTCTACCTCTGCCATCTCTCCCTCCGCAGCCTCCGAAGCAAACCGCAACAGGTACGAGTCGGCCGCCGTTGTACACAATGGCCTCGTCCGTCCCCATCTCCCGCCTATTCCTGGTCAGAGTCCTTCAGCCCCCAATAGCCTCAGCCTTGATCCACCCCGCCTTGAACCTAATCAGGAAGCTGTATATGCCCTTGAAGATGTACCGGGCAGGACAGCCCATGCTATGGCATTAGCCTCAGAGCAGGATCCTTACTTTCTTGACGCCTTTAGATCGGTGCTACTCAGTGAAAGAGAAGGTATTGATGCCAACTTTGTTCAAGTCTACCACGGCGGACCTGATCAGGATGATTACCCGATGCACTTCTTGCTTCTGCTGGATGAGTTCCCCGACCACAAGAACGAGGCTACTCAGGTTGCTTCCGACACTATAGAACGCATCGTCTGGCCCCACGGCCCGGCCCTCGTGCGGCTCTACTTCCGGCACGTCCACGTGGGGTTCCCCGTTGTTCACAAGACTCGCTTCCTTAGGCAGTACTCAACGGCCAAGCTCGAGATACCCTCCTCATTACGGGGCGCCATTTATGCTCTTGCCTGTGTCTTCTGGTCCCAGGATGCCCAGCTCGCAAGGATCCCATGTCCCTTCAAGCAGCATGAGCTGACCAACAGTGCCCAAGAGGCGCTGCGACGGGAACTCGAGGCGCCTAATCTGTCTCGGCTAATGTCATGCCTGCTGCTGATACATATGAAGCCACCCGAGATAGACAGCGTCGAAACGCCCTATACTTGGGTGATGGCGTGTCAAGCGACGGCCGTGGCGCAGATGCTCGGCCTGCACCAGGATCCTGGTAAGTGGAACATTGCACCGTGGGAGAAGAGGCTACGGAAGAAGCTCTGGTGGGCTGTCTTTTACACAGACTGCTGGTCGGCAGTTAGCCATGGCAATCCTCCACATATCAGCTATGAGTCTTTCACGACTTCGCCGCCTGACATGGACGATCTACGGTGCGGGGAGGATATTCCTGATGATCTGAAATACATGATTGATCCTGAGGATGCCACGTTTCGTGTGGTTGATGGTGCTCGCTTCCTCGAGCAGATCACTGTGTCAAGGGAGATGCGTGCTATTCTGGACTGCAGCCAGTAAGTTCACCCCCAGTAGAGTCTTTGTACAGTGACTTATATGCAATAGTGGTGTGCGGTCAAATACGCAGACGCGTACGCAATTGATACCCATTCGAGAAACGCTCAAGGAATGGCCGAGTCTAATACCGAGTTGCTTAGTCGTGAGGCCTTACGCTCACAATGGTATGATATGCTCAAAATTGGCCGATCATTTCTAACAGGTATCAGGACCCCTGCACATCTCTTTTTTTGCGACGCAGGTATTGCTTTTTCGTGGTCTGATGTTCCCCGCCACAAGAGCCGCAAAGGTAACACCTGGCTCGAATCTGCAAAGATGGCTGTCCACTGCGCTCGCCGAGTTTGAGCTCTTCACCACTTTCATGTCATATATCACCGAGGAAGAACTCACGAGCTTCTGGGGTCGCTGTAAGTTTTACTTGGTCACACCCCCAGATATCATTTGTTCTTGCTAATACCCTCTAGTTGCCCGATCACAACTTATCCTTTGCGGCAACTTCCTGATATACTTGTTCCTTTTAGCGAGTGACCCCCGAGATATCGAGGCAGCTTACAGGTTATTGGAGAAATTTCATCTATCCTTGCAAAGACTCGGTGCTACGCATGATGAAGCAGCACAAGTATTTTTGAGACCTGTCATCTTGAGAATTGACTCGTTCTTTATGCAGGCTACAGAGTTGATCAAACATGGTAGGACGGTGAAGCTTGAACCGCCTGTCATGACGGTACCAAGGGGGGAGTGACTGGGTTGATTATTAGAACAGCCCTGCTTTTATATAACGAATTAATGATATCCGGATAAAAGGAAACTTTTCTCGCAACAGTGTTTATGTTTTCTCATGTAGGTAGTTCAGGTACAGGGATACAGTGGCATGTCACCCCAACCGTGCGTGATATCACGATGACAGCATGCTTCGGCCAACTCATGCATGCATGTTTACAAACTAATTAATGATCCCATGCAATATCGAACAACAAATAATCCTTGCCCTTGTCTTGCATGAGAGCTGACGTCGGCCAACTCTTTTTGTTATCAGATTTACCTCGCTTCGCTTCTGCAGATCGGTGAGCTAAGCTTCGGTTAGAAAGTCCCACACCTCGGTTATTTTGTTCGCCGATGCTAATGGCGCCAGGGGTCAAAGACGGTTTGGATTGCCTCAAAGAGTTGCTCGCATTGCATTAGCATCATGCATATGTTGTCTTTGAAGTTCGCCGATGACTCTTTTTTATCCGTTGAATATTGTGCCTGAATACGTCTCACTGCATCAGCGATTTGGATGACTTGTTGAGAGTGAGTTTGTCTAGGGTAAGAAGTGAGAAAGTCAACACTCGGATTTGAGATTTCTTTAGCATAGATACATACTGTTCTTACTGTTTATCTTCTGAAGGCTAGTGATATCAATCTTAATATGATGTAGTTCAGGTCAGTAAGTGTTTTCGTGCAGAATATCAGACAGCTTAACGTCGCAAGGAGCATGTAGCTAGCATATGGCGTGTCCCAACACGAAATAGATTTCGAATAGCATGATCAGGCGACGCCAATGAGTCAAATAGACCTAACTGACCACTTTCTATTCGGGTTTTAATTCATTGGAATCATAGAAATCGTCTGTAGTGCTTCGTTGTACCAACCACCTACACAGCTCTTTCACAAATTGCTCGTACCCATCTATAAACGAAACATGCCCAGCGTTCTTGATAACGACAAGGTCAACCTCGGTGTCCTTACTAACCGAATTGAAACCCTTTTGAATCTCATCTCGCATGTCTGCCATAGTCTCTGGTAGATTCGCATCCCTCTCGCCAACAACACAAATAGCTTCGTCAACAGATGCACCGACTTTTCCAAAAAGAGGCCTCAAGTCAAATGTTTCGCTCTTGAGAGCATTGCAACACGCTTCGAAGCCGTCAAGGGTTGTACCGGACATGACGGTTCGCATGCGTTTGGTTTCTTCCGGATTTGTATCCATCCAGTCCTTGCCGAACCATCGATCCAGCGTGCTTTCGATAGTTGAATCTAGATTACCCGATTCTCGAGCTGTAGCAATGCGAGGACCAAATGTATCTTCTGTGCCTGCATTGACAGGCGATGAGGAAATGGTATCGCAGATGGCGAGTTTACGAATAACGTTGGGATACTTTGTCGCGAAGTAGACACCAGTTGAAGCACCCATCGAAACACCAATCCAGGAGTATACTTTTTTGATACGCAATGTCTTTATGAGATGATGGACATCCTCGGCAATGGAGTCAAACGTGGTACTGCTTAGGTCTTTAGGCGCCGATGAGCCTCCGTGGCCAGGTTGGTCATATCGTAATGTGTGATAGCCATTGTCGTTGAGATCCCTGACAACATGATCCCATACTGGTAGCGGTGCTAGAAGAGAATTGGAAAGGATAATAACTGGGGCCTTAGTACTCTTGGTGGAAGGGTCTAAAGAATATGCCAATGTTCTAGAGTCTGGCAGGGTTAATGTGCTAGCCATTTTGAACCGAGTCTTGGCAGTGAGATAGGACTTAGAATGATTAATGATTGATGGAGCAACAACCCGATGAAGCAACATGTTGAACACAATAACTCACGATTAGACGATGAATAAAGCCTTCGATGGTGTTTGATGTTAATTGCCGTAATTGTTGTCATTCCCCTCATTCCATCAGCGGCTGTTTACGTCTGACGCCATCTACGTCTACTATCGGAAGCATACATCCGGCCGTTCCACCCGCGGCAAGTATCCGAGACCGCTCAATTCCATTCATTCTCCCAACCCCCAGCCAGCCAGAGGAAGCATCGATTCGATGAATCCCTCCCTCTTGCTTTCGCTGGAGAGTCAGAGTCAGAGTCAACCATGTCGGCATCAGCAGCCGCGCCGGAATCCTCAGCGATAGCCGCCAAACGTCGCTTAAGGCGTATCCCTGACGAATCTCGTAAGAGGAACGCACAGAGCTGTGATCGTTGTCGAAAGGTGAGTGACGTGTGGTACTAGACTCTCTTGTGTAGTAATGTCTTGTCTATCCCCACTGTTGGACGAAAGAAGACTTGGCACTGATTCTTTATTTGTTTACTTGCTTAAGCGAAGGTGCAAGTGTGTGCCTGATCCTTCGGGCACAGGCTGTGTAAATTGTGTCGAACACAGCGTCACCTGTTTATATACCGCGCCGCGTAAGACGCGCTTCTACGGCAGTGTCGATGATCTAAGCGATAGGTGCCGATCCATCCCTATCGTATAAGCTATGGTCTCATTGATCTTAATTTTATAATTAGGTACCGTTGTCTGGAAGCTCTCGTCAAAGGCGCATTCCCAGATGAATCTCTCGACACAGTCGATGACCTTGCGCAATTGGGTCAGCGGTTGGGCTACAAAATGCCCAACATCTCTGACCCCAATCGCAAGCTCATCAAAGTTGAGCAACTAGTACAAAGTCCACTAAATAATGAACGTACGCCATCGACGGGACCGGAGATTATTACTGCAGATGACCATGCTGCAGGTACATCACCGCCGAGTAAATCAGAAAGCGAAGAGCCTCAATCGTCACTGGTCAAAGACAATTCTGGCCATGAACACTACATCGGACCTTCCGGAACACTCAATTTCTGGAATCAACTTCGAAATCTGGTTGATTCGAATAACAGCCACCCTACTCCTGGTCTCGAGGGTGTCACCAAGTTCACGCAAGACAATACAAGTCGACTCCTTGAAGCTGATGGACAAGATGACGATGAGCCACCACAGCGCACTGCGCTTTCGCCTCAAGATGGACCCTCGCCTGGGTCCATGACATCTGCCATTGCGCGCGACTTTACGCGTCTTCCCACTGCCGACATGGATGAGATCCTGGGTCAGTTTCCTCCAAACGAGGTGTTGGAACAGCTCATTCAGTCATATTTCAAGAATGTCCACGATGACTTTCCCCTCTTTCATCGTGCTACGTTTGAAGAAGAGTACGAGCTATTTATTGTCCAAGCTCGGCGAGGCTCCCGTATGCCAAACTCCAGACCGCTTCAATTGCCTGACTGGGGCTGGATTGGATGTCTTCACATGATTGTCGTCTTTGGCTCAATCGCTGATCGCTCAATTCCCAACATTGACCATTCTGGCTTACGACGACGCTCAGTCACTGTGGCTAGGGCTCTGCTACCCCAGTTCATCTCAAAGTGTTCCCTCACCAATGTTCGAGTCTTGTTACTGCTATCCTTGTTCCTACATAATAACAATGAGAGAAATGCTGCGTGGAACATTGCAGGCACGGCAACTCGCATCTCCTTCGCTCTTGGCCTCCATCGTTCAGACATGAGTTCTTCCTTCAGGCCGCTCGAAAGAGAAGTCAGAAAATGGGTATTCTGCACACTTTACTCATTTGAGCAGTTCCTTGCTTCAAGTCTCGGTCGACCCAGCGGCTTGCAGGAACTTGACGTCGAAGTCGTTCCCCCTAGAGAAGACTTTGTGGAAGGCGGCATAGGGACTGATGCCAGACTTGTATCATGGTCCATCAAACTCCAAGCTATCCTCGCGAGAACGAGACTACTTCATGGCGTCAATCGAAGCCCGGGACCGAAATTAGATGAGATTATGAATGCCTTGGATGGATGGAAAAGGGATATTGGAAAAGCGCCGGGACTGGACGTGTCTTGGATTAAGATGGAGGGTCGTACGCTGCCTTCCATTGATGAAGAGGGCGCTGTGGATATGGAGGAGCTCAAGGTGTCGCTGGCTTGGAAGACACAGGCACAACTTCGTGCTGTGTTGCTTCTGCACATTCAGTTCCACTACATCGCTATTGTGGCCACGCGGCCACTGCTACTTCGCGATGTAGCATCGACGCGAAAAGCCGATGCTGGAGAGCCCAAGGTGCCGGTCCCCACGCACGCTGCGTTGTGTGTCAAGCACGCTTGTCAGTTGAGCTATCTCATGATCCTCCTCGACCATTTCGATGTTATAAACGGCCTTTCCGGACTTGATATCTTTTATGCCTACTGTTCGGCTATGATATTGATCCTTCGGCTACTTCGATTAGGTCCTGGAGAGCTAGTTGAGGGGGTTAGACCAGACGAAGTAGCCTTGCAAAGCAAGATCAGACGGCTGGTAGCGACTCTACGAAACGTGATCAACCACATCGACAAGTGCGGCTCAATGAAGCGACTAGCTCAAGTGGTCGATACATTTTCAGAGTGCGCCAATAACCCGACCGATCCACCAGCTGTATCGAATCTTCCTCCACAGGGCATAAACACTAACAACATGCCATACCCTGCTAACTGGCCAGCACAACAAATGCAGCCACAGCAGAACCCGGGCCAAGGACCAGGATTCGGATCGATGGACGGACTTTTAGACTTCCTTCCATTCCCAGGAATTGGAACAATTGAGGGGTCGATGGCGCAGTTTATACCAGGAAACGAGATGGACATGGCTGGATGGCCCGATGTGGAATTCTTAATGGAGGGTTACGGGGATGCTAATAGAACAGGGTATTACGGATAGACTTGGACGAGTTATTAGACTAAATGATACCAAGATATGAATAGAAGAGAATGTACGGAGCATTGCACTCGGCCGATAGAAGCGCCAAGACGTTAAATGCCAAGTTTTGCCATTATAATACCCGAATGCGAAATTTGCCATCGTTCTTACAGAAGTACTAACAATACCTTGTCAGATCGCCGGATAAAGAACTCCTCACACCAAGAGTGGCAGGTCACTCAATAACAGTAATTTTCGGACCCCAATCCTTGCATATACGGAACCTGGTTTAGTGCTTACGAGGTCTGCAGCCTTATCCAGTACAGATCTCGCTGTCTGCCTTGCATTCCGTCCCCCGTCCTCTTTTTCTTTTGCATCATTGTGATTACGCCAAATAAGCTTAATCCAAGGAGACAGAAGGAAAATGCCCGAAGACGCTAATGAAAACCTGCAGGCCGAGGACGTAACTGCTGGTAAAGCTAAAGGCCGACAGCGTCGTGCACACACGCGAAGCCGAGCTGGTTGTTCTGAGTGTCGCAGTCGCAGAGTCAGATGTGGCGAACAACGACCGCAGTGGTAAGTTTACCACTTTTGACTACTTCCGAAACACTCTGACTGTTAGTTAGCCAGAACTGTATCAAGGGTCAGAGAACTTGTGAGTATCCTCCGGTCAAGATCCCTCTTAGGGAGAGAAGAGCGCTGGAGAAGGCGGCAGGAGAAGCTCCGCCTTGGCAGGGCACGACGCCATGGGAAATCTGCAAGGAAGCAAAAAGGTCCAAAGAACCTAAGGAGCAGGATCTGGTAAAACAGTTGCTTCTTTCGGGCTCGACAGTAAATTCCAGCTGCGTCGCTGTTAATATGCCTCTGAGATCGCAGGAGCTGTTTCATTATTGTAAGTAAAGTTTTCGTGTCAAATCCTGGATCTTGTACTGATGTGGACTGTTAGTTTATCAGACAGGCCTGACGTTTGGGGCGATACCAAAAGACCATACAAAAGACAGGCAAGTGCACAGGTCCCTCTTCACAGGGATATTTTGTTCTAATATGAGATAGCCTTGCGTTCATCATCTCAGATCCCGAGGCACTTCGGAACGCAGTCCTCTTAGCGGGCATACACTTCGCTTTCAATGTTGGTGGTCTCCAAAATTTTGAGTCAACGTTTCTTCATCACAAGATCGAAACTGTACGACTGGTGAGGAAGTGGGTATCTGGCGGAAATCCAAAGCTGGTCGCTGGCCTGACCAAACAGATCGCTACTTTGGCTTACACTGAGGTTTGTTAAGCTTATTCAAGTTATGCGGGGAGCCATGCTGATTATCTTAGATCTGTCGTGGTGATGTGTTCCTGGCTGAAACACATCTGAGCATTATCTATACTCTTTCAAGTCGTTCATGGGACAAAGATACTGGTGATTGCAAGACTCTTGATCAAGAGCTTTCAGATCGATATTTTCTCTTGTCAGTGCCCCTTCTGACTTACGAACCCTCCTCACGCCATCTAACTTAAGCAGGACATCAGCATTCATCAATGGCTTGAAAAGCGTTCTTAAAGGCATCGCTCGCGCCAAGGGTCAAGGCGACGATATAGCAAACTTTCCCACAACCGACGTTTTCCACCTCCTTCACAACTTCCACCTGCATGCTGGTAAGCTGTCTCATTACCTCAAACTGAAAGCTGTTCGTCTTTTCCCAGCCTTCTTCACCCCTCCTTACAGTGGTGCAAAGTTACTCGACGTCGACTGGAGACCAGTGATCAAATGTTTTGGCGACACCACATCAGGAGTGGATGATTACCCATCTTCTGACCAGCAAGATAAGTTCTGGTTGTACGGGTCGTCCTCGTTATTTTACGACAGTGTCATCATGGCACATTTGACTTCGATTTCCTACGAGACTTACGATAATGGGTCTGAAACTAGCACGCCTGAAGATTCGAACTACCGAACATCGTGGTGTGCGTTATTCATCGCAACGCAGTTCTATGTCGAACAAGTGGTGACTCTCTGGAGTCCCTTTAAGAAGGAGATACTCCTCCACTCTTTACGCATTCTGCAGCGCGAACTAACCATTGCCATGGAAAACTTCGAATCATCGCCGCCTACGGACATGACGTTCTGGCAATCATTCCTTGGTTTGGTCAGCATCTATGAGCACGAGAAAGAGGGAGATATGGATTCTGAGCCTGGCTTTAGGCCGTTTCTTGAGGGTACGGTGAGGAAGCAGAGTAAGGCTATGGGATTGTGTACGTGGGAGGATGTGAGAGGGGTGCTATCCAACGTTTTGTGGCCTTCTTCAAAAGTTAAAGATTGGTATATGAGCGAGATATGGGAAACAGCTATGGCTAGCGGAGTTGGATCTGGAGAGTAGATGTGTTAGAAGTTGGCTTGAGTATAGTTTAACCATATCTTAACACGCTGTGAAACACTAAGTAAAGTATGTTTACAAGAGTCATGCAGAAGAATTGTCACCAAGGTCTTTGGGGGAGATCATTCCTACTCGGAGAGTTTATGTATGGTTTTCTGATAATCCGGAATCCGCGACTATGGCCGAGACTATGGGCAAGGCGGGAGGTAGTGGTCTGATAGCTCTGATGGGAAGACGGTTACTTTTGATAACAACGGTGTCTGGATTATCTGTTGAGTTTCGTAATCGTCTTTGCTAAAGGCCAAGAATAGAATTAATTATATATCCTATGTTCAGAGACTTTGTCCAATCATCCGGTGTCTAGATGAACCCGAACAACAGCGGTGAGAGGCCAATCAGGACCCAGCCAATTCTTCTAGAAACGTTTCACTTATTACGGGCCCAGAACAAACAAGTGTTGTTTTTTACCAGTCACACGACAACTCAGACCATCTCAACTTTGGGAAAGCCAGCGCGAGAGTCGATGGCTTGTCGAGTTCACCCCGCACAAGACTAGCGGCCCCAGATAACGAGACTACCCCAGATGCCCTTTTCAATAGAGGAAACGTACGATGCGGTCCACATTGTCAAGAAAGGCATGCATCCGCGAGATAGCCAATCAATTGTAATGAGTGATCAGCCGCTTGTAGATGAATAAATGGCTCTTAAAATGGTTCAGCCTCTTGTATATATTTTACTTCATTATTCTCAACGCTGTTGCCATTCTCTATTTTCTTTTAGCGAACAATATCTAATATTTGTCTTAACCTCATAGTCAACATGCCAAACACTGTTGTCGTCATAGGCGCTGGTGTGATAGGCCTCACATCAGCATTGCTGCTGGCCAAGGAGGGCAACACAGTCACTGTTGTAGGCAAGCACATGCCTGGCGACTCCGATGCCGAATATGCTTCACCATGGGCTGGAGCCAACGTCATTCCGTATATAACTATTCCCACTTCAAATTTCATTCTTCTAACAGAAATATCACAGTCTAGCCCCTAAGGAAGCCAGCCGCTGGGAGAGAAGAACTTGGACCGCCCTCAAGAAACTCGTAGATAAGACCCCCGAGGCAGGCATTCACTACCAGAGTAAGGTTTCCTCCACAAAGACCTAGTCCTAAATAATCACTAACCACATACCAGCAACTCATATCCTTCGTCGTGACCAAGATATGCAGTCTGGAGGATCCGGTTTCTCAACAAACTTTTACGCCGACAACCCTTGGTTCAAGGAAATCTTCGAAAACTTCAGAGACAACACCCCCGAGGAACTTACCAAGGGTTACGATTCCGGTTTCCAATACCAGGGTGTTTGCATCAACGTCGCTATCTACCTGCCCTGGTTACTCGGCCAATGTCTCAAGTACGGAGTCGTTGTCAAGCGCGGTATTCTCACAAACATTAACGAAGCTAAGTATCTCAGCCACACTGGCAAGAAGGCCAACATTATTGTTAACGCGACTGGCCTTGGTTCATTGAAGCTCGGAGGTGTAGAGGATCCCCTCGTTGCTCCTGCACGAGGCCAAGTCGTTGTCGTGCGGAACGAAACACCAAAAAACCTTCCCCTCTTCATGTGCTCAAGCGCCCTTGATGAGAGTGGCGAGGAGATCTATGCTATGCAAAGAGCCGCTGGTGGAGGTACCGTTATGGGAGGAACATATCAGATTGGCAACTGGGACCCTAACCCTTGTCCCAACACCGCGAACCGTATCATGCAGCGAGTCGTGGACCTCATGCCTGAGATTGCTGGTGGAAAGGGTATTACTGGTTTGAACATTATCAGACATGGCGTGGGATTCCGCCCTTACCGAAAAGGTGGTATGAGACTGGAGGAGGAGAAGTTGGACGATGAGACTTGGGTGATTCACAACTATGGACACTCTGGATGGGGTTACATGGCGTCTTATGGAGTTGCTGAGGGTGTGGTTGAGCTGGTCGGTAAGGTCACTGAGCCTCGATCGAAGTTGTAAAATTGATAGACTGTAATACTTAGCATAGCCTTTGTTTAGAAATTTGTACGTTTGAGAGATTGCACATAGTCGAGCTCATGAAGTTTGTTTGATTAAGTTGTTTAAATAGAAGCTGTCTAAATAAGCCCGTAGTTTGGACGTTGAGAAGTCCTTTTGCAACAATAGACGTGAAGCAGCAAAGTATGGTCAGCCCTGGGTAGTAGTTCAAAGTGCATAAAAGTACCATACTATTCACGTCAGTTACTCCAACGGTAAAATATTTGCCTTGGATAACAATATTCCTATGAGTATGTTCTTACCGTGTATGGTTTTTAAAAAGCTCAATCAAAGCTTGAGGTTTTGTCCACCCAGTTCACCCCATATCACGTTTCTTGACAGTCTACGCAATGATCGCGTTCTATATTACTTATTAACAGATGCTAATTTGTTTCGGTATTAAATATTTGCTTCGTGATTGGATATTTATTTGAATTTACTGAAGTAGGAAACCTGTTGGGAAAGGATCCTCAGGGTCGAGATGCACATTCTTCTCACCCGTAATCCAAGCCCGTCCCCTGATGGTGGGCAACACTGCATCAAGCTCACCCACATTTGTGGTACCCCTAATCTTACCCACAAACTCAGTGTTGATGATACTTTTGAATGTTACCTCCTCGCCCTCCTTAACAAGTCCCCTGGCGTGAAGAATAGCAAGGCGTGACGAGCTTCCAGTTCCACAGGGACTTCTGTCCAGACGACCTGGTGTCACGACAACAGTATGCTTGACTGTCTTGCCGTTGGGGCCATCTTCCAAAGGCTCTGTGATGATAGTGTTATTGATACCGCAGATGGCTGGGTTTTCTGGATGTGTAGGCATGCAGTTTGCTAGGACAGCCTCTTTTATCCTCTTGCCGAAATCAACGAGACGATCGGCATTGATAGTCTCAACTCTGATACCTAGTGCTTCTGACTTGACAAGCACGTACCATTGTCCTCCGTAGGCGATGTCAACGCAAATCACGCCTATGCCGGGGACTTCGATTTCCTTGTCAAGAGCGTAAACGAAAGCCGGAACGTTGTCGAAAGAAACGGATCTGCATTTTCCGTTCTGGCACTCCGCAGTAGCCACCACCAATCCAGCGGCGGTATCGAGTCTCACTGTTGTGATGGGCTCAACCATGGGTACGATACCCGTCTCGAGAAGAACAGTAGTTGTGCAGACACAGTTGGAACCAGACATGGGGACCCAATCACCAGGAGCCATAATAAGGAAACCAGCGTCGGCGTCAGGGCGGCAAGGAGGGGTGATAAGGTTCACGCTCATTTCCAGACGACCACGGGGTTCTTGGAGGAGAAGTCTTCGTAGATCATCCTTCTCAGCCATATAGCGGACGAGCTTGTCGTGCATCGTCTTAGCTGGCACGTCGATAACACCACCTATAATGACATCGCCGACCTCACCCTCGGCGTGGCAGGTGACGATGGAGATGACTCGTTTTGATCGCATGGTGGATAAGTTGTGTGATGTGATGGGAGATGAGAAGGGAGAGATGTCAATTATCTGAGGTATAAATGAATGAATCAGGGGAGGTACTCGAGGTCAAATAATTATGGCTTTTATTATCTATCAGCTTATTTAGGGTGTTGTACCCAATTGACTTGTTCTGTTCTGGTGTATTTGGGTGGGATAGCGGAAAACTACCCGATGGAGAATGAGGCTAGAGAACCCGACGGCTCCCTTTCAAGAAGGTGCCCCAGATTCTGAACCCTTTTCGATAGACTTATCTAGTGTTTGTGTTCTGATTGGATGTTTTCTATAATTTACGGTTACTAAAATGATAGATTGGGGTAATTTAGAACGTATGTCGATCCGATGAGTGGCTGAACCGACCTTGTGACTTGGGATGTGGAAGAGGTTGTAGCGTCGGAGATATCATGATTAAACTGGTTTCTAATTGGCCAATATCCTTTGCGATACCTCATTTCAGGATGCATCATCTCAGTAGAAATATATTAATAATTATATCTGGAATTGTTCTATACCTTGCATTACTTGCAGATATCTTTTGCCCCTTTAATACACGACATACCAGCTCGAGTTCACTAAACTAGATTGTTCATTCATTCATATTCCGCTATGAGACCCAATTATCAGTGGTTGTCTGTGGTGGCAGAGACGAACGGATTTATCAAAGCCCAAACGATACGAACTTTATCGAATATTGATGAAATCGAACTAGAGCCATGGACAATCAGGAACTCCTTTGTTGACAATGGTGGTAAACATTGATGTTTTCTACCCGAAATTGGTGCATCTAGCACCGTTATCCTACCCGGCACATACAATAAGCAGCAGCCTTATATGCTTTGTGACAACACGCAGTCTTGAGAACGCTTATGAAGACATAGATTCCGTATTGGTATATCCAGCTGTGAATACATATAAGGTCAAATTATAAATATACTGGAAAATGGTGCGTCATAATCTTACGGGAAACCGAAAACATTACCACCATGATCAAGCGAACGTTCATAGAAAGAGTCTGTTGGAAGTTCAATGAGAAAAGCAGGAACGAACTCCATCTTGTTAACATGGAAGCCTTCTAGTCTCATTTTTATACTATTTACCTATTCTCATTGCCGAAAACTCGTCTATTCAATACGCGTATCGACAACTGAAGGACCATTCGCGACCTTGTTTTCAAACGGGATACGCGGATAGAAAATAGTGGCTGAACTGCCGTTTTAGTCAAAAGCAATTATTAACTCTACAGGCGAATAACTAAGACGCAGGGAAATATCAGGAGAATTGATTCTCGCCAAGATTAAGCTCCGGGTGAACCGGATAGATGATTAGGTTATGGTGCAGCACAAAGGCATTAGAACCCACGATAAATGCTCCGGAAGCATGGAATGACCCATTGAAGACGATGCTTTAATTCTCGCATCCGAATGCAACTCGAATCATATTTTCCATGCTATAACACCAGGAATTGTGAGAAATACAGCGCCTAAAGGCATTCTTCCCACCGTAGCGCCCAGTCTCGCTTAGCAATATTGTCCGCGTGTTGAAACACGGAAACCACCAGATAGAGAAGTTCTCCTTGTTTCAAAACCTTATCGCAGGGTCTAACGTTTCTGATGTTTCTGGGCGCACCTTGACTGACCAATAATATTTAGTCGCGATGCGGCTCCTTGTTACAAACTCGTCCTGTTCAATTCTTCCGCAAATAAGAGTAGAGCTGTGCCCCAGTTTGTTCGTATCCAGGCCAATTCAGCTCGAAACAATGACGGAGATTGCATCGTGAAGAAAAGGATCGGTATTGACTTCTGGATGCATATGATTCTTGGCATTTCAAGGTCTAACTATGTATTAAAACACCATGATTTCGACGTGATCTGCGCATTTTCTGTTCCTCTTGCTTCTCAGTCTCTACTCAGACAATAACATTCGTTCTTTTGTTTCATTGTTCTTTTCATTCGTTGGCATTGACTGTCATTACATTTTAAACTACATTTACTTACTTTTAACAACCTTGTCTGGACAATTTCTCTTCACTGACCATGTCTTCCTCCATTCTTTTCGCTGCTGGCCTCCTAGTGGGCGCCGCTCAGGCTTACACCCAAGTCAACGCCGCTTCTCCTTTCATGCTCAAGAACATCGACCCAATTGTGTTCCCCGGCCAGCATGACAAGTCTCACTTGCACTCTTTCTTCGGCTCCGATGCCGTTACCGTCGACACCAAGACCAGCGCCGAGCTTCAAAAGGGCTGCACCAATGCCGAGAACCCTAACGATCTGTCGGTCTACTGGATCCCTACGCCTCTGTACACCGCCGATGGAACCAACTACGAGCCTATTCCCATCATGCGCTTCAGTGCTTACTACAACCTCGGTGAGACACCTGCTGAGATTGCTATTCCTCAGAACTTGAAAATGGTAGCCGGTGATGCTTCGGCCAAGACGCAGGCTGATATGCCTCCCGAGGCCAAGGCTGAGTGGACTTGTGAGAGCCAGCCTGTTCCTATCGGTGCCAACGGTTTCCCCACTGGTACCTGCAACACCCACCTCCAGCAGCTCCTCTACTTCCCCCAGTGCGTCAACGAGCAAACCCTCGAGACCGCCTATAAGTCGCGCGACTACGGCACTCCCAACTGGTGCCCCGAGGGCAGCAAGTCCATGCCCCAGCTGCGATTCAGCATCCGCTACGACCTGCGCAAGGTCCTCCCCAACGGCTGGCAAGGCGAGGCTCCCTTCAAGCTCTCTTGCGGTGATGCTTGGTGCTCGCACGGCGACTTCATCAACGGTTGGACTGAAGAGGCTGCTACCAACATGATTGCTACCACTGCTGAGAAGCAACACTTTGCCGCTGTCACTGGTGCTCTTGGCGCTCCCGATGCTGGTCCTCTTTGCCAGGCTAAGGATGCCGATCCTGCCCGTGGTACTAGCGACTACAACCAGAGCGTTGCTGTTATGAACAAGCGCGATGTTACTGCTTGGGGTTGGAAGAGCAAGTCTCGCTTCGTTCGCTCTGCTTAGAGTGAGATTGGGGATTGGTTGAGAGCGGAAGATTGGTGGATCACATAGATACAACAATGGGATAATCTGAGACTCATCTGAACAATACTTTACATGATCCGATAAACTGTGAATGCTATATGATTGGACATGTTCCGAATCATTTTGGCGGTCCTGCACTGTTTGCGAATGGCTAAATTGATCGAGATCCTGGTTCAGGAGATAAAGGCAGCACACGATGGAAGAGAACCAACAGGCCTTCAGGCTTCTAGTGTGAGATTCGCATTCCAGCCTCAGCTCGGCACTTGGACGCATACCACTCCCTTGTGGCTTGAACGATACACACAAGAATGATTTGGCGTAATCATGAAGCTATTAACGGGATCGGAGAGAAAAGGTTAAATGACAGCAGAATGTCTCACCAAAAAATGACGGACCGCGTCTTTAATTCCTCGCGAGCGGCACAAATCTTTCTTGATTGGCGGTGGGTCAGTCGCGAAAAAGACGTCCCCATTCTTTTAAAATTAAACTAAGCTAAAAGCTTACAACAGGCTGGTTCCCTGCTTTGACCAACGTTGATGTGACAGGCAGAGTGTATTTCCGGGACTATCTCCTCGCTGAAACGAGAGGTGAAACCTGCAGAGGTTGAAAAGTTTGTTTACCTGAGAGTTCAATGACGAGGGCCAAGAGACGTCGTCATGGCTAACCTTCAGCCTCATGTCTGGGCAAGGAAGTCTGGAAGCCAAAGAGAACAACCTGTGTGTATCTGTACCTAGGGTTCACGTTCCATCTGTACAAATTACGGTACAGCAGCGAAATTAAATCCGTCATGAATGGATTCTGTCAGACTCGGACATACCCCGTTCAGGATCCTTCACACCAACATTTTACCATGTTGGTTGGTTGTAGCTCACTTTATCATACGATCACTTACCAAACTGGCGAATCCTCTAAAACTTTCAGTAATTGCGATTTCACTCAGAACTCAATCTTTCAGGCATTCTACTTGAAGCTCTCTTGATACACAAAGTCACGCGGGATAGCAAAGGTATTGTCCCCATGTTTCGTCCCCTGGAAAGGAACAAGCGAATTGTTGGCAAAAGCTTGAATTTTTATTATGGATCGAATCGGATTGGGGACTGTCTCCTGATGATCTACATCTCGATTTACTGCGTCGTCATCCTTTGTCTCCACCAGTAACTTTCTATGGTTGTTCACAATCTTCTTTCGAGTTGCATGCAATGCCACAAATAAGCTTTAGATTGACTTTAGTAGCCAACTGTCACAGCCACCCAACGCAAGAGTTGGCTTTGCTAGTTTATCTGGCCCGTTCCACTTGTCCAAAGTTTAGTTTTCAGATCGTTGAACTGTAGGGCTGGCTAGTTAAAACGGGACGTCGGTTTTGTAACGCCGGCAGCTGGGTAACCGGTACAAGGGTTGTCTCGCCAAGACATCAAGCCACGTAACGGCGCTGCCAACCGGCAACCAACGACCAACCTCCATTCCAACGCATTGCCCACCAGAATAACAGTTCACCATCCCTATAAAGCGAGGGAAATGGTGGTCAGCATGGGGAACAAAAGGGCCCTGTGCCTGTTCATTTCAGGGGGTTCTTGCGGATCGTAAGCATAGGAGCCACTTTATTTTATCAAGAAAGATATTCAAAACTGATGATCTCGCACATCAAAGACACCCTTTACTGTGATACTGTACTCGTTCTTCTTTATTCCCGTTCGTTCTTTATTTCTTCTTACGTCTGATATGGCTGTCGCGGCAACTCTATCGTCGCGCCCTGCGTTGAGGGTAGGAACTTGTATTGCCGTCTGCCTTTTCTTCTTTGTCGTTCTTTCTACATTCTTTTTCGACTCTGTGAGATCACCCGTTCAGTTTGCGCACGAAAAAGCTAAACAATACTGTAGCTCGTCGCAAGTAACGTGAGTAACTTACATCTTATCATTAAAACGCAACGTGTTAGCTAACTGTGTCTCTAGTGTTACTTCTTTTGTATCAACACCTACTCCTCAAACTACATACACTCCAGAACCTACACCCGAGGTTGCTCGCAACTGTCAAGACCCTTACCGACGTCCCGGATATCTTTACATCCCCACAGACCCAAAAAAGTACAGAGAAACGCAATGGATCCCCTACACAGAAGACTATCTCAACTCAGAGCCACCTGAGTATGCTGCGTATCCGCCCACCCACGAACTTGTCTTCAACGACACCGCTGTCGAGCCCGACTTCCTCAATGCTCATGGAAACCCCCAGCAGTGGATGCTAATGGCCGTCATTGAGAACTACCGTCGACACAAAGAAGTCAACCTCCCACTTCGAAACGGAACGGTCAATGACTTCATCGATATGAAAGATTCCAACGGCCTCGGTTGGCTCTGGGGCCGTCGTGTAGTCATGTTCGGTGACTCAGTCGATCGCTACATGACTCAATTCTTCTGCGAAGAATTTGGCGGCCAGATTAGTCTCCCCATCCAGGATGTCACAGCTCGTCAGGCAAAGGGCCTCTGCGAAGTGCCGGCCTTTAACCTCACCTTGATTTACTACCACTCCGCTGGCTCTTTCACTTACAGACCAGACTGGTGGTGGATCGAGAACATGAAGGACGTCGCCTGGGAGGAACGCTGGGACAAGTTCTGGAAACCCCACGAGACACCCATCAACGGCCCTAACGGTGGTCCCGATTTGATTTTGTGGCAAAATGGACTATGGGACCAGAAGGCTTTGTGGCTGAGCGGTAAAGCCATGCACAATAAGGGCGAGAAGCCAATGACCTTATTTAAAAGAAAGATGGCATGGGAAGAAGTCCGGTTCGTGACAGCACGCATCAAGAAGATCGCACAGCGTCTCAACGATGAGTTTGGGAAAGACATACCCATCATGTTTCGAGCTTTGACAGTGCATAGGGAGAGTGGTATGCAAGACGCTATAATGATGGAGATGGACCGTCTAGGAAGAGCGGTTGCTGAACAAGCAGGACATGAGATGTTTGAGTGGTCTAAGCTGATTCACCTTCTTGGGGATCTTTATCAAGATGGCTTACATCCTGGAAAGGGACCGGCTAGTTGGTTGTGGGGGAACATGATGCTTGAGTCTCTTGCCAGATCTGCAGGCTCGAAGGTTGGCGGAGAGGCGAGAGCGCCATATTTTGATGGGTGGAGTGCTTGTCATAAAGAACTTTTAGGATGGGGAGGAAGATAATAAAATAGTGTTTAAAAGAAACATTTATATAGCTCAGACTAGACACAATCTCATAAGTACATTCAATCATTTGGCCTCGATACCGATGCCCTCCAATTATCAGGCAACGATGTCCCCTTTCCTTCTTCCATTAGTAGAGAGACTATTTTATGATGTGTCTTCTGGATCAACTCATGGTTCCTGGGCGACAGGTAGGACCAAAAGACATGTAGTAAGAAGGATCACCATTCCCAACAGCCATGAATGGCTAGGATCTGGTCATCGCATGAAACGAGCCCAGCTCACTTGTTCGTTTCCTTCCCAAAATATGCAACGCAAAATCATGCTCCAAAAGAATCTCATATAGCCCCTTCGTCAATCTGAAATTAGTACCTGGTCGATTCAGCAATTCCAAGAAAGCTTCAGACCCACTCCGAATTGCTTGGATTGCCTCATCCTCGGTGACATCTCTTTCTGTTTTTTGTATCTCCAGCAGCATGGAGTAACCAGATTCGGAGGCCATGGACCTTTCGACTATGTGCTGTGTGATCTGAATCTTACTCTTTGAATTATTGATCAGATACGTCAAAGTTTGCATGCCCGCGATGGCGGCTTGTTCGGTGACAAATTCCGTGATCTCGATAGCACTCGCCCAATTGTCGTAAATTACCTGAAGAAACGGTATCCCGGCTTTAACTGAGAGCTGCGACATCTCCTCCGTCACATTTATAGGACGAGCGCAGTATTTGAAGAGCATTCGAAGTACGTTTGGGCCTTCTTTTAAGGCATGCGCAAAGAGGAGCTTGTCGAGTTCGATTATTTGGGGAAGAGCCTTCAGCATGACCTCAAGCTTAGCAACGTCACGATGTACTGCGTAATATACTGTAGCAACGTAAATGGCCGTTTTTGATACATTGGTACGACTTGGGAAGTTGTCCAAAAAGAATCGAAGCATCCTTGGGCCGTTTTTGGCTGCCTGAAAGAAGATCCTTCCGTCATCTACATTGATCAGGCTAGACAAGGGCACTTCCTCATACCGGATGTCTTCAAAGGCGAGCAATTTGAAGTGCCAACTGTGGAGGTTTTTTAATGTTTGTGACTCCTTCGTCACCAGGGCCGCGTAGGGCTCTTCGTCAAAGTCAAATACAAAGCCGGGTGTGTCGAGAATGAGGCCTAGACTTCCGTTATCGATTGACATGGCTTTAACGAGGACGCCTTTGGTGATATTAACAGGCCGCTGGCTGTATTGCAGAATCAATTCAAGTGTTTCCTTGCCATCATCGATGGCATGAATTAAGATAGACTCAGTCATGTTGATTGGATACCGCGATGTTTCAGAAAATAGTGTCAACAAAGACATCGGATCGTTCGGCTCGTATTCCATGGGACTTGGTCCTTTATCAACATCATTCGCAAGCCCAATCCTTCGGAGGAAGTGGTTAAGTCCACAGTTGCGTGTTAAAGCCACCCATAATGCAAGATATCTCAACACAGCTGGCGGGATGTACTGCCTTTGTACAAAAATATCAAAGGCCCGAGGAGCTTTCTCGAAAGCACTCGTAGCGATATCAAGATCGATAGAAAAGGGCGTTTGAATTTCGCACTTCTTCAGATACATCTCGGTCAGGGCATCGCCATGATGGACAAACTCGTGAAGGACATTCTTGTTGACTTTCTCCATAATGCCTTGCCGGCTTAGAGATAGGAGTAGACACTGTGTCGTAGGCTTCGTCGTAAGTTTGCAGACCAGGTGTTGGATCGACATGCTGGGAAGTTGAGACTGCAATTCTCGTACAGATCTCGGTGTAAATTCGCTATCCGTTGGCCTTTCTTCGTGAAAGTATACGCACAAATCTTGGACAACCATCTCCTCTTCTTTGCTGTAGTCGGCCTCAATCATGCTTTTCGCTCTGTCAGAAGCCATTCCCAACAATCCGTAAACTCTATCGCGAGGGTCTGAGGCTTCGCTTCCTTTGAACTTGTATAAGAGAGTGCAGAGACTGCGGTCTCGACTCCACCAAGATGCGGTTGAAGAAGGCCCAGGCATAATATCCAACACTGCTTGGCATTGTTCGCTGACTGGACAGCCAATGATTTGAGGCAACATGGCGAATATCTTTGCAGAAATCTTTCCAAGATTACATTCGACGATGGCTCTTTTCGCATTCGCTACTTCTTGCAGAATCCAAACCCTTGTGAACCAAGGATTCTTAACGAAAACGCTTAGTGCATCGACCAGATTAGTGTTATTGGATATGCCTAGGCTCTTTTCAGCTTTACACCATTGGTCTCGCCATCGCCGATCCTCCCGCGACCATTTTCGTAAAGCCCCTGAGGGAAGATGCTTCTCAAAGTGGTCAACAACCATCTTCAATAACCAAGCATCACCTCCAAGATAGCCAAACCAGATGATAACACTGTCAGCCTTTCGATAAATTTCACCCATGTGATTCACTTGATGGCTGCGTTCCTTGATATTACTTTGATCAATACACAAAGCATCAACCCAAAGTATTCGGTCCTCATTTGGTCGTCTCAAATGGCACAAAGCGTCATACAAACTCGTTGTGATAGATATGACTTTGCCATCAATCATAATCTCACAGGGAGTGCTTTGTTGGCCCCAGACGTATGAAAGTGCCTCATAAGGGATGATGCTATCTTCCTCATCGAGGTATGCTTGGACGAGACTGCATTTTAACTGAGAGTGGCTGCCTCGCTCAAGTTGAATCAGACGGAAGCCTGGCCGCTCGAGGCTAAATGGCTTGTAGAAAAACAGGTCGGTGAAGGCGTGGTCTTTCTCAAGCTGTTCAAAGTCGATCTTGCGGGCAATCAATATGGCATACACAATTGCAGCCAAACCTGCTCTATTCCTCTTTGTGGTGTTTTCAAAGCTACTAGTAGTTTTCGTTACACCACAAATAGTCACAAAGGGAAGTTGCGGCTTCAGTCTCGCTGCTGCTTGTTCAAAACAGAGAACCTTGCTATCGCGCCCAGCCTTATTGAGGAAGTAGTTTATCGGCAAATCTGATTGAGAAGAAGCAATCTTGCCATGTAAAACCCTGACGGAATTGCTCCAGCCCATGTTGTCCCGATCGGCTTCACCGCGGCAGATGACCTTTGCGTGTTTGCGCAGTTCTTCTTTGAATTCCGACCGACCTGATCCCGACCCCATACTATCGATAACTGAAACGACGACGGACGGTGGTGGACTCATCTCATGAGTGGCAGAAAGACGGTTGAGATGGGCTGTCTGCTGAGCATCGAATTGGACTACTCCAGGTTCAAGAAGCCGTGGTATTCCAACGACCACGTCACCTGTTTTGGCAAGACCATCTGCTGGTGCTACTGCACCGACTCCAATTAAGAAACCGACTCGAATGGATGGGAATTCTGAGAGAAGATCATCGACAGTCCTGCTCACGAAAAGAGCAGTATTGAGAGCATTTTCGCTATTACCGGCCAAGATGAAGTGATGGGGACCAATTTTGCCAAGGGCACATAGGGCTCCTGAGGTCTTGAGCGAGTATTCGCAGACTGTATCCTCCAGAGACAGTTTGGCTGTCTCGTAATCTTGCTTCAGAGGAGCGACCAAAGTGATCTGGTATCGGCGTCTGGTATGCGACTCCATAATGAATCAGTGCTGTCGCATTTGCACAAACTGGATCGCCATGGTCCGAGCAAGTCTCTGGAGATTGAAAAGGGCGAGAGATTTTGAAGTATTGTATTTATTCGATGTCAGTCGCCAAGAAGGCAGACCACTATGTCACGTCGGGACTTATTGTATTGGGGCTTAGCCAGCCACCGAGCCAATGGTGGGTTGAAACGCCTATCACGTTGCGAGCACCGCCCTGAGAGCCTGATGAGGCCCATGCAAAATCACAACTAAAAGTGTAAAAAAGAGTCCATGTCTATCAGAATGAGGCAACAGTTGACAGAACAAACATCAAGAAACATCTGATTTGTTTCTTCAATCTCTTCCTTTGGCCTGGCTAAGGCCTCCCAAGTTTCTCTGGAACAGAAACTATGGCAGGAGTTCGCACACAGGACGGGATTCCCTTTCGGAAATGGATCAAACGTGGTAAAATTCACTATATATATATATATATATATATACACAACTTATTACTAATGATCGTTTATCTCCCGTCCGTCCCAGAAACAAACACTGTGAGAACAGTGGCATATCTATCCATTAACAAGTTAGTCGTATTGCAGCATACCGTGACAATCACTTACGTTGTTCCAGCGACGACCAGCTCAATCGTTTTGACACGCGTTAACCCTGAAAGGACAAGCAGATATAGAACTGTTGATAACACTACGATCAACAGACGAGTGGCAAGAGCATTGACAATATTGCAGATGACTATCGGAAGCAACAACAGCGTTGTCACCAGACATATCATAAATGCTTTTGCTGTGCGCTTGATGAATGTTCCAGAGTATATGTGAACATGTGGATCTGAAGAGACATCGCGGCCAAGTATGCCCTATCTGGGTGTTAATGATGGTGAGTTGGTCAATTAGATTGCCTTCCACTTACCAGTTTCTTATGGCTGAAGAACTGTGTCATTCTATCCTCTATCCAATCTTCGAAACGCGCAGCGGCGCTATCCAGCGTAGGAGATAACGAGAAAAGATCCTTCACATCGGATAGGTAAGAAGTCTCGTCTCTAGCCACGCATCCGTTGCCATCTACCCAGTTCCTTAGGCTCTGCACATCCCTTATTTCTGAGCGCCCAAAGCTCAAAGTTCTTTCCGTTCTTTCGACTAGATTATCTATAACAAGTGTCAGTGTCCAGTACGTTCATTTAGAGAGGGATGCAATTACCGTATTCAGCTAGGGTTGACTCTATCTCCGCTAGAACGGACAAACGGTCCTGGTTTCTATCGATGCGAGCTTTACCAAGGAAAATAGGAACCGCTTCGGCATTGTCGATGTCGTCGAGTTTCTGCTCGAGAACAGCTAATTTGTCTTGTTTTATCAAGAGAAGGCGAGCTCTAAGTCTGCTGAAGCGCCGGAACAGGAAGAAAGGATCATGCGATGAGATAAGTGACGTAAATCTTGGATAGCCCGGTCTAAAGTCTTCAACTAAGATTTGTTAGAAGTGAAACTGGTTCGGATGTTCAGCCGTACTCTTTCTACTCTGAGCTTTCGCGGGATCTGTCGCTGGGGCAGCCACCGGAAGAATGGGAGGAACGGTCATTTCGTTTATGGAAGGGGTGTAGACCAGGGATACATGATGATGGATGTCAGAGCTTGTCACATCCCACAAAGTATGTCGAGGTATTTTGAATATGCAGCCTGGCGCTTCACAGCCAATGATGTTGCAACACGTTAAGAGGCTCAGCATGGAGGCGAAGCACTATATATGTATGTCACTGAGCCACGCTAGTGGTTTATCGTTGCTCTTTCAATTACCATTCACGATCGAAATGTCAAACAACGAAGAGTGAGTGACCAGAGCCTATGGCCAAGTTGTGAATTTGTTAATCTGAGTCGTGTCGCTAGAAACCAAGATTCGCCCGAGATCATCTCCGGTGGCAAGCGTCCGCATGTCAGAGCCTACACACAGGTACAACATCCACTAATAACTACTTCTAAATACTGACTTAGAGCCTTCCTTAGATCTCCAGTTTTACCGTTGGAGATACTGTCTATTACCTCCGAAGTGATGGATCTCGTGATGGACCCTTCATGGTTGCAACTCCTCCAAAGGGCGGGAAGTACTCTCTCTGCTACACTGATGGACGACCCTTTCAAAACAATACTCCGATAAGTGTTGACGAACTGGAAGCCAACTAAGGTATAGATGAGGGGGCTTATTGCTTCGTTATTGGTGTGCGGGGTTTAATGTGGATGATATCTGCAGGCTCTCGGGCAGCACTGCAGTTCTTGGATTGGGGGCCATGCAAAGCTGACAAGGTACTGGAACTGTAGCAGATCAGGCTGTGCGACTGAAAATGAAATTACAGAATAATTCATTATTCCAGTTGTCATTTCAACTTTTCTCCTTGCCCGGTGGTTAGATCAATCTTGATACGGAAAAGATTACAATTCACAACCACGATGTCAAATCAACCGAGCCATCACGCGATTTTGGTGGGCATCAATGCCTATCCAGATAGACCTTTGAATGGTTGTGTTCGGGACGTCCAACAAATCAATTCACTGCTCCAACAGCACACAATTCCTACAAACATCAAAGTCTTTACAGCAACTCCGAGCTCACAACCCGATGCCGGACTGGAAGAAGATCCCTCGCTTTGGCCAACGTACAACAATGTGACTGCAGCCATCAGAGAAATCACTGTACAAGCACAACCAGGACATTGTGTTTATATCCATTTCTCAGGACATGGCACCAGATTGGAACCAATGAGCGAATTCTCAAACGAGGCAACTGGAGACTTGGCCCTCGTTCTTCTACATGGAGAAGATGCTAGCATGGTCAGGCCACTTGGTGGTCACAGACTGGCGATGGCGCTCAATGCCATGGTAAGGAAAGGTGTGGTAGTCACACTCGTTCTTGACTGCTGCTTTGCTGCAAGTATTTATCGACTAGAACGTAAAAACGTGAGGTTTCTTCCTTACGACGCGAAATTATTTGTTATCGATGACAATGATCCCTTTGAGTCTACAGGAGATCTGCCGTCTCAGTACAGAGACGTTTCTATGCAGCCAAGTTGGCTCATTGATCCCAGCGGCTATGCCATCCTAGCAGCTTGCGGCCCGCATGAAGAAGCAACCGAAGTTATCTTAAATGGCGTGGAACACGGCGCATTATCTTTCTTTCTATCACGCAGTCTGAGAGATTTTGGCGTGAACAAGAGACATAGAGACATCTTCTATCGTCTTTCCTCAAGCTTCAAAGCAAATGCGCTAGACCAAACCCCAGCATTGTACGGAAACAAGAACCAAGAATTCTTTGGACCGCATACGCTGGCCACTACTCGGCCTGTCATACCAGCTTTTAAGAGTGGACAGAACGTGATTTTGCAGGCTGGCGAGGCTCATGGGCTTCGAGAAGGCGATGACTTCATCCTTTACCCTTCCGGAGTGGTCGATCACAACGATGCATTGCACAATAACACGGTCACCGCCAGACTCAGCATTGTTGGTCCCCTCACCTCTTCCTTGGCCTTGACAGATGGAGTGACGATGATAGCTGGGTCTAACTGCGTTGCTGAGCCTCAAACAAAACATTGCTTTAAAGATTTTACAATAGCTCTTAGCGACAAGATTTCCAAACCTGAGGAGTGGGTTGCGGCTTTCCAAAGGTACTCTCTCACTACGTACCGTGCCTCGGAGAACCGCCCTTCTTTCTTTGCTGTAGAGGTTGTCGGCGATGAGTACAAGATATACAGAAAGAATGGTCAAGAACTCGAGAATCTACCAGTATTACAACGAGCTGCTGTGAGTCCGGAAGACGTCGCCGCTCTGCTTGAGCACATCGTGCGATACGAACTTGCAAAAGCCCTCGCAAACAATTCGGTATCAGACAAGTTCCGATCTTCATTTGACATCGGCATCACTACTCGAGCTAAAATTCGGTTCAATCCGAACTCACTGGTTGAAGTTGAACAAGACGCCAGCAACAAATACATGTTCGAGTTGACTGTAAAAAATAAAAGCTCTAAAGAGTTATATCTACACATCTTCAGCCTTGGTCCTTTGTGGCAGGTCGAAAACGTGTTCTGCGGATCAGCAGTGATTCCTGCTCTTGATGAAAGCGAGGGTTATACTGGCTTGTTCAGTAAGAAGATGAGGACAATGGTACCTAAGGAGATGAGGGAGAGGGGAGTGATGCATTGCGATGATACGTTGAAGGTTTTGGTAACGTCGCATCCAACGTCGTTTGATCTGTTAGAGCTTCCTAAGATCGGAGGGCTGCCGAAGAAACCGTCTACGAGCAATAGGTTTCGATCTGGGGGCGAAGGGGCTGAGGAGTGGGTGACATTCAACTTCCCACTAAGAACTTCACTGCCGATGTCTTGATGTCGACTTATGATATGGGAAGCGTGATGTTCTTCTCACGACTCTTTCATAACCCAGTTCAAACCACCAGAGACCTAGACCGTACTAGCTATAGATGTTTATTGCCATATCTTACACCTGGACATCTCCAAACCTCAATACTATAACCTTTCCTGAAGTGCAGCCAATCGCGACGGTAGATTCCCTTATTAACCAACAAGCAGGATGGAACGAGCCTGGTAACCACAGTACCTTATTACCGTGCCATGTTATCCATCTAGTATCTTTACTCAGCGCAAACCCAGTGTCAATCAGCGTGGTAGCTGGATCTACAGTGCCCAGATCTTGGATCGACAATTGGCCAGCGTCAAATATCAGTCGCGAGCCGCTAGGATCGAACTCGATACTGCAAGTCCCAACACGGGGAAATTCACGAGTTTGTAAACATTTCCCATCCTCAACTCGCCACAGCTGAACTGTATCATCTTTAGTGGTAGATGCGAGAAGAGAACTGCCGGGCGAGAATGCAACAGAGCTTATCCTGTCAGTGCATACCAACGTCTTGGTACAGCGTCCGCTCTCTGTTTCCCAAATACGTATAGTCTTATCTGGGTACGAGACTGCCAGCAATTGTTTATCGGAAGAAAACACAACTTCAGTGACCTGACCTTCGGGGCCTTTCAGCTCATGTAATAACGCGGCCTTTGATAGATCCCAGAGCCGGATTATGCCATCATAGTCACCGGATGCGAGCAGCCTCGAGCAATTCGACACTGCTGCCACACATATTGCCGATTCATGACCCACCAAATCGCTCATAAAGCCGTCGTTTATAGTCCAACGCCGGATTGTATAGTCATCGCAACCTAACACGATAGATCTAGAGTCGCTCATGAAAACTGCAGTGCTAGGAGTCCACTCGTCTTCGGTAAAGTCATGGATGCATCGCCCATCTTCAATGGACCATAGCCAACCAACGCTCCCAGAAGAATATCCAAGGATAAGGAGAAGCGTACCATCCGGGGAGAATTTAAACTCTTCTAGATAAAGAGAATCACTGCTTGCAGCCCTCATTTCTCGAATTAGTCCCCCATTCTGGAAACTCCATAGCCTAATTGATCCATCGAGGCCAGCTGATGCCAGTGTAGAGTGATCGGGTGAGATCACCATGGCTTCAAGTCTGCGAAACATGGTATAGCATGTGTTATCGCGCACGGGCTTTAAAGATGGCCGACTTGTTGACCAAACCCTGACCGTAAGGTCATTAGAAGCTGTTACCAGGAGCTTAGAGTCGCTCGAGAATGCGACTGAATCGATAGAGCCATTGTGGCCAATCAGTTCATTCTCGCAACAAGCGCGGTCAACACTCCATATCTGGATAACATCGCTTGACGACGCACCTGCGATAAATCTGGAATCTGGAGAGATATGGATCGATGTAGTCCACACGTTGAAGTCGAGTACATGCTGGCAGCTTTCTTCAGCAAATTTCCACACCCGAACTGTACCATCCGTCGAGCCGGATGCCACATATGAAAGGTTGGGAGCGAAAAGAGCAGAGTACACCGGCTCTTCATGTCCTTTCAGAGTATAAATACACTCGCCATCCCCGGCCCTCCAGACGCGGACCACCCCATCGTCCGCACCGGAGACTACAAGTGTGGAGTCAGGCGAGAAGTTCACAGCATTAACTGTTCCCCACTGTCCTCGCAGCTGATGTAGATACTTATTCTTACTGAATGACCAGATCCATATCTTTCCAGAACCTGATTCCTGTGGGATTGAACAAGAGAAGGCGAGCAACTTCGAGTCTGGCGATACAGCGATGCCATGAACAGCACTGTTATGGCCTCTCAGTGTTCTGAAGCATTTTCCATCCCTCAGGGACCAGAACTTGACGGTTTTATCCTGTGATCCAGATACCACGGTATCCCCTTCTGGGGTGAACGCGACAGACATGATTCCGTCTTGATGGCCGACTAGCTTATGTATACACTTGCCATCACTTACACGCCAGACTCTCGCAGTGCAATCGTCGGAAGCGGAAACGATCAGTGATGAGTCTGGTGAGAATACAGCGGAATAGACAGCGTCTTGATGACCTTCAAAGATCTGGTGACTATCGTCTTCTGGCGCGTGTCGTTCTGGCCGAAGAGAGATCCAACGCGGGATCTCATGCTCGAAAGATATAGCCGCTGAGTTCTCTTGTGGGGCGAACATTATAATTGATGAGTAGAGTTGCAAAGGGTTTGAGTCGATTATTGACATGTTGCGGTGTAGCAGTTGCAGCGCGTCTTGGAGAAAGCCAGATAATTCTTCACCACCAGTGTTCTACGTGGGCGTCAGCGTAATCATGACTGCTACGGCAGAAGTACACTTACCTGCAGCATATCTTGTAGAGCTTGAATCATGCAAATACTTTCCGTCGCGTTTCCCGTTAGGCTTAGAACCTCTAACCAGTGAAGGAAATGGGTTCGAAGGAACGGAAGTGTCCTTCCATTGTCTGACTCTTTGACACCACTATCTCGGATATGCACAACCCAATTCGTGCAGGCATACACAAGAGCCTCGGGGATAGCTTTACCAATCTGCTCCAGTGGGACAGCTGATCGATCAATTCCAGCTGACGACAAACCGCAGATGTTCACTCTTAGATGTTCGCTCATTACGCGAAAGCAATCTATGGCCAGGCTCTCATGAACAGCGGCTGGTTTGATGTGATACTTGCTCTCTGAAGCGAACATAAAATCTCTGAACGCTGTAGGAAAAGGCTGGAGTGTTTCATGCATGGCTCGTGGCGTGTCCACAACTGGGCAGAGGAAGTCGAGTTGCTGGACAATAGTGCGTTCGGGGATTTGGATCAAAGACGACAGTGCCGATATTGATAGGGTATGGATTAAACATAGAGCAGAACCAACAACTTGTCGAAACAATGGCAAGGTATCGGAAGGCCTCTCGCTCAAAGACCGTTCAAGAATCGACGCGTATTCATCAGGTCCCATCTTGGGCGCAACGTCCGGCAACGGCTGTCGTATGGTGAACTCGGCCATCACTGCATGTATGTCAATATCAATAATTATAGAACAAATGAAGAAGTTAAGTCGCGCGGTTGAAAAGCTTCTTTTCGCTCCGCTTAACAGGCCTGCTTACTCCGGCTGATAGCTACAGGGCGTTTACCTGCATAAGAGCCCCGATCCTGGCCAGGCTTCAGGTAGCAATGCAGGTCATACCTCGGATATCCCCACCAACAGAAAGTGGGTAGAATATGTCCTCAACCTTATTCCAGTCAGCCCTACGTCAAAACTCCTATGATATTTACATCTACGTTAACAACAAAATATCGGGGAGAATGGACACGACCATAGAGACAATTCAGGAAGCAAGACGAGCCGTCGATGCCATTCCGGAGAACTCATCAGACAGAGCATTGTACTTGACTCGGATTGCAAAACAGCTCAATAAAAAGCACTCTACGACTGGAGCAATAACCTACCTCGATGAAGGTATCCGACTTCTTCGCATAGCCGTCGGCATAGTACCAGAAGATCATCCAAGCAGAGCCAGAATTATTCACAACCTTTCTTCCCAGCTCCATGACAGATATGTCAGACAAAGGTCCATGCCCGATCTTGATGAGGCTTTGCTTATTGCCAGGGATTCTATTGACGCGCTCGATGACGATGATCCACTACTTCCTCTGTTCTGGGGTAACATGGGAAATCTCTTGATAGATGCTTACAATGGCCAGGGAGTAAAATGGGATCTTGACGAGGCGATTGACTGTCTTCGTCGGGCTATTGACATGGTTCCTCAAGATGATTCGTTACGTGCGGCACTATTGGATAAGCTTGGAATAACCCTGGGCTATCAGCACTGGATAGGTGGACTCGGTTCTGATCCTGCAGTGAAGCAATACCTCGAAGAGGCCATATTGATAAGCCGCGAAGCAGTGAGCCTCACTCCAAAGAACCATCCCAGACTGGCTGGCCGATTGAGGAACCTGGGAACACATCTGGGTCACAAGTACCACTCGGATAAAACAAATGAAGGGCTTCAAGAGTGTATCGACTGCCATGTGGCCGCTGTTCGTGCGGAACAGTCACCTATTCTTCGGCGGATTCAGGCTGCAGACCATGTTCTATCCTACTGTGCAGATGTGCCAGATTGGGATCTCGCCTACGAGGTCTCGACCAGTGCAATTGCACTATTTCCAAAACTGATTTTCCGATCACATCAACACTCAGATAAATTACATATGCTAGGTCAAGTGTCAGGGCTGGCATCCGATGCAGCCGCTGTGGCGTTGAACGCGAGGAAGGATCTGTCTGAGGTCCTGACAATTCTCGAGGAGGGAAGAGGAATTCTTTCTCAGTCAATGGAAGAGATGAGGACCGATCATGCGAGCTTACAGGCTCGATGTCCGCAATATGCAGCGGAACTAAACAGTCTTCGCGCCGCTTTGGATGATCCTGTGCAGTGGTCCGATGCTCTGAGCGATCCCGAGCAGACTTGGCAGGCCGATATCAAACGGCAGAAGGAAGCTGACGACAAGCTTGACGAACTGATACGCAAAATACGAAAAGAACCTGGTTTCGAAGATTATCTTCAACCACCTTCGGAAAAAGAAATGATGGCAGCTGCAGAGAGGGGTCCTATAGTGGTGATCAACGTGAGCAGATTCCGATGCGACGCGATTATCATCGAGCCCGACCGAGTTCGTCTGGTACCTTTGCCAAAGCTTAAGTTGTCTGATGTAGAAGGCGCGTATCAAGTTCAACAGATTGAGCCTTCTGCTCCGTTCCGACGAAACGAGTCTGTCTCTAACGACAACTTCAACGTATGGGATGCCGTGGTGTCCAGCAATGAGTGGGATGAGTCTTCGTATGAACACACATGGGGCGGTTTGAGCAAGAATCCATCTGATGCGCTTGGGTCACCCAAAATCCTAGGCTGGTTGTGGGAAACAATCACAAGCCCAGTACTGGACTTTCTGGGTTACTGCAACACACCAAAGGATGGCAACTGGCCTCATATTTGGTGGATACCGACTGGTAGTCTCAGCAAGTTTGCTCTTCATGCTGCTGGTGATTATTATCCCGGAACCAATGAAACGGTTCTGGACAGGGCTGTATCTTCGTACAACTCCTCAATCAAGTCCATCATCCAGGGTCGACGTCGCGAAAGTGTAGCACGCGAATCACAATACGCCCTTCTTGTCTCAATGGCGACTACACAAGGAATTCGCGCAGATTTGCCTTTTGCTCCTAGAGAGATTTCTTTAGTGAGAGATATCTGCAAAACTATGTCCCTTGATCCTCTTCAACCCGGCCAGAAGAAACAAGATATCATTCCTCATCTACGCGACTGCACCATCTTTCATTTTGCTGGTCACGGCCAAAGCGATAACCAGAACCCTCTGAGTAGCAAGCTGTTGCTTAATGATTGGAACAGTGATCCGTTTACCGTCACCTCGCTCTTTGACACAAAGTTGCACGATAATCCACCGTTCCTCGCGTATCTTTCGGCATGTGGAACAGGCCGCATCGACAACGAGAGATTCTCAGATGAAAGTATTCATCTTATTAGTGCATGTCAATTAGCAGGGTTTCGACACGTCATAGGTACTTTGTGGGAGGTAAATGATGAGTCCTGTGTGGAGACTGCAAGAGTCTTGTACGAGAGACTTAGGGACGATGGGATAACAGATGAAGCTGTTAGTCGCGGATTGCATGCGGCAGCGCGTCAACTCCGAGATGGTTGGTCGAAGAAAAGGAATAGTGGATGGAGAAATAGAGCTTTAGCAGGAACAAGGAAAAGAAAGCTACAAGATGTTGAGAGAGATGGTGGAAGGGATATTGTGTCCTGTGACGATGGCGATGAGGATATCGGACCGCTTCATTGGGTTCCTTTCATTCACTTTGGCGTATAGTCAGCCATTTAAACACATCTTTCCTAAGGCTATTATGAACTAATACAGCCTACTTCAAATGGTTTCCAGTTCTGTAGTCTAAGCAGACTAAACTAAACTACAACGTATCTTCCTACGTATCGCCCCATACAGAATAAACTTCATACCCATCCCAATACCTATCCCGATACAACAAGACATACTACTCTCTCCCTACACTCGCCTTCATCTTCAACCAACTCATAGCCCTACAAAGGCATACTCTCCACTGAATTGAGCCATGCAGCATAGCTCACCTCAAACCATCGCAGCAATGTACCCGAACGGGCTCTGCCACGCTTGCTCCAAAAGCCTCTGTCTCTTACGACGTGACTTTCAAAGTCCCGCCAGATATCCTCTACATCCTCAACCACTCGGTTCTCCAAAGCCTTTGAATCGTGACCTTGCGTGGAGCACCACAAGACCCACGTCAATCTATGCTGATGATTTATGTACCAGATATACCACGGGTTCCAGGCATCTTCTCTCGGCATGACGAAGCGGTGAAGGCGGGTTTATTTAGGGTCCGAGTTGGCCAAGTCTGATTGTAGCTCGCCTGTGTATAGGAAGGGCTTGACCGATTCGCAGAGGGTTTCCCAGCGAGCTAGCTTTTGGTCGCCATATACCTCATCGCCGACAGTAGGTATCTGTTCGATGGCTCGTAGGGCTTGAAGTATAGCCACAAGTAGATCATTCTCATACTGGTCGATGGCGTTGAAGTGGTTCAGAATTTTGATCTTCTGTTCCCAAGTGTCAGCCGCTTCTCCAGGATATGCTCCCTGCCAGCCCAGAGGATCCACAAGATCATTGTTGAGCGTTTGCAGTACATCGATGATATCTGTCTGAAGTTCCCAAGGATCGAGGTAGTCAAACATCTCCACGCAGTCATACCAGTCCTTCAATGCAAGCGGGGGCTTCTCGGTATTGTGTTCAAGGGTGGTGAGTGAGTAGCCGCGACGGGCATAGTCCTGCAGTAGAAGCTCCAGCAGCAAAGACGGACAACAGCTTCGCATAGCAAGCTCTATGGTAAAAAATTCACTCCAGACCTTGCCGTGTTGCATTTTGTGCAGAGGAATCCGGTCAAAGTTAACCGGAGACATGATAAGATTTGTCAAAACAGGAACAGAATACCCATTGATACTCAGGAAACGGATCATCTCGCAAATTCCATGTGCTTCATGTCTTTTCAGGCCTGGTTTCTGGAGCAGGTTCAGCAGGATCTCAGGAATCAAATTGGCTGATTTAGGGAGTTTGGGGGACCAGCGGTTCTTCTTTACGAAATCTGCCTTGCGCTCCTCACTGAAGTTCCACAACCAGACTTCGTTCATGCTGAAGCCCTTTTGGTGAAGCCATACCAGAGCTTGATAGTGCTGACTAGTCCACCCGTTCTTGACGATACCGTCGAGCAGATAGTCAATAGGTCTGTGTCTGACATGAGGTGCGATTGATTTGCAGGTGCAATCTTCTGGGGCATTTTCTCGAACGCACTTCCCACCTACTTCGTCCTCAGGGAGCAGATCCATGTCTCCGAACTCGTAAGATCGTTCCATCATAGCAACATCCGCTACCTGGAGAGCATGAGTGAAGCATCCGTAGTTGGCAGCCTTGCAGAAGACAGGGCTAAAGATCGTATGTCACGGGCGTAGCCGTGATCATTCTCCTTGTCGATGCATTTGGCGATCTGATAGACGATCTCAGTAGGAAGAGTAGCGAGCTTGCTGGTTTGTCGAGGGCGACTTTCTGACAGTTGCATGATGAATGAGGAAACACCAGATTCGAGGGTCTTGAGTGGTGACATGATGGGCAAGATGTTTGATAGGATGACAGGGTTGTAGAAGGGCTTGATGCGTTGATGATTGAGTGTATTGATGTCGTGTAAACTTTGCGGTATGGTGATAGTAATAATTGGCGAAGCTGTTTCGTAAACTGTGTAGAAGGACTGTTTAGGGAGGAAGTTATTCATGAGATAAAACCGCGGAAACTTGGTTTCTTATATCTCACGTTGTCTCGTGTAGTTGCTGCGGCTGTCGCCAGATGTTCGTCAACCCACATTGGTAATAGTCTCGTGTTCCGTTGTATCTATCTCGAATTTTTGGAACATTTTCAAGGCAAGTAAACAATGGAAAGCAGACCCGCATTCACAGAAATACTCTCTCCTTTGTTACAATATGTTATTCTCGGTAATACGAAGGCTTGTACTTGGGATGGCGGACAATTCGACTGAACACGGCTTCTGAAAGGTGCATGTTCCAAGCACAAGCGAACAGGCCAATACACTATCAATGCCATGTTCTTATTGCCAAGGTACAAAACTGCCGTTACTCTCGCTGTCCATTCTCGTTACTCACAACTGTCAATTTACGACAGTTACTATTACGGCTTTCATCCTTACTATAGCAGTTACTTGAAACATACTCCTCACTATTCACGATGGATTCCTTCGGCTCCAGAGCACAACTGGCCAAGATGCCCCCCGAGATCATCCTGGACATCATGACTCTCACTGATACTTTCCAGTCCAAATTTAATCTCGCCCGCACATGCAAAGTCTTGTACGATACCCTCATCGTCGACATATACAAAGCATCCAAGTGCAAGTCCCTCGCCAGCGCCCATATCTACGAAGCTTGTCGCGACGGTAATATCCTCACCCTCGAAAGAAGTCTTCAAGCTAATTCTATTTCCAATCTCGATAGTCGCATTGAAGAGCGCCTGAGTCGACCTCTATATACCGCTATACGGTTCTACCAAGCTGGTGTCGTACATTGGCTTCTTTCGAAAGGCGCAGATCCCAACTTTGTAGGTGATCGCGAGGTTAGTATGCCCATGCTTTTCGACTCCCCTCTCCAAGTTGCGGTACAATCTGTTATGATGCCAGATCTTCCTGAGTGGTGTATTCCAGATAAGTGGTATAGAGACGGGTTCGTTATGCCGTCTCGTGACGTGTGGCGATGGTACGGTCGGATGATTGTTAATCTTCTTCGTCATGCAGGCGCCGATGAGAAATCACTTTATTTGAAGCGTGATAGGGAGCATTTAGACTGGATTGTAGCAGGAGCTGAGTGTTGTCGTCTTCATCAACTTTGGTAGGGCTTCGTACTTTTTTTGGGCCTTTAGCGATGGAGTTTGTTGTTACATTTCTAGATACTATATACAGTCTTTATTCTTTTTACAATTACGTCTTGATCCTCTTGTAAAGTGTCTTTTCTTGAATTGTGATTGACTTAACAGCCATCCACCTATTTACTACACTCGAGCGTCTCCTGAACATATCTACACTACATCAACACTTCAGAATGACTCCGAATTTCTTCATTCTCTACCAATATGTAATTGTTTCTTAGGATAGTCGGCCATCCGTGCCTCTGGAAGTTCAGTTCTCCTGAATACATAAATCATCTAAGTGAACAGGAGGAGCGTGTCCGAGATGCGGTCATGTTCGCCATCATATATAAAGCTTCAGTCCCCATGCAAATCAACCCCTTGACAAAGTCTTTCTACCAAGCTCTCGCCATTCTGGAAGATCAACAAACTTATCACCCTCTCGACTAAAACTATTGGCTATTGCGTTATATTCTACATAATACAGCCTAGCGTCCAATCGATTCCTAGGAATATCGGACTGCACGAATACTCTGGCACTGAACTGGCACTGTCAGACAGGCAGCACGAAGTGATACTCGCATTTACTCGCGAGCTACCGTTTGTTTACCACTCCTTCTACTCAACGCTCTCTTCCTCTTTCTCTCCTCCTTCTTCTTCCTCCTTTCTTCAAGGTCTTCCTTGAACATCACCATACCTCTACTTTCTTGGTCTTTTTCTTCGACTCATCCGAATCTACTCTCTGTCCTTTATTGACACTCTACTCATCCAAGGTCTCAATATCGATCGCTGATTCTTCTTTCTCTGCCCCTTTTCGTCATCTCTCCATCTATCATCTGTCGAGGCTCTGCCATTCCCTAATTCCTCTCTATCACCTCTTCGCACTCGCTCTCTCTTTCGCCAGTTGGGCATCACTGCACATCCGGCCTCTCGAGCATTATCGAGACTCTATTATCCCCAAATACATTTTGACCACATTATTCACACCAAGACAAGATGTCTGCCCTTCAAACCGCCGTCAGCCCCTTCGAGGCCCTCCCAGCGGAGATCATTCTCAAGGTCAACTCCTTCTGTCGCTTCAGAGCCGCAGCCCGTCTCGCACGCTGCAACAAGAAGCTCTACAACCTTCTCATTACCGAAATCTACAAGCAAACCAAAGCCAAGGGCTGGTTTCCACTCACTTTCGCCGCATGCACCAACAATCTCCACACGTTTTATCTTTGCATTCAAGCCGGGGCTTCCGTAGATCACTATCAGAAAAAGGATGTTGGTTACCATCGGTGGAATAACGAATCGTTCTACTACATTGGAGGCTGGCGGCCCCTTCGAGAGGCGATTTACCAGGCTAAAATTGAATCCGTGAAGTGGCTCTTGGGTCACGGTGCTGTGCCTGACACCACCCCCGAAGAGGGTGCCGGCAGATCAGATATCGTATCCCCATTGGAGTTTACTTTCCGTCTGGGACAGTCAAACTACAACGATCCTACCTCCGCCAAAATCATCTGCATCGCTCTCTTGGATGCCGGTGCCGACCTCACCGTATTGTCTGCGTACGTGCGCCGAGAGATCCTCAGGATGGTTAATGCGCCTTAAATGCACATCTCACGATACCACTCGGCGCGGACAGCGACAGTTTCCTGTTGTTATGGCGAAGATCTCAGTAGGCAAGTGTTGGCAGATGCTGGTGTTACAAGCCTAGCCCCCTATCTTGATACAACGGAACGTTGCAATTGTGAGAACAATTTTGGGGTTGCAAGCGCACTGCCGAGTACCATCACGACCAGTTTCTGCAGAGGGTAGTATTGGCAGAAGATATTGCTTGGAGGATTGGCTACCTACTTCTTGGTAGAGTGCACCATTAGCAGTCTTGCGCTTGGAAACAAATCGACTTTTAGGTTGGATGGCTTAGTACTGGATTAACAAGCATGTACTTTGGGATATCATGCTTTGACGAAGATCACACGGGATAAACAGGCCCAGGAAGGATGAAGTTTAACTGAAGTAGACAGAATTCTATATTGCTTTTTGGTACCGTCTCATAAAAAAGGAAATGACACTCGCTCAGATATGCTTATCTAGTCTAAAAACCGCAAAAATGAAAATAATATGGATGAATATTCTAATGCAGACCGCTCTCTCCTGTTCGTGCCATGTGCTGCTGGCACTTAATCATAATATCAAGCTGATCGCTCACATCCTTGAGACGACCGAGAACCTTTCTGTTTCCATCAGTGAAGTTGAGGATAGAGTAAGGAACACCGGTGTCGGCACAGAACTCGCGAATCATGGCCTGCACCTTGCGAAGGTTGTGTCGAGGCACACGGGGGAACAAATGGTGGACAGCCTGGAACTGAAGACCACCGTGAATGAAGTCCAACCAGGCAGGGCAGTCGACGTCCATGGTGGTTCGGAGTTGACGCTGAGCAAAAGATTCGGTCTCGCCGAGATCGACAGTTGACATTCCCCAGTGAGAAAGGGTAATCTGAACGTGCAGAGGCATGGTGACGATGTGAGACACAAGAACGAAGATGACACGGGTGGTCCAGTCGGGAAGACCGCGCCAGAGGAGGCAGTAGCCGAAGAGGAACCAGTAGCAAGCCATGAAGGTGATCTCGGTAGGTCGAATCCACCAGGCGCGGCTCTTTCCAAGCTGAGAGGACTTTTCGGAGAGAACATGAAGCCACGAGAGGAGGTAGAGGTTGAAACGCGCGATGCCCATGACGGGATAGTAGGTGTAGCGCTGGAAGGGAACGAGGAAGTCGGCGGCGGCGTCCCAGACAAAAGTGAAGTTGTAGTAGGTTGACTTAAGAGACTTGAAGAAGGAAGGGCATGTGGCGAATAGAGGGACGTTTTGGATATCAGGGTCATGTTCCTGGAGACAGTTAGTATGCGATAACGGAGTCTAGGTGGGTTTGGGTGTCTTACGGGTTGGTTTGTCACAAGGTGGTGGACGTTGTGACTGCTCTTCCACCAACCGATGGAAAGACCACAGCAGAAATCGGCAATGAACATTCCAATAAGAGTATCAACCACAAAGTTGGAGGTGATCGCAAGATGACCAGCATCGTGCGCTGAAAACATAATTTGATGCTGCAGTTCCTTGTTAGCCTGCTATCTCAGCAACAAAGACAAGTTGAACATACCCAGAATAGTCCCAGGAACAGAGCAGAAGTGATGTACCACTGGTTATAGAACAAAACACCAAAAAGTGTGAACAAGGTGGTGTATCGAGCCAATTCCTTTCCGTACTCGATGTAAGGACATTGGTACAAGCCTTCATCACGGATCCTGTCGTGAAGAAGCTGATACTTGCGTGCAATGTCGGTCTGCACCTTTCCGTCTATGGAAGGGTACGTCTCCAGATCGCTCTGGATCTCACGGGCAACACCAGCGTTAGCAACGCGTAGTGTGGCAGATCTCTTTCCGTTGTTCTCGCTCTTGATGGTAGCGCTACGGTGTCGCAGGCCTTCAGTCTTCATGGCATCCTCGACAACCACATCATCAGTCGCGGAAGATACGGAACTGGCAGCATCGTCGAGAATACTGCTGCTGCTAAGACTCTCCTCTGTGTCTGAAGCTGTATAATCGGAGAGTTCGACCTCGTCGGGTGCGTCCTTGCGAAAGATGCCGCCTCTAATTGGTGGTGTGCGGTTGATCCAAGGACCCTGCTTCCGGCCGATCCGATAGGCCTTCATCGTTCGTAGTGTCGATTCGGAGTGGTAGCTATATCCGAGAAAGTCTTATTAATAATCTGATCTGATCTGATCTGATCTCATTTGATCGTAATGGAGGGTAGTCTATATGGTGGTGCTTTGACCCCTTGCATGTACTGTAGCAATGCAGGTCGGATCGTCTCGTCTGACAAGCCAATGGGGTGTTGTGGATGGTCATCATGGTGTTTTTCTCTTTTTGGTGTAGTGTCATGGATGTGTATAACCTCAAAACTCTACCACAACGACATTCCATCCTTTTTCCTCGTTTCTCGTTCTTTTGTTTTCTAGGTGTAATAAAAAAAAACCGTAACTTACGCTTTCATTTCATCTGTCGCATCGCGACCAACCATGTGCAAGACTGCCAATCGTCCACCGGGATGTCTGTCCATCCAACCATCGAGCTTAAGAATCGCATCTTCGTAAACCACAATTGTTTGACCGTCGGCGATCAGTCGCTCAACCGCCGCTACGGTCAAGACCTTATCGCGACTCATTGTGAAATATCGGGATTGGTTCGCGATGTGTGTGTGTATGCTGGAAAGGAAAGGTCGATTGAGAGGCAAGGTGCTGGAGTAATGTGCAGAAGGTGGTGGTTTGAGAGAAGCACGGTATGTGAATCACTACAGGAGAAATAAGAGAAGGAGCGAATGTGAAAAGCAAACAGAGACAAGAACAGCAACAGAGCAAACAGCCGAGGCAGCACAAGAGATAAATACTCTCGAGATGATCAGGGGCAGAGCGAGCTACCTCGTACCTATGGGTGTGGTCTGTCTCCCCTTAACGAAGTACAGATCCATAATCATCGCACTTGGTTTCTCCTCTTACTCAAGCTACGCCCCCAGATCCAGATTAGACACTTCGCTCGTTTGTACTATCATGGACCACAAGTTAACGAATAGGCGCAGCACCCGTACCATTTTGTGATCCATGACAATCCAATCTCAACAAAGCAGGTCCCCTCAACCCGGGGCACGTCAAACGATTAGCTCTAGCTAAGACTAGCTTTTTAACTGGGGCCCTGCAAATGGTATGAACGGGCCAAGGCCCCTCAAAGGATTTTATCCAGTACTGTACTAGTAGGAACATGAAGTTGGTTAACTACCTAATAGTAAGTGCCTGGGTTGGATTGGTGTAGCATCCTTGTCCGATGATGGATGTGCAACATGCAAAGAACCTGCTGAATGGAGGCACAAACACATGAACGAGAGCGAAAGAAAAAAAAAAGGAGGAAGGCGAAAAAAAGAGATGAGCATCGTCCAAAATCCTTGTTAAGCTAAAGGAAGAATGGGCTGTAGCCAAGATTTTTACGGTGCTCTGAACGGACCACATATTAAAACCGGTCCTTATCCTATTATCCCTATGGTCCTGCGGAGAGTCGCCTCTTTAGTGGAGTTGGTCCTTTTTTCGCTTGAAACAACAAGAGTCAAGGTCCTGCTGATCTAGACTTTCTTCCCCTAGCTTAGGTTAGCTCTAGCTAGCCATTTGGCCAGGTGACAGTGGGAGTGACAGTGACAGTCATTTGTCGGCTACGCTACGGCGATGAAAAAACCTAGATAAAGTTCTAGAAAGATAGCTTAATACCACCCATGACTATTTTGCTTCTCGAAAGCATGTGTTCCTGAGTGTGACCGTTACATGCATATTCTGATGGCAAGATAACCGTTTGAGATTAACAATACCAGCCCATAATAATTCGTCAGTAGTGCTGGCTCCATCAGATCTGTCCTCTGTTTGATGTTTGTCTCTCTGCTTGTTACCGTACGTACGCGTACCACTTTCCGGGCGGTGCTTCAGACGATACCCGTACGCGTACGTTAATTATGTACCAGGATACAACACTACGCGTAATCGGATGGACATCCCCTCTCTGGCATAGCATAGCATAGTCAATTTGTTGGTTACGATACGAAAATCCCTTCCCTACCGTCGGAAAACCACAGCCCCCTTCCTTGCCCCCCTACGGAGACTAGACTTGACCAAGGCCATAAGGTAACACCCAATTTGGAAAAGAACCCCTGTGGAGCTGGGCGGAGCAGGGGCGGCGGGGGGGCGTTGCAAGGTGCCAGGATGCCTGCAAGACCCTGAATTTCAGGCCTGGGGTTTTAAGTTAGCGTCCATCACCCGCGGTCTGCGTTGTGCGAAAGCAGAGTAAGCGCCCGCTGTACTGGATACAATACCGACAGTACAGTGGAGGACAGCTCAGTCGGTCGGCGGTCTTCCGGACCTGTCACGTCTCGCCAAAGTAGGTAGGTACGCGTAATTCTGGTCAATCCCTCACATCCATTCATTCAAATATTCCCTCCCTCCATCGGTCCGTAAATAGACCACGTACAAAACTCAAAAGGGGGTTCTAGTAATTCTAGAATACCTCGCCAAAAGTATAATGTTCGGCATTTAACGAGATTACGTGTTGCTCTTTCAATAGAAACACTGTTTCGAATCTAATCTGCACGTGGGAAAACCCTCAACCGTCTGAGCGAGCCTACCTACCTACCTACCTACCTACCTAGACACTACGAAAAAAGGGGGCGCTCTACTATTGACATTAGCTGTATCCGTTCCGCTACCAAGTTCTAAGATTGCTAAATTAGCTAGGTAGGTACTGGTAGGCTAGACCAATACTTGGATGGCCAACAAGAAACACCATCCCATGAATCGAGCCATTCACCGAAGTACTTTCTCTTTTATCTGGTAGGAATTTATCCCCCAAAAGCTTGGCCAAGGTGCGGGTCCATCTAAAAGCAGCTCTCCGCATAAAACCCATGGATAAAGTCCTGTTTTTTATGTTTAATTCTGCTGCTGCGCCGTTGATGGCGTCGGCCCAGAAATTAATTGATGCGGCCTTTTTTTTTTCTTTTTTGCACGGGAAAAATAAGAAAGGGGGTGTCGAAGAAGAGGAACTGTCGAAGGAAGCGAAGCTAAGCTTTTCTGAATCCTTGCTTGATGCGAGGTTAGATTGGTTCTGTAGAATTGCGGCGTCCAATAACGTGGTAACGTGTCAAGATTAGCTCTGGCCACACCACGCGCTGGAACAAGATCCCAGCGGTCCGTCTCGTCTCAGCGGCCATTGCTCCCCCACGTTCACGTTTTGGGTAAGTATCAAGTGACCTTTCTTTTTCTTATCTTATCGCTACTTTGTAGGTAATTGGATTGGTGCGGCGCGCAACCGCGGAAAATTGCCAGAATGCTTGTTGTCTCTAGGGTAATGACGATGCTTGTCCACGTAATGTTCAACGGGTCTATTCAAGAAGCATATTAAATACGATATTGATAGAAATAAAGAATATTAGGAACATTACCTCCTGCTGAAACTATCCTGGCGCCGGTTCCACATTGAAAAAGTCCTCAATCACGCGTCGTAATGGATACAAGCATTTGACTCGTTGGTGTGAACGTGATTCAATTTCCAGCGACATGCCACGACGTCACGCTGCTTCATAGTTGCAGCCATCCTTGGCAACAAGGAATTTTTGCCTGCCTTCAAATCTGGTAGGTGAAATTAATCGAGACGTCGCATCAGAATCCCCTCTCGTCTAAATACAGAGAAAGCAGCCTGCATGAACAGGTTGAGCTTGCAATGAAGCCTGCCTAGAAGGTGGCGGAGGAATTATGATCCAGGCTTAGGATGGCAAATAATACTGAAATGGAGACTCCATCTAAAATGCCATGAAGTGATTAAGTTGTTTTGTCACTTATGATGTCAGAGTCAATATCCTATCTTGACGCGTAATAAATCCGTGGATGGTTCATGTTTGAGTGGTACTCTGAACCACTTCAGAGTACCAGACGAGGCAATTGTGTAAAATAAGGCACGGTCTATCGTCCTCAGTAGCTATTGGCCTTGGAGTGAGACCTGTACCCGCGAAATCGATAGCCTCGCCCCTTTGAGCCATTTCCTCTTGGCTGTAATTGTGATAATCCGTCACTTCTCATCTTATAAAGCGAAACTGTCTCAGACTCAAGCACTTGTACGCAAGTCTCAGCCACCCAAATACTTAATTGGCTGGCAGGCAGGTCGCAAAAACATAGACACACCAAAGCTCTTTGGCCATCTAGGAATTAGGATAGCGATAAAAGTTTTAAGTCAGCTTTAGGCGACACTTATACTGAAGACTATTTGTTAACTTCCTTTGGTGTGCCTCTTTTATTGCTACCCACCTGGCTGCTAAGGCTCTTTCGCTGGTTATGTCTGACATGACCGAAACCGGGCTTGACACGCATGCTGTATTGGGAGCTTATGTGATCAAGATTGCCCACGCTTCAAGGTCGACGTTGAGGCTGGAAATGTGAGATTGATTGGCGCGTCCTGGCGCCGGCGATTGACGCAGAGCGCGAAGCAGTCGATAACCGAAACCTGATCTCGTGTCGTGAAAATAGGCGTAATTTTACCTGGCGACGTGGAAGAAACATATGGTATTTTCATGAAGTTGATATAGTGATTGAGGCTCTTCCACCAGTGGATCTCAACGCAACGTAGATCACCATCACGTAAAGAAGTCCCCGATAACTGTCCGCGCTACAATATAAATCTCCGAATCATGCTTACACCTCGCGATTATCCCAATTCACCTTAAAATCAACCTGAATCATATCAAAATGGCCTCGCAATTACCTCCACGTGACACGTTCACCGCACGCAGCGGTAACACATATTCGTTCATCTCCATCGAACCTACCACCCGCACCACAACACTTCTCTTCCTGCACGGCTTCCCATCCACCCTCAGCGACTGGGTTTATCAAACTCGTTACTTCTCGTCAGAAGGATATGGAGTCGTAGCTCTTGATCTGCTCGGCTATGGTAGGAGTAGCAAGCCCGATGATGTTGATCAGTATCGACTCAAGCCGATGGGCCATGAAGTAATTGAGCTTCTGGACTATCTTGCGCTGAATACCGTTGTTGGAGTGGGACACGACTTTGGCGCTACACTGTTATCACGACTAGCAGCTTATTATCCCTCGCGTTGGAAATCGTTCATTTTTCTCGCTGTTGGACCGCCAGCGCTTGGAACGCCTTTCGATGTCGACTTCATCAACCAGATGACCAAGCAAATGTTAGGTTACGAGATGCTCGGATACATCCTGTGGCTAGCAGACTTCGACTCTCAACCCATCCTTGAGAGAAATGCCGAAGCTGCTATGAGTCTGATGTTTTGTAACGACCGGAAGGAGTGGGACAAGTGGTATCACCCTCTTGGGAAAATGCAAGATTTTGTGCACGAGGATCGTAGACTTCCCGTCGCATCATGGTACACTAAAGACCTTCAAGAAGCACACCTGGAAGCGTTCGGTTCGCCGGACGGGTACAAGGGCGTTTGTCGATGGTATCGCATGTGGAAGGATAACCTCTTTGCACCAGATGAGAAGGGCTTTGAAGACTTCAAGATCCAGCAACCCGTCCTCTTCATCGTACCCTCTCACCCAGAGCAGTCGATGAAACAGCAACAGCAAATGATCTCTTCCTGGGCTCTGAATCTCCAAATCGTCAATTTCGACACAAGCCACTGGATCCATCTCGAGCAGCCCGGCCGAACCAACACATCCATTCTAGAGTTCCTTACCTCAAGCAGTCATGTTTAGTACCTCGGGCCTCAACCAATCAAATGTATCCAGAAGATCGAAATTGAAGTCTAATTGCGTCGGGATATCCCAATCCAGCGTATCAAGTGCTCCACCGCCTGCGATGGGCGCGTTGAGGTTGTGGTCCAGCACACCTTGTATAACGGCCTTGCAATCTGCGCAGAGATCGGCGTTGGGAGCGGGTGGTCGGACCCAGTCGAGGAAGCCGATTAGAAGACTGAGCTTTTGTATGATTGCTGATCGGCTTAGTTTGGGACAGTCAGGGTGGGTGCCGCGGAATGTTGGGCGGAGGAGTTCGAGACAGAGGATGCCCCCTCCTGGCGCAGCAAATGCCATCAACTATGCTCGTTAGCCAGAAGTGATGAGGTAATTAATATCCTTGAACCTACCAGCCATTCAAAGTCCCTTCTCACTCCAGCGAAGCGATCCTGATGAGTCCAGAACAAGAGCGTCAGACTGACCATCTCAAAGCTAATCACCAGCAACCGATTCTCGTCGACATGCCCTAAACGAAGTGATAACCTCTCTGCAAAGAAAAGGTTCTGCAGATGCTCCAGACGGATGAGGATTCTTCTGTAGATGTCGTCTACGTCGCAGTTTGGATCATCTAATTCGTCTGCTCGATGAATTAGATTGCGAGGGAATCGTTCGTACGTTTTTTCGCTACACATCTTGAGCTCACTATCCATATCAGTAAACTACTTGAAGAAGACCCCCGTCGTCCAAGACTTACGATACCCTCTCGAAGGTCGCTTTCACATTAATTGCCAGCGCCATCTCTAGAAGTTCACCTTTTATAAGGGCAATCTGCGCACGAGCTCTTATCAGGGCTGCGCCGAGTACGTTACCATCTGGGCGGAACCCATTCGAGTCCAGCTTCTGCATCGCGCGCTTTATCGCAGCGTCGCCATCAATGAGATCCTTATCATCTATATCTATCGTCAGAGGAGCTGAAAAGTAGCGATGGCTGAGAAGTGGCGGCCGGCCTGTGAAGGAAACGAGGACTTTATCGAGGGCGTAGACGCGGCCTGTTATACGGCGTTGGTGTTCGGAACATAGAGAGGGGATGTAGTTTGGATCTTCAACGCCGACGTGGTGGCCGAGGAAGGTTAAAAGGGCAACTGTTTCGGCAGCGTAGCTCCAGCATGTCAAACCTGGAGGTGTTAGTGTTGATAAGTGGAAGCTGAAACGTACTTACCAGCGTCGCCTGTTATAAGAGACTCGGTGGTTGTTCTGCGGTAACACATCCAAAGGAGTATGTCATTGGCAGTAGTGAAATGGCGAACAAGCTCAATACAATAGCCCAAACACTTGTTCACGGCTGCCGCCTCAATCCCAGGAGCGCCATTCCAATAGGTCCAGATAAGGCCAATCGATTCCCAGCGAATGTTGCTCCCGGTGAACTGATCAGTCCAAGCCTTGGCGCTCGAATGCTCATCGCGGATAGGCCTCGAAGTATTATTGCTTAAATATAACGCCATCTCTTCAAGCTGCGCATCTTCTCTCGTAGCAAGATACTCACCCCAGTCCTGCTGGATCGTACGCAAGATGTCTTCGATGACCCCGACCATCCAATTGTCGATGAGACAATGAAGTTTATTAGGCATGACATCGTCGCGAGCACCAGGGAAGTGACGAAGAACATAGAGGCCCATCTCGCGAAGATGAGATGGCATCTCAATCACACAAGCCCTCGCCCTCGGCGGCCTTCTTGGGCTTGGCTCGACCTCGAGCGAAGGGCCATGGACGAGCGATAGACTATTCCTCGTTTCTTCAAAGACTGCATTGTGACTGGTGAAGCCGAGATAGCCAGGGGCTAGTGAAGGTGAAGGTGTTGAGGTAGACTCTGTAGTTGGACCTACACTTGCACGTGTAGTAGTGCTTGTAATAGTGACTGTATTTGGAGCAGTGTTGGTTGAGGCCGTGTCTCGGCTTGGAGACCGAAGCCGCTGTTTCTTAACCCTTGGCTCCGAGATGGTGTATACGCACGACTCTCTCCGTTTGGCGCACCGAGAACAAGTGGGTTGGGCATGATCGCACGCAACTTTCCGCGCTCGACATGGATCGCAAGCCTGGGGCCGACCATTTAAGCGTCGAAGAAGAGGGGCATCGGCCATGATGCGATTATTGCTGATGAATCCAACGATGATAAATCAATGGATCTCGGTTTCGGCTTGGAAATTTGGTGTGTTCCGGTGAGGGTGAGGTGTATGTCGGCTTGAAAATTCACGGTCTCGGCTTGGAAAAGTAGAGGTTCGGCTTAAATTTCAATGGCTACGGCTTCAGCTTTAGCGTCGGCTTCAACACTATGGAGCTCGGCTTGAACTAAAAGCTTCGGTAAGCGTGGCTTCCCCACATGGCTCAGCTCGGCTTGCAGGGGTTTGGCTTAATTGAGCTCGCCGATGAGTCGTTAGTGTGTTGCAGTGCGGAATGTGTCACTCGGAAACGGAGTCGTTTGGCTGCAGGGCTGACAAGATGTGATGGCTTGAAGGGCGCATACACCGTTTTAGAGGTTCCGCTGTGACTCAATTGCGGATTGCGGCTGATCAAACAGATCCAAGTCAAGCCGAGTTGTTGTATGGAGGTGAGTATAAGTAGATCTGGATGCCCCCTCGATATTGGGGCTATCAATTCGATATACAATCACAATTCAAGACATTGAACATTCAATACTACTCAATTGAACATACTTCTATATCAACACTTCAAGATATAATCCACTATATACTTCAACATGTCTCAACTCTCCGCTACATATAAGACTGCCAACGTCTCCGAGACAACACTCGTTGACACAACCAAGCCTTCAACAAGTACAAAGCCTGGTATGATTCAAATCCCCCATTATCGAGAATAACGTTCTAACAATTTCAGGTCTTGAAACAAGCTACAAACCATCCCTGAAGGAAAAGATCCAGAGGAAGCTGTCTGGCTCTGTCGACCCTACAAAGAAGCCAGCTGACCCGTACAAGTCATGGGAAGCTCGATCAGGTCAGTATATAATCACTAATCAATTCGTGAGACGGCAACTAATTCGTTGGTAGTAGCGCTACTATGATCAAAGACGGAGCGAATAGATAACCGTGAACTTAGAGGAGGATTTGGACATATGGCAGCACGCGATGACTTTTCTTGGGCGATTAATACTGGCTAATACCTTGATGATGGAGATATACCCGTACTAGAATGAATGAATATTTTATCTGACGATGTCTTTGCTTGTTCTTACGAGCATCATTAGTGATTAATGTTTTCCAACGTCAGCACTTGCTACTGTCCAAGATGACCATACGGATTGTCTGGAACTTCAAAGTGTGGTCAGAGTTAGGAATCCTTAGGAACTATTAAATATAAAGGATTCAGGCAAATTGTACCCACCAAGTGATAGTCTTGTTATGGATGACACATTCTGAGTCATAATAGGAAGATCATCTATCACTATTGTCACTTATACTGGTAATACTCAGTTGTTACCGTCAGATATAATCCATCTATGACTATGCTTACATCTGCCGTGCGCAAGTCTGCCGGCATCCCGGTAGTTGCGGGCGTAACACACCTCCCAATTATTTTAATCCCGACAGTTGTAAGCGGTATCCGATATCGCACTCGTCCTGCATATTTGATTGAAGATATATGCGCTTCTGAGACTGGTGATTTGATGTGGCGGAAGCAAACATCCGCTGGTAAATTGAAGGTAGTTGTCGTCGTAAGCGCTAGGCAGCTTTGAGTTTCAGAACAAAAAATAACAGGAAGATGCCCTGTGGTTAGATGTATACGGGAATAACCGTGTAGTGTCAGGGTTTTGTGTCAAAGGTGCATGTAACTCTATGATGGACATCGCGGGATAGTGCGCCGTACATGGACGGAAGAGGTACGTCTAAACCAACAGCTCATCGGATGTATGGTTCCTAAGTGACATTGCATTTGGCAGATTGGCGGATGAATGGTTCCTAACACGGTTGAACCGCTGGTAGACTTGAAGGGCAGCTCTTCTATCCCAGAACGAAAAGTAACCGTAGTACATTAGAGCTAGACGTGGACAATCACACGCAGAAATACAAAGACCGCGATTACGAAGATCATGGTAGTGCCAGAGGGTGATATTATGGGATCCTCCAAGGGCTTATCATTTTCGAGTTCCGCCGAGGTCCTTCATGATGAGTTAGCTCTATCGTCGTCTCAACCGTCTTCACCATACAGGTATAGCCCTGACAGTATTAAGACCCATATCGCTTGAGGCCAAACAAACCCTCCAGACACGTACTAAAATTTCCTGTCATCGAGTGTCAAGCTTCACTTCCCGGTTTCCCGAGATGTTCATGGGCTTTGTCCACGATGTTGGTGTAGGATTATCTCTTAATGCCCGCTGCAGCATATTAAATGGACAAGCCGTCCAAGCTGCTCAAAGTGCTAGATTTAGGTGAAAGTACCGTTTGTTGTAGATGAAAGATATAGTAATACGACCTGTCCTTGGGATGTCACGGCATGATCCCATGCTGTAGTTGCGGCCTGTAGGGCTTGATTCGCTTGTCGGTGTTGACAACAGAAGAAAGAGCGGCACGGTTGCTCCTCGGATGGATGTCAGGTCGGTGGAGGAGAAAGCAGAGGGGCCGTTGCGTCTGGAGGAGTCAGAGACAGCTGCGAGGTAGGCTTTCCAGACTTTGTCGATGTTTGGATCCCTTGGGAAGGTGCTGGATATGTAACCGAATTTAAGGTCTGACATATTGAGAAAGTCCAGCGATGTTGATCCCAAGAGCGAGGTATTGATGTCAGGCTATGAATGACCTGGAGAGTAGATCGATTTCTATGGGGAAGAATGGTTTCACTGAGGAAGGTGAACAGAGCAATAGGATGACTTAGCTGAACCACGAAAGACTTGATACTTGAACACCGGAGAAAGCCTCCAAAGGATAGAGGATACCTTCGCCTGACAAGACATCATATAAAAATCTTCTACGCCGAGTAGTTTATTGGCTCCAAGTGGAGAAGACAAAGAATAGACGTCGGACTCCTCGCCCTGGATAGGCATCGTGATACGCCATTGGGGGTTAGAGCCTCCAGCCTTGAGGAGGATGAGCATACCTAAGCAACATCATCTGACTGCTGGGCTCGACTTTCCATTTGTTGAGCACGACTGGTAAATAAACTTCCCTCTCCTTGTCAAAACCCTGCTGGTGAGTTGTGTTTCCCCATGAACTGAAGAACAAAGACATGCATTTTGACATCCTTTTCTGCAGCTGGATGAGATCGAGATTCACCAAGACCACACAGACGTTGTTCAGTCAACAAATCAGAACATGCTATTCGGTTACATAAGTATCAGTTACAGAACCAGATTGATGACCTCTGCTCACTGTAATGAAATACTTCAACATATGCATAGACAAAGGAGAAACTCGCGGCGATGTTGCATTGCGTGGAGCAATAACGTATTAGCCAACACGCCAACGTCAACGATACTAAATACCCCACAGCTCCCGACAATCTGTTAACGAGTATCTTGCGTGCAGTTGTGTATGCTCGGTCTCCGCATTGTCGATCCCCGTGGTCATAGTTGAAGAGATCATGCTTGCCAGGCCTCCACACACTAGCTCTATCACTATACTAAAGTAAAGACTCGACGATAGTCTTGTTTATACTATTTAACGAGATTAGACGACCTTTTCTGAGCTTGCTGTATATGCGGATCTGCAATATGTCTGTCTGCTCATAATGCACTGCGATGTTTTTGGTAAGGGGTGACAAGCCTGACATGCTTGATAAGATTTGTACACGCCAGGGCTTTGGACTGTCTGGCCTCGGCCGGTGCTGATCGTGGCAGAATACATGCCCAAACCTGCGCACAAGACTATACTTGCTCAGGCTTGAAGGAACTGCCGCGTGACCCTTCCTCACATAGGTACCTATCATTCTATGCAATTGCGGTGTATATTCTGGTCAGTCTTGATCTCTATATTGTCACACTTTTGCAAAACCACTGTAGAAGAGTTCACGAGACCAGAAAAAAGTAGGGGTCGGTCAAGACCTATTTCGGACAACGGCGTGCATGTTTAGATGGTAAATTATCAATCAGATCCGCCATCGGCCGATGGCGTTGGATCAGATAAGATCATCTCTCCATGAGCGATTTTCTCGGCCCCATTGAAGAATTGCGAATAGACCAATCAACTCCCTCGAACGTGACGATGCATCAAGGGTCCCCACGGTTGTTTGGATCTCAGTGGAGATGTTCATCCCAAGACCGAGGTTTCAATTTCTCAAGATTCTTTTAATTTTCTACGAATGTCTCAGTTGTGATAGAAATAGTTCAATTGCATACGAAATGCAGGTGCCGATAGTGAGGGCCTATGATAGACTGCCATATCATATTCGCATGTAATCTGCGCCCAACCCACCACCACGATCTGGTGATAGGTACAGTTAGCCCACTCAAGTGGCCCACCTCACGGGGACCGACCAGCCCAAAGAGGCGAACAGACAACTATAAGTACTGAATAGGCAGCTCAATCTTTTCTTTCTCTCTCTTGTTCATCAATACAACACACAGTCTCTCACAATGTCTTTGTTCATCAATGGCAAGATCCTTTCCAGGACCGTCGCCAGCTTGGCAGACGAGCCCACCTTTGCAGAAAGTATGTATGTTAAAGACGGCATTATCCAGGCCATCGGCACAAAAGAGCAGGTTGCGGCACAAACCAAAACCCAAGAGGTCATCGAGACACAGGATCTGAACGGGAGAACAGTCCTGCCAGGCTTTGTCGATGGCCACATGCATCTTCTTCTACTTGGCCAATCACTCCGCAAGATCGCCCTGGAGCACTGCAAGACTCTAGACGATATCCTGCACGAACTGCGTACATACGCAAAAGCCAACCCAGACGTTCCTAGAATTATGGCCAAGGGGTGGATGCATTCCATGACGCCTGATGGTGTGAATGCCAAGATCCTGGATGAGATTGATGAAAGGCCGATTTATGTCGATACCAAGGATATGCACTCGACCTGGTGCAATACTGCAGGTCTGGCAGAGATGAAAATTGCTGATATGGAAGACCCCCCCGGCGGTATCATCGAGAGGGATGAGAACGGTCGTCCATCAGGTGTACTCAGCGAGGCCTGCATTTTGACTATTGTTTGGCCTACGCTTGCACAGCTTGCCACGAACGAGGAGCGTATTGAGTGTATGCTTGCTGCGTTCCAAGCGTACCACGCTTCTGGATACACAGGGATTATTGAGATGGCCATGGACGAATACTCATGGGAATCCCTTGTCGAGTTGAAGAGACGATATCCCGATGTCGCCATGCGCGTCACAGCGTACTGGATCATCAAGCCTGCTGGTACCCAGGAGGAGCGTCAACGACAAGTATCCCGAGCAATCGAATTAGCGAAGCAGTACAGCAAGGAGAACTCTCCTGATCTTCGTATCGCGGGTATCAAGATTATCTGCGACGGTATCATCGATGCCTTTTCGGCCAGCTTTTGCTCTGTGCANCAAGCCTGCTGGTACCCAGGAGGAGCGTCAACGACAAGTATCCCGAGCAATCGAATTAGCGAAGCAGTACAGCAAGGAGAACTCTCCTGATCTTCGTATCGCGGGTATCAAGATTATCTGCGACGGTATCATCGATGCCTGCACAGCATATCTCTCCGAACCATACTCCGCGGTCCCTTCACCACCGCCGTTCTGGTCAAGGGAGGATCTGGAGCCTGTTGTCAAGCAAGCAGCGGACGCAGGAATCCAGATCGCCCTCCACGCTATTGGTGATGCGGCTATTACCATGGCAGTAGATTTGCTCGAGAAGTACGGAAAGCCTGGTGCACGACACAGACTCGAACATCTAGAAGTATCCAAGCCAGAAGATGCGAAGCGACTGGGCAAGCTGGGTCTCACGGCATCTATCCAGCCCGTTCACGCCGACCCAGCCATTCTACGCGCCTGGCCACGTCTCATCTCAGACCGTCGCGACCGCGCCTTTGCCTACCGCGAATTCGCTGACTCGGGCGCTCTCCTCGCGTTAGGTAGTGACAGTCCCACGGCGCCTTGGAACCCTCTGCACAACATCTACGTCGCCGCCACACGACGCTCCGCTAGAGAGCCTGACTGTGAGGAGGTGGTGAACGAGCACTTTAAACTTGGTGTTTGCGAGGCGGTGGTTGCGGGATCGCAGGGTGCGGCGAAGAGTGTTTTCCAGGATGATAGAGTGGGTAGTTTGGAGGTGGGCAAGATTGCGGATCTTGTGGTGGCGGATATGGAGTGGGACGCAAAGACGTTGCTTAAGGCTGAGATCAAAGAGACGTGGTTCGCGGGGAGGAGGGTTTGGAGTTTAGGGGATGGAAAATCGAAGCTGTAGATGGTGTTGGGATAGCTGGTGTTGACGTTGGCGTTTTGGAGTCTAAAACGTGAGATAGTATATACAGTGAATACATCCAAATTTGTCTGTAACCAAGTAGTACCTTTTTTACTGTACAGAGTATATCCCAATAAGTTGATTGAGTACTTGTCTGTCTGATCTTGCCAAGTCCCTCAGTCTCGGACAACTCTGACTTCGTTTCTTAACACCTCAAGTCATGATACTCAACTCATTCAATCATGACGCGTTTCAAGCCGCTATCTAATCATATGACCCTTGAATCATGCAGTTTAATTCTCTATCTCGATATCAGACGCCAAGATGGTTGACTATCTCTTTCAAAACATGCCATGATGCCATCCTATCTATCTTCGCATTCAAATTCTAGCCTCCGGGTTGTGTTAGTAAAGTTAGTGTTATCAAGTTTCCCGCGGAAAACAACAACCTGGCCACCCAACTCGGCAAACTTGGCCTGTTTCGCTTGATAACAAACGCACCCTAGCTCATCAGCCCATTTCATTCTCATCCCCGCACATAGGTACTGTACTGTACCGTAGCTATCTTCTTGGCTTGGCTCCCACTAGCGGTATCTAGTATCTCTATCCCAAGCTCCAACTTCTCCACTGGACTTATCATTTCCGTCTCCACTACTCTAGTGCTTCCCCGGATCCAAAGACGAGGGTCAACCATGAATCGCGACAGCTGTTTATCGCCCCCCTCCTTCAGTAATTAGGTGGATATGGACAGGTTCAAAAAGGCGTTGAGTCGCCCTCGATTTGGCAAGGGACAGGACGAGTCTTTCTTTTCCTGACCATCTCACCTTGTTCAAACACATCCTCGTCCTTCACCATGGCAGACAACAAGACTCAAGACACAGAGGATGTCAAGAAGATCCAACCATTTGATAATGAAGATGCCGAAGCCGATATCAAGCAAGGCACTATTACCGACCTCGATGAAGCAGAGCTGTTCCTTCAACAACATGGCATTCCACACTCCCGACTAGCCGAGCTCATGAACGATGAAGTAGCCCTCAAGAAACTCCGCAAAAAGGTCGATTGGTCTCTCATGCCGCTTCTTTGCGGTACTTACCTCCTCCAATATGTCGACAAGCAGGCACTCGGGTACTCGGCTGTCTTCGACCTTTTCACGACAACTGGAATGACCTCACATCAATACTCCTGGATGGCCTCCATCTTCTACTTCGCCTACCTCGTCGCCGAATGGCCCGCCTCGTATCTCACACAGCGTCTTCCCACAGGCACAGTGGTGAGCGTCTTTGTCATCTGCTGGGGTTCCATCCTCTGCCTCACAGCAGCTTGCCAAAACTTCGCCGGCCTCGCAGTCTGCCGTTTCCTCCTCGGCGCTTTCGAAGCCGTCATCACCCCCGCCTTCATGCTCATCGTATCGCAATGGTTCCGCCGCGAGACACAGCCTGCTCGTGCAGGTCTGTTCTACTGCTTCAACGGTTTCGGCGCCATGTTCGGTGGAATCTTGTTCTTTGGCGTCGGTCAGGCCAAGGGCTGGGATGTGTGGCGTACTATCTACGTTCTCTGCGGTGGACTCACCATCTGCTGGGGCATCCTCCTATTATTCTTCTTGCCCAACAATATCCTGACAGCCAAGCGATACTCCATTGAGGAGAGAGCTATGCTTATTGCTCAGAGTGCGCGCAACAAGACTGGTGTCTTCAACCGCAAGATCAAGTGGAACCAAATCCGCGAGGTTTTCACCGATGCGCAGGTCTGGCTATTGTTCTTCTTTGTGCTTCTCAACGAGATCATCAACGGAGGCATTGCCAACTTCTCCAAACTTATCGTCAAGGGATTCACCCATGATGCGCTGCTCACTACTGCCTACGGTATTCCTTATGGTGCTTGCAATGCCATCTTCATGTTTACGGGTCCCTATGTGGCGTCCAAGTTCAAGAATGTCCGCACGATTGTTATGTGTGTCTGGCTTCTGCCCACACTAATTGCTGTGTGCCTCTTCTGGCAACTTCCTCGAACCAACCATGGTGGTCTGCTCGCTGGTTACTACACTGTAAGTCTATCCCTTACACATACTTCTCAGTCTCATACTAACATCCTCAGTGTGCATCTTTCGTCGGTGCTCTTATCGTCGCTCTTCAAATGCCCGCCTCCAACGTTGGTGGATACACCAAGCGAACCACCGCCACAGCCTTCGTCTTCCTGGCCTACTGTATCGGCAACATTATTGGTCCTCAGGCCTTTATTGGCTCTGAAGCGCCTATTTACCAAACAGGCTGCAAGCTCATCATCGGATGTGTCGCTGGCCAAGTCATCATTGCGATTATCCTACGCTTTGTGCTTATCCGCCGAAATCGTCTTCGTGATGAGCAGGGACCTGTCATTGAGGACGAGAATGCCGCGTTGCAGGATCTCACAGACTTTGAAAATCCCAACTTCCGATACTCATACTAGACTAGTATTGGGGTGTTTTATGATGCCATGTAGTTAGTAATTGAACTCGTTTAAGAGTAAAGACCTCAGCCTGCTTCTCGTGAACCCCAGGTTCGACCCCAGATTCAATCGGTGAACGTTCGGCAATCCATTCCAAAAATCCGGGGCGATTCCACTTTGACATTTTGCTTTTACGTAAATAGATTTTACCATATGAACATGCAGGGTATGCTAGTCAGGTCTAAGCTAGCTTTAGAGAACAGTTTCCTTCTTGGCATTTCGGAGTATAAGCCGATGACGGGTCCAGTACTCATTTACCCGGGCACAAGATGGATACAATGGTTACACTCGTATACACACCTTGGACATATCTCGTTCTTTAACAATAATCCGTTTGTACTGGGATATCTAGTCCTCCCATTTACTAGAAACTCTCCACCAAAACTCACATTGTTTATCACCCCATGTAAAATCCACCAATTCAGCCGCCTTCCCAACCGTATTGCCTCCAGCTCTCTCATCGTTCCCCCTGCCAAGCAGCATCGTCTCCCCCTTCCCATTCTCAAAAGAGGTCCACTCTGGCCTATGCGCAAACCTCCCCTTTATGGCATTTGGGTCACCCTTGGTGATAAAACTCGTGCAGTACGCGTGGAACTGCCCCGAGACTTCTCTCTGTGCGGGTGATATCTCGCGAACTTCTCTGTTAAAGGTCTGATAGCGCATTTGATCGCCATGGTTAGCACCAAACAAAGCAGTCTTGTTCAGCGCCCAGTGGTATAAGTAAGCGGGTTGCGCAGCATCGTGGTACGTCGCCCATATAACTGTTTGCCGTACAGGACAGGTATACGCGTAATGTCCGTAGGCAGTTTCGAGTCGCTTGTACTGCGATCCAACACCTGGTATACCACGTGTATCAACATGCGGCGAGTCAGGATTCGTAGAAGGATCAGGATACAGTTTCTGCAGCTCCTCGACTTCAGAAGCCGTAAGGTGCGGCAGCAAGCTCTTGAAGAACTGTGTAAATTCCTCTGGCTTTTCAGCTTCCAGCGGAACATAATAAGCACCCTCATTCGCCGCCGAACCCGTAAGAATGGGAACTCGGTGGAACTTACCAGACTTCCAGGCCTCAATTGGTCGTCTTGAAATGATGTCGTTGTCGATAACAGGCTGCCAGGCCCAGCGTATGGAAGGGTCTGAGCGCGTAAAAACTTCTTTACCTGCCTTATCTACCGTTTCTGAGGGTAGACTGCGTATACAAGCGAGAATCTTGGGATCTTTAAGGTTCTTGAAGTGAGAGCAGGGTGTTAGGTCCAAGAGTTCGCGGAAGTGTTGTGTGTTGAGTGATGCATCTGGGGGATGAACTGCACGCGCTGTATGAGCGCCTGAGTCCATGATCGCTTTATTGAAAAGTTTCTTAGGCTGGTTTATATCCATGATAAGATGCCCAATCTGTTTGGGTTAGCAACTATTTCCCCATTGGCCGATCGAAGTCACTTACACCATGAGCAGCAGCACTCAATCCCATGATAGTTACATCATTAGGATCACCACCAAACGCCTCAATGTTGTCTTGTACCCACTCAAGCGCAACATACATGTCTTTCAATCCCAGATTCAAAAGGCCTTCTTTGGCAGTCAACTCTGTATTCAGACCACCAAATACACCAATTCGATACTGCATGCTAACAGCGATATAGGGTTCTTCTGAAAACGCAAGCATAGTATGTGAATTATGCATTCTTGCCGCACCGCGATTAAATGCACCACCTGGTACCAGGACTGCAACTGGCAATTTCCCCTTCTTTGGGGAATGACCCTTTTTGCGCCAGATGTTAATGGTGAGACAATCCTCTGATTCATAATCTGGTCCAAGTATGGGATCTTTGAGGAAAGGAACGAGTTGCTTGCCAGGACATCTTCAATTCATTAGCACTTGAGCAATTCATGTTTAAAATAGGGCCATACCTAGGTCCCAGGTAATAGGCCTCGATTGTCTCATTACTCGCTCCCACGGGCTCAGCATGTCGAAACCGCCGCTCACCTACAGGAGGAACAGCATACGGAATTCCCATGAACCCCTCTAACGGTTGAGGAAATGTGCCATCATCAACGAATTTCCCGATAACTGTTCCCTGCTTAATCGTCACAGAAGGCGCAGGTTCTGGGCCTGATTGCCGAAATCTATTAGGATACAGTGTGAAAGCAGCAGCGAGAAGAACAGGCAACGCAACTAACCACGTTAGCGAAACGCCTTTTTGGAGTTTTATCTGTTCAACCATGATGATATGCCAATACTATCTAACATACCAATGAACACATCTACGACACTATTTATTTGAGATAAGCAGCAACCTCGATCTGCAAATGTACCACTTTTGCTTTCCCCGTCTCAATCCTAGTTCCCCGAAACACCGGGTTCCTATCGCCTCCCCTGCAGCATGGTTAACAGGACGATCTAACGTCAAGTGGGAACCAGCAGGGGCAAGATTCAGCACTACGGTAGTTGATTTGGGACCCGTGGTAGCTGATCGGGGACTAAGCTTGAGCACCGAGACTCACGATAGCCTTATCAAATGAGGGGAAATGTCATAGTTGCCCGCGGGAAACTCTGTATGATAATATGTATCAGAGTGGGTTTCTTGGCGCAGGTCTAAAATCCGGGGTAAGCTGTACGGGTGCGTGTAGGAGCTTTGAAGACATCCAGTTAACGACGCTGCATAGCTCAAGTGACGGGAACACGGCAGGCTAATAGACGCTATGATATTGAACTGATGATACCAACAAAACTAAACTAACCCATGCTATGTCGAGAAACGCGGCTAAAGTAATCATGTACGCCCTACCCTGCCCACGTATGCTGAAATGATCTATACAAACGCCATAACAATGCTTAGACGGAAACTAGATGATGATTCCACGCTGCGCCCAACCCCCTCTACCCTTCCAGGCCCAGAATAACAAGCCGACAGCGATCCACACAGTGATAGTCTCAGCCCAGTATGTCGGGGCATAACACTGCTCTCCGTAACAGAACAAATCACCCCGGTCTTCACCCCCAGGAGCAGCCTTTGAGTTGTTTGCTCCGTTCTGATACGTTGCCGAGTAGATAAGTCCCCAGAAAGTCGATCCGGCAGCAGGGAGCATGCCAATGATACCATAGTTGGTAGCAAAATTCTCAACACCCCAGATAATAGTTACAATAAGAGGTGTGAGACTGAAGATGGCTCCATAACCTGCACCTACGAGGCCAGACACAAGCCAAAAGCGCTCAGCGTGGTTTTGCACCACACCAGAAGCGAGAATGAGAAGCCCAATGGAAAGCATGGTGGCGAAAAAGGCCATGAAGGCGACTCGGGAGATGGAGAAGCGACTGCTCACTGCAGAACGAGTCTGTGGCCCTTGAACATGCTGTGTCTGGGGATACGGTGCCAATAGATCAGTCAAGGTACCAATGAAAATTCGTGAGGCCGTGTTCGTGACCCCAAAGATAGACACATGTGTTGCTGCAGAAGTATGATGACTTAAGCCCTCCATCTCAGGCGGCGTAAGTGTTCCGATGATCGTTCCAAGATTGTTAATAAAAGCCTCTCCCGGTCCAACAATCAGTAAGAATGCGAGCGCGAATGGCCACATTGTACGGTCGGCAAGAAATGAACGCGTTTCAGCGTTGAGAACCCAGTTCTTCTTCCACTTGGCATCGTCTTTCGACGGGTCAAGTAGCGCTGAGCTCTCTGTTTCTTCGCCAGTTGCACCGTAACTCCGTTCGGACCGGCCGAGTAGGGAGCTTCCATCTAACAGTCCGCTTTGTTCCAACTCTTCGATAGCCTCATCGATAAGTTCATCTTCATCTACGATATGCAGTGTAAAGGTACCCAAAATTCCCATGCAAAAGGTGAGGATAGCAAGAAAGAGGAAGTAACGGAACACATCCAAATCGCCCTTGCCCCCATCTGATCGTGTCTCGGAGAAAAGACGAGTTCCCGCTTGGCTCAGCCACATAGGACTCAACCCGAAACAAGTAATCGGTGTAGCAAGCGCCAAACCTCTGTATCGACCTTTTCCAAAGTTCTTTGCGCACGACGACACAGCAGCCATGTAAAGACAGCAAGTCGCCACACCAACACAGGCGAACGAGAACATCATGAATGGAAGCGACCAGTCGTTATCAACCCGATAATCAGGATGACTACGATACTCAAGGTCCAGCTTCCTATACACGCCCGCCGCGATGCCATAACCGCTACCAAACAGGATTCCTCCTGCCAGAGCGAGCGGTTTTAGACCGACGCGGTCGCAGATATATCCGACACCCGAAATAGGAAGGTAGAGGGCAACAGAGCCTGCGATGGCGACGGCGTTGACCTGGAACTGGGAATAGTGCAGACGAGACTGCAAAAGAGGCGCGTAGAGGGAAAATACGACGATGGAACCGCAGGCGAGAGCGATAATGTTGGCTGAGACGAAGGCGATGAGTCGAATGGCTTGCTTTTCTTTATTGCGCTGGATGCGGGTCTCGGTAGAATCCGTGTCGTTGTCTGAGGCATAGACCGAACTGCGCGTGGAGATTTGGTCGGCATCGAGGCGCGAAGCCTGCATGTCGTCGGGGCCGGGAGACGACATGGCGTGTGAGAGTTGTAGGAGTTGAAGAAAGAGATTTAGGTCGGAATCATGTCGAAAGTAAAGAATGAATCTATCTGACAGGGTATGGTATGAATCACGTCAACCGAGGCCGCTCCATCGCGATCCCACGTCATGGGGTCATGCTTCATATCTACCCCACAATTTCTCTCCGAGATCGGTTGGACAAAATTCCGGATACAGTTGTGGTCGTATTTAGTTCGTTATCAATCTTATCAATCGTGAATGCTTTGTATTAATCATAATGATCCTCAAGGTTTTCTGAATCGGTGGAATCGGTGGAATCGGGAGACCTTTGATCCATGTTAGTGCTGATATGAGGCGGTGATTCTTGTCGACCTCTGCTTCTCTCGTCCCGCGTTGTCAATCCACAACCCATTTCAGTATGCTTCAGTTCAAGCATTTCGGACATTGTGCTCAAATGACACGATAGTTGTGACTCTGCGCGACGATATGTTCTCCAGGTATCATCGACGACCATACCATTCGACGGTGTTGTCGATGGTTCGTAAAGAGTCAAACCTCCCATAGTAGGTAGAATCACAAAATCATCGTCCTGAAATACCTGGTTCCCACCAACTTGCATTATGCACGACAAGCGCACTGGTGCCCACTGTGGCGATGGTGCTCGATGGCTTCCCACAGGGTGCAATGTCTGTAAGTAAATATCGGTTTTTTGATCGTCAAAGGTCATGGTTGCTGCCAACAGTAAGTCATCATTCCACAGATGCACCTCCGTCAATTTCATCAAGTTCCGATCAACGAAAGGATGGTACAAGTCGCCATCCCACAGAACATCCAAGCGCGTCGAAAGGTATTTGCGGTGACCGAAAGTCTGCGTCAAAACGTTGAATGTGATAGAGCCCCAGTCTCCTCTTTGTTTCTGCGGCTCACAGCAGGGACATAACTCGAGCTTGCTTGTCTCTGATCCTTGAATGCGATATAGCCCGATGCAAAAGGTGCCATGGTTATCAGACTTCTGGCATTTGAAAGTCACCACAGCCCAGGAGTAGTCGTGACAATCTGGCTGTGGATTCTGCAGCGGATTTGGAACAGATTCTGTTTTCTGCCATACAGCCTTGCCGTCTTGGAACTTGACCACGAGAAAGCTGCATAGCCGCCGATCTGCTTCGATTAGTCCTTGCATATTTTCATGGCTTTACAAGTCTTACCTCCGTAGTCATGAGAGAACGCCTTAACGACAAACACCACATTCTCCTTTGTAGGATGTACCAAGATCTTGGGTTCCCCTTGTAGCATGGGCTTTGCGTCAATAGGACTCTCCAGCTTCGCAAGGTCAAGCTGTTTGAGTTTTCCACCCCAAGCAAAATACATGATCTGCCCTGTCCGTGTCACCAAGTACACAGTCTTCGATTCCACATACGCATGTTGTAGGCTGGTAGGCAGTGTGAGCTGCTTCCATTCTCTTGTTTCAAACTGAACAATGTGACTAGATCATATTAGAGCGTCCGACAATTAGGTAATATTCTGCTTACACTGTCCTCCCCCCTGCGTTCAACTCAAGCAGAACGAGAAGTCGGTCACTAATAGCAGCAGCATCATACTCTGCACCCGACATGACGCTTCCCGGTGGAAGAAACCGTAGCCTCTGTCGCATTCGAAGATCGTCGATGATGAAAGAGCGTGGAGTAGATTGCCATACCAGCTTGTCTTTGTTGTAGTGGAACATCCATGGGACGTGGGTAAGTTTTGTTCCAGTTTGAGTAAACTCTGGAGGGTCAATAAAAACATCGCTCGTTCCCATGTTCCATGGTATCCAGGTATATTTGCAATGAGGTAGTCGCCATTTGAGATGCCTCTGCACCTCAAGCGCATAGAGGTCTTGGGGCGAGGTTTCCGGGTAGGTCAATTGAAGCCCTGGGAAGAATTGGCGCAGCGCTTGATTAAGAACGGTCTCTTGAGACCAGATTTCGTTCCACTTCTTGCATACTCTGGTGCAGAATCGATAATCGTCAAAGTCGAGATAGAAGAGAATCTCGCAAACAAGTTCTGGTGGCAGATCCTCGAAGCTGGCTAGGGTGATGGTAGTTGCCTCGATCTTCTTCCGAAGATACAAGATGTCCCACGGAGACAGGTCAGCGAACAGGTGATCAAGTTCCTCTTTTCTTGAAGTATGAATGCTCATATTCTGGGGCATTATCTGAAAGGCGTTGACTCATGGTAATTTACTTGACAGTAGGACATGATGGCTTCATCCCTCTGTCAGCACAATTAACGAAGAACAGATGGATCATGTGACCGCCGCAATCAACGCACCTTTGGAAGGCGCACGCCTTAACACTCGTCACCCACTGGAGGAAAAACCAAATAAACAACGCTACGCCCAAAAGACCTTCCCCTTGTAATCTACTCAAATCGAAGTTTTATTGCTCGGACATTGAGTTCAACATCGCATTTTGTGATCGCTTGAGTCTCTCCATGATATAGCTTACCCTATATCTAATTCGGGAGCTAGATTCGAAGTCTCGGAAACAGCAGATTCAGACACGTCTGCCTCGGGCGGTAGTACTAAACTGGTAAAGATGTGATGATAGCCCTGTTATGAAGGTACTGGTACTGTTTAATTGCTCTAATTATGAGTTTCGCTTTTGGTTCAGATAAGGGAGGTGCATAGCATATGAATCAGTGATTCACCAAATTAACGTGGTGCTTCTATACCTTCCATCCCTTGCAACCACCAAGACTTGATCCCCTCTACATCACACCAATTCATTTCCACCGGATTCTCAAACCACCACCGCCCATTCTTACGATCACTCTCATACTTCTTCAAGCTGCCCCCGTCAAATCTATGGTTCTTAACACCCACAAGCAAGACCGCACTGCCAACGTGCGGATTGAACTTCTCTGGATCCAGAAACACGGTGAGATGCACTTGCTTGGACGTAGATGGGTCGGCAAGTCGTGCTGTTCGCTGCCTGTAGGGTGGCAGATTCGAGGGCTCCACAGCTGAGATGGCAGCGATGACGGCGAGCACGTTACAGGACCAGTTTTGCTTGTAGGGAAGATGAGGAATTGAGCGCAGGGTCGTGAGTTTGAGAGGGGTCTGTGGATCGTGCCAGTCGCGGGGAAGGGCGACGGGCTCGCTAGGTTGAGCGGATTTAGGCGTCTTTTGTGGTTGAGGTGTCGCCTTCTGAGGAGTTTTGGGCTGCGCAGCAAATGTGAGTGTCTCGAAGGCTTCGAAGGCTTCTTCAGCTGCTGCTTCATCATCATCAAAATCGTCCACAACGTGTGGCTTCAGCGGTGGTGCAGCAGGTTCGCTCGGGAGTTCCTCTAGAAGCTCTTCTAAAGACTGGTCTTCAAGATCGTCGGGGATATCATCCGCAACTTCGACCTGCGGCGCAGGTGGTTGCTCGACGGACTTCGACTCTACACGAGATCGAGGAATTCGCTTTGGCCGGTCCCGAATCAAAAGCTCGTCTTCTTTCTGCAGCACCCGATACGACTCATTCCACCCGACAGTTATCAAATTATCCACAATCAAGGTCACCATTTTCTCATCCCCAACATCCTGCCATTTTGCATGGAAAGCTTCACACCTCACATAAGCCCCCAGGGCAACATCCCCTGTCTGGACAAAGCGATGCATGTCACTTCCCAAAAGCGCCTGGATACACAATTCCCCATCACCAAGAATCAGACGAATAGCCTGCCATCGTCCTGAGCGCGATACGGAAACGCGATCAACACCTTCTACGAGAAAGATGCTGCCGGGTACGCAATAGCGCGTGCGCAGAATGTCCGAAACTACGGGCGTAAGTTTGAAAGGGTCGCCGAAATATGAGATGGCGGCTGGATCCAGCTTCACCGATTCGTCAGACATGTGCGATGATCCATTTGATGGGAGCTGATGATGAGGCGCAAAAGCTTGAGTGAAGTCATTGGATGGGTCTGAGGAAAGCGTGAATGAAGTCAGTATGCGTTTATCCACAATTCATTCAAAGCGGGGTTCTTGTACAACCACAACCACCATTCTCTTCAATATCAGCCCAATATGGACAGCCCATATGCACGAGAACTCTCTGTAGCTATCCGAGCTTTGCAGAAAGCGGCTCAGCTGAGTCAGTCAATTGTCTCAGAAAAAGACAAAGGCGCCATTGAAAAGGATGATTTGAGCCCTGTGACAGTAGCCGATTTCGCAGTCCAAGCTCTTCTCACGGCAACGATTAAGCATGCGTTTCCTGAGGATCGAGTGGTCGGAGAGGAAGATGCATCGGATTTGAGACAGAACAACGCGCTTATGGAGCGCGTGTGGGAACTCTTGATGCGTATCGCTGGGGATGAGGATACACATTCACTGTGTCAGCTACCTGCGACACGGGACCAGATGTGTGACCTAATTGATGAGTGCGGAGCTAGTAGCCCTGCTTCAAATGGGCGCACTTGGGTGTTTGACCCTATCGATGGAACGAAGACGTATCTTCTGGGCCAGCTTTATGCTATCAACGTGGGTCTTCTTGTGGATGGCGAACAGGTCGCTGGCATTGTTGGTGCGCCAAATCTGTCGATCGACGCGAAAGCTCCCCTACAAAACGAAAACGTCGATCCAAAGGGCGAAGGATGCATCTTTTTCGCTGTCAAGGGCCATGGCGCATACGTTCGACCTCTTCGGTCTGATCAGCCAAGACGGCTATCTCCCCACACGACCAACCAGCGAGTCACCTTTGTCACCAGCGCCACCGTCGTTGACTCAGCCCTCAATGGCGTTCACGAAGTCATTGCTTCCCGTCTTGACGCCGAATATCCAGGCAGCGACCTCCTCCCTTGGGTTCTTCGCTGGGCTGTTCTTGCCATGGGTCTCGGCAACACCACGGTATGGGTATACAAGCGTCGAGACCGTTACGCCAAGGCCTGGGATCATGCAGGAGCTATGTTGTTATTCGAAGAGGCTGGCGGAAAGATCACGGATGTGCATGGGAAGAAGATCGATCTGACAGCAGGGAGAAAGATCAGCGCGAACTTTGGCTTCGTGGCTGCGCCAACAGATATCCATGGGCGGGTGCTAGAAACTGTACATGCTGTTTTGAAGGAACAAGGCAAGGATGAGTTCCTGAGTTAGAGGGCTATCGGGTTTGGAGAACAAGGAGCATTGGTGTTGGCTAGCTTGCAGAAGAAAAATGATGTCTTGGCCAGCAGCTGGTTCACTTACTACCGATCTGACCGATCTGTTCCATACATTTCCTGCACGACCGTAATAGGCTGTCCTAGTGGATGCGAAAATGTCGCTGGAAGAAGCATAAAATACAAAATTGGTGACTCACTTTGTGCGATCACTCGATGATATCTAGCCTTTTTACTTTTGTACCCTTAAGCTTAGAGGTCAACTTTCCTGTTACTATAAACAAGGTATCAAAGGAACCACATCGCAGTGCTGTTCATTTCCGAGTGAGTGCGTCATAGTCGAGCAAAGATGCGAGCTGGCGCTGTGCACATTTTGACGGCTTCTACAAACTGGCGACTACGGGCTCACCCATGATGGATGCACTGAAGACCAAGTGAAGTCCGTGGCATGGACGGGGTGTTTGAGTGATGTATGCAGATGCGACGAACTTTTGCCTGATGAAGTTAAGATATGAAAGTAGACCTCCCTTTGGTGTTGAGAAGAAAGTTTTACTGTCGTCTAATATCAATCAAGGCAACCGAAGCAGAGTGCAATCCTAAGAGAAGAGCATGATCAAAGGACTAGACTTCCTCAATCCGCTACCTACACAAACACACGAAATGTCATGCACAGACCGTCAAATTTCCGTGTTCGATTTCAAACCACATTATCACTTATATGGGCCGCTTCGATTGCTGCGCAAACACACCAAGACTCAGGCAAATAACATTATAACCTCTGTGCTGTCGCGGGTGGTCATCTTGAGCCTGAGCTTCAAGAAGCTCGGGGCCCTGGACTTCCTCATATGTATCATCGTTGTGAAGAGCGGGTGGTGCTTGCGAACCTTCTGCAGGCTGATCGTTCCTGAGATCTAAGAATCAGCCAGAAGAGTCAGGGGAAGACGTCTAACGTCAAGATGCGCTTACCATTGAGTGAAGGGTCTTCAGGTGCTTCAACGATACCGACAAAGGGTTCGTCGTCCAGGTTCGTCGTCCAGGTTCGTCGTCCAGGTTCGTCGTCCAGGTTCGTCGTCCAGGTTCGTCGTCCAGGTTCGTCGTCCAGGTTCGTCGTCCAGGTTCGTCGTCCAGGTTCGTCGTCCAGGTTCGTCTGGCCATTCATCATGATGACTATGAAGTCAACGTTAAATCCGGAAGGGCTATGGCATCAGGAACGGTACCGGTACTAAGGTGAATTGTCTTACTCCTCTCTTTCAGGGCGATGTTACCCGAAGGATCATGGGGCATTAGCATCTTTCAATTATAAATGAATGGCGGTACCGACCAAGAAGAAGCCGATGGTGACAGAGGACACAAGGCGCTCCAAGGCACCGCCACCTTGGTCAATAGGAAATTCAATGCCTTGATCTGGTCTTCCGGCGATGCGGGAACCAATATCTGGCGCATTGTCATTAGCCTCATTGGCAACATAGTCGCTAACATCTAGACCTCTATACGGCTGAATCAATTTCTTTATTACAAGGTATGTCGGCCTTTTTATAATCTTGGTGAGCATGAAAACCATGCAATGAACGGAGAAAAGAGCCTGATCGCATTTGCTCCCGTGTAACTGCGAACAAGCTCAGAAGAGTCCACCTTGTTCAAGTGCTTTGTTCACACCACAAAGAGCAAGAATTCAACAATAACCCCAGGATCAAATTCTTTTACTTAAGAACCAAGAACTGCGATAATTCCATTCGCTTAGCGACGTTAGTAGAATCCGCGGTTTGCTCCAAACGTTGAAATAAAAAGCGTTTGTGAATGTACTGCTCAGCATCGCACACCTGGCTTAGAGACTTTCTCTTCTTCTATTCAGGCCTTGGAAGGCAACAAATAGCCAAAGGCAGTCCGTTACTCTCGACGGAAGTTGTTTTACCACGAACGACTATTTTGTCCCTTCATTGCCTCTTCTCATCTTGAATACTTCAAACTCATACCCCCGATCAAGCATAAATAAGCTCAAGCTACTTACTCTTCTGCCTCTCCATTTATAAACAAATCTTGCGTGTATAGCTTCCCGAGCGCCCTTTCGTTAATACGACACACCGGATACCCTCGTCTTCATCTTGAGAAGTCTATCGATAACCAAACACTATTGATTATCATATATTCCCCACTTACTAAATTCTGCCAGTTCAAGAGAACACCCACACCAGGCATAATGTCGACTCTGGACGGCTTGCCCGTTGAACTACTGACCGAGGTTACGTCTCACCTGCGGGTTCGAGACTTGCGAAGCTTGTCTTTGACAAGCAAAAGATTGAGATACGGAGTTGTAGAAACTCTCTACCGTTCAGTTTCCTTCTCAGGGAATCGTAAGGAAGTATCTGCAAAGATGCTGGATTTTCTCCACAAGGAGCAAAGTGGACATTTGGCCATCGTTACGACGGCTGCAAAGTCAGTTTCCATAACCGTCACTAAATATGGACCTAGTACTATATTCGAAAAGGAAGCTAATTTCCTACCCGCTCTTGTGATTTCAGCTTTGTTAAAGTTCCCCAACGCCATACGTGTCGAACTTTGTCTAGATGGCCTTACCATCGACGAGGAAATAGAAATAGTATTTCAAAGCCTGTCGTTGAATGCCCCTCGACTGGCTAGCGTCCGACACCTGTCTGTGGGTTCGATTTACCTGACAACGAGAAGCTTGGTTGAACAGTGCCTTCCGGTGGCGTCACTAATCTCCGTCTCCATCACTTCACTGGTCATAGATTATCATGCGGACGTCGTAATCCGCTGCTTCCCGTGCCTCAAACGGCTGGGGCTGAGCCTACGAGACCCTCTCCTCGACTATCATGTGTTTTTGCCCGCCGGTGGGCACCCGCCTCGAGTTAGAATTCAAGCTCTTGCTGAGCTAGAATGGCTGGCCCTTCGTGATGACTACTGCTCCTATTGGAGTCGGAAACTCCTGGATCCGCAGGAACTGTTTGACAACCTACAACGACTTTCGCGAGGCTTGTCAGGTTTGCGAAATCTGAAGAAGTTGGCGGTGCATTTCAATCCACGAGTATTGGAGTGGATGGATGATGTCGATATCGGTCAAGGCACAGAAGCTGGGAACACATATCGCACAATGATATTCGATGGAATTGAGGTCATCGCGCGAGAAATCGACTCCCTTGAAGATATCTGTCTAGTGGAAACCAGTACCCAGCTAGCTACCGTCTACAACTGGCGGAAGATTGGTGACGAGATTTTGATCCGAACATACGAAGCTGTCCATAATGACACCTTTCCCCTGGGGTTAATGTACTAGTAGACCCAAATAGAAATGAGGGCACACTTTCTAAACCGTTTCGTTCGCTTCTGGCCGGACAACAGACGCCAGCCACTTTTGGACACACAATGGGAACATCAGAAGTCCATCAACGAGAGCGCGCAATGGGCACTTTCTCAACGGTTTCTGTGATCTGGTGAGTAACCGCTCTGCCTACCCGACAAGAGCACTTGGAGTGAGGCATGCTCCTAGAAACAATCTCGTTGCGCCTAGAAGCATAACGTTGTCGCCATGAACACTCGCCTTCCCCATATCTGGCGCCCCTGGATACCAAAGACTATGCAAAGTCAAACTGTCTTCATGCGGAACTATATAGCGGGTATGGAAGTCCCATTACTTAGCTCATGTATAATAGAGGAGGCCACATCGCAGGTCAAACGGGTGTCCTGGAGATTGTTTACCTGCGAAAGTGGTTTCATTCATGAACCAGCACCAAGACCGCAGTTCGATCTTCCTATCCAATCCATGATGAATTTCCTTCCCTAACATGCAAGGGCAAGTTATTGCAAAGACAGTGGGCATGTGATTTGTGCAGATCCCCCCTTCAAATGTGTTGGGCCATATTGTCGTAAGCATTCGCTTTGTGCCAGGACCATATCGTATCCGATGTAGATCTAGTCCTTGTAACTCATGGAATATACAGCTGTATGGTCAAGAACTAAAAGTCGCATAGAAGGAGGTGAGAGTATAAAAATTATATAAACCTTGACTATATACCAATACTTCAACATCCGTTGCGTGGATCTGGGAATACCATAATTTGTCAGCAATGGTAGCAGCAGTCAGGGCAACTGGATATGGTCAACTCCGTCATAAAGAGCCGACTCGACTTACACATATCGCTCTCCGTTCGACGATGATATTGATCGCGCTAATAGAGAGTAGAATGCTTCCCTATGCTATAGCCGAATGCCGAGGCGCCTTTGTAGTAAGTTAGCTCAATCAACAACATAACATACACACTCAATCAGCTATTTCTTCATGGTGATAAGACTGGGACAATTTCAATATCGCTTGATTTAAAACAGAGAATTTCTTCTTTAGTGCGGCAGGCAGCTCATCGTACTCTTCTTTTCTGCAAGCACACCTTTTCTTCCCCGCGGATAAGCAAGGCGCCGCATCTCAAACTCCGTCCCCCAAAGAACTCTCTCTAGAACCGCATTTCCAATTCTTGCAAAGAAGCACATTTGAGTACCTGCTCCGATAGGTACCAAAAGACTTATGAGGGTTACGGCACATTCGTAGTACCGACCAAATGATGTCTCATACGGGTGCGAGTGCAGCGATCTGATGTCCCAACAAACCAACAATTTTCTTAAATTGGACATTACAGTAAAGTCTTGATCATTACATGTACAGATCAATTTACAACCTCAAAGTCTGAGATTATCGGTCCTTGGGTGATCCTAAATTACTATTCTACTTCCAGGGTTGTACTGGGTGTTCATATGATGGGCTGTAGAGACCCGTACAATGAATGGAACAGGTCATGGGCTGTAGACAAGACAGAGCTGGTTCCAGATCTGCCAAATAAAATCATCGAGGCCCTCGGCTCTTCACTGTTCGGGGAATCTGTGGTTGTTGACAATGTTGATGACGGCGGCACGGCAAGCCGCCTCATCTTGCTCCGAGTGCTCTTCACCCCAAACCATGCTAGTGGTGCTGTTGAGCTCCTTGTCTTGTTGGTCTGTAGTGGGCTTTTCTGTATCCAACCCAGGTCAGAATGCAAACGATAGAGGCGATCAATATAAATGGCAACTAGCGATATGATCGGAACCATGCCTGCCAGTGTCGTTCGCATGCCATTGAGACCACGGGTGTGCTAATGTCAACCTGGTTGGTAACCCAGCCTCCTGCCCACGCGGCGATAGGGCGCCTTCGTTTGACATATGAACAAGAGCGTTTTAGGATTATGAGAGAGTCCAGATGAGCGGCCCATCGCTTGATAAAGAAAGCCACCGAACTCGCATCAAAGGCTATTAGCAAATTCCCAGTCTCATCACCATGAAGGGATAGTGTCTCCGGCTATTGATTGGATGAAGTGACCCTCTTTTCGGAGTATCAGGGGGCTTTCCACATGAAAGAAGCTGGAGCTTAGCACCCGTAGACTTGGTTATAAATCCCAAAAGGATACAATACGATGTGTCTACAGTCCCGAGGAGGAGTTGTTGGACCATGTTTATGCCTTGAATCAAAGTGTTTCACACTGATAAAGAGCAGAGAAGAGAACAGTCATATCGACTAGTCAATTTGAGCTATGAAATTGGTATCAAGTACTAAGTTATACAATCTAAAACAAAAGAAAAAAGTCGAGCATGGCAAAAAGCCGGATATCTAAAAGCGTCAATCACATAAAGATCGTCCATCAATCCTACATACCATTAACTCTCCAGTATCACACCAGAAACCATCTAGTGGCTCTTGTGTCCGTTAACCTTGGAACCCTCTTGGTTCATAGCGTTGACACCAGCGTTCATCTTGCCAAACTGCCACTCTGGCAGGGTAATACCAGTCTGCTCATTGATAGTGCTCATCAGGGGAGGGAGCATCTGGTAAACATTGCGCATGGTCTCAGTTGCATCAGCACCTTGACCACCTTGGGCGTTGCCAGTGTTCCAGACGCTGATCTTGGGCTCGAGACCCCTGATAGCAGCGGCGTTGGCCTTGGCAAGCTCGACATAAGTACCTTTCTCGATCATCATGTACTGCAAAAGACCAGCAGGGCCACCGAAGGCCTGGGATAGCTTGCCGTAGGCATCGGCCATAGCGGAAATACCCTCTGCCTCGCGGAGCTTGGCAACGAGCTCAGCCTCTGCGCGCTGTTGAGCGGCGTAGTTGTAGGCCTCGGCGTCGTTGCGGGTCTGGTAGGCAGCGGCATCTGTGTTCTTGGTGATCTTGGCATAAGAAGCTGCTGCGTCGGCGTCGGCGGCGATCTTGGTCTGGTAAGCAGAAGCATCGGCCTTGCGTTGACTAGCTTCCTGGTGAGCACGAGCATCGGCCTCGACTTCATAAGCAGCAGCATCAGCTGCTTGCTGCTTGCTCTCCCTCGCAATGGTAGCCTTGACGACGTCTTTAGCACGAAGACGTTCCATCTCAGCGGCGGCGCGCTTGATCTCGACCTCCTTCTTAAGATCCTCATCCTTGGACTCGAGAACACGCTGGGCTGTGACACGAGCGATTTCGACATCACGTGTAAGTCCTGTTCGCTTGGTGTCGAGGTGGGCCTCTGCTTGGGCGCGCTCGATATCACGCTCCGTCTTCTGAACGGCCGTCTCGGCATTGATCTTTGCGATCTCACGTTCCTGTTCACCCTTGCGCTGAGCCTCTCCAACGTTTCCGCGCAATTGAGCCTCTGCTACATCAATTCTAGCCTGGTTGGTTGCTCCTTCGTGGGCCTTGCGGGAGAGGGACGCGAAGTATACTGAGTCGGGGGCATCCTTCAACTCTTTGACCTGGGAACATTGTTAGCTCAAGACACCTCATTTGCAATAATAAATGCTCACGTTAGCGTTGAAGATGAGAAGGCCAAATTGTGAGAGCTCGTTCTGGATGTTTCTGAAGATTCTCTTCTTGAAGACTTCTCGCTCGGTGAAGATCTCCTCCATGGTCATGCTGGAGACCAAGACACGGGTCTCACCCTCGATGATTCCCTTGACGATATTGGCGACATGGTGGCTCTGGCTAACGTTCTCCTTCTCCTCGGAGTTTGCTAGGAGCATGGCATACTTCATCAGGGCGTCGCCTTGGTCTTCGCGACCGAGGCCATCAGCCTCTTCGTCAGGGCCACCACGCTGGTTAGCCCCGCGCTGGTTGACATCGGGACCAACTGTGAACACGACTGGTAGAGAGAATTGTAATTTCTCCTTTGTCATGGCCTGCAAGTCCATAGCATAGTCGTGCGGTCGGATACTATTGTCGAGTTAGTTGCTGGGTTGGATAACTCGGGCAGAATTGTGAGGTGTACCTGAAGCGTGTGCATCGTTGAAGTGGCCAGACCCAAGTTGCCTTTGTGATCTTGACCGTCTTAATTCCCATGCCAGTAATGGCAAGGTACTCATCTGGGGCCGAGATTCTGTAAGACATTGTGATGGTTGAATGTTGATAGTAAGAGTGATTGGGTGTTGGTATCCAAGTACGACAAGTAATCAGTAGTGGTAAATCTGCAACGACTGTGTTATAATCCCTAGAACTTGTGAGTTGCTAGAGAATGTTGTATATGAATATGATGAAAAAGTGGCTTGATGAAGGGGGAAAGACTGTATTTAAATACACCCTCAAACACCAAGACGTTGAACACAAAAGTAACCAACATATCTCCAGATTGATGCCTTACAGGGTTCTTCACGCATGATCTGACCCCAAGAAAGTGCCTTGCGCATACCTGAAGTCTAAGCTGTGGCCTACATTTCTTCAAGCTGTCAAGAAGGGTGGCGGAGTACATCTAACACTTAACACCCCCTGTCCGTGGCGATCACTTTGTGGAGTCATATTCGAGAAGCTTTCTCTTCCTAAAAGGGTATGCAAGATGTGTTTCGTGGCCTGTGACATGGCTAGGCAATCCCTTGCAGGAGATCAATACAAGGGGTTCTTGTGATGTTGCGACTAAGAGTGGCGTTGTTCGTAACTTTTGATCTCAAGGCCGATATCCCGACCAAAGGGGTCAGGAATCATCACCATACTAGAGGTACAAGGGGTGACAAAAAGCATTGAGATAATACCTAGGCTTTAGATATAAGATTAGACTATTGTTTCTGTCACTTTTCTTTGCTAGCCACCGACTTCGGTGATTCTCTGGGGTTAGTGTCATTAAAGCTGGGCGTTTTGGGGGCTTTTCAGCTTTGGATCCTCAGTGGAGTGATCTCCAATTACCCACCAAAGCTTATAAGCCCAGTTATGCTGTATGTTACAACTGCACACACACATTCTTTGACGCATTAGTGTTACAGATGTTGTTCAACAATAATTACTTTTTAGAAACTCTGGGCAACTATCAAACTGAGATATCTGTCATGAAGTTATAATATCTGTTCCTGCATTCTCCCAAAAACCAACTAATCCCAGCCGCCAGCACAGCCCTTCAAATGGATCCCGTCTAATTTCCGCAAGCACTTTAAACAGCGGAATTAACATGGAAACCACCGTCTAAACCTCTCATGGTTATCATATCACTGAGACATCTTTCTCCTGCCGATATCCGAATCGGGTGTTTCGGTAACTTGGCATCATGATATTGCGGGGACAACTGTTACGCCCGACTGCAGTGCGATAATACAGTCCCCAATGATATTGATCACATGCAGGAAACGTGATTCGATGATTGGAATGTCAAAAGCTGAATGCGTTTTGCCAAGCCTCGCGGTAGGGAAATTAGCATGATTTACTACCAACCTCTTACTACTGCGCCACGCTCAATAACCAATTAACCCAACTTGCTATCCTTCAGGCAGACAAAGTGCAGCCCAAGGCTGTAACTTATTATCAATCTGTTGTTCTTTCTCGGCGATTGCCTGGTTAATTAGTCTGACACTACTCTTCAGGCCTAGATCAGGATATTGATGCAAAGCTGAGTCGCTGGTGGCCAACCACAACTGACAGTCATTTATTGTGAGCTGACTTGAGACTTAAACGACGTAGGTTGCTGTTCTTGTATATGTTCATCGGGCGTTGGGCATTCATTCAGTTACATTGCATCGCCATACATTCTCTTACTGGGTATCCGATCTAGAAACAATCACCATTCACCAACATGTCCCAGAATGATGCCTTTGACTACGGGGAGCTTCCTCCTCCATATACTGAATCAGGTCCGTCAGTATCGACACCAATCTCTGAACCACGGCAATCAGTAGCTACCATATTCTCTTCCCACCTCCACAATCTCCCTTTACGCATTCATTCGGTTCAAGCGGCTCGCACATCAGCACGCGAACAAAGAGACAGTGAAATCCTTACTCTTCTTGTTCCTCATGTGGAAGACATGCTTTCGTCAATTGCGGCTATGGATCCGCCTCCACGATTAGCAGAAACAATTATGGTTCCTGGAGATGCTGTTGGAGACGAGTGGTTCTTCGAAGATGAAGACAGATCCCGTACAGTTGTGCGAGTGCAAGAGGACCGCAAGTTAATAGCCGATCGGAAACAACCGCCAAAACGAGAAATTGAACCTCGCAAGGATAGAGCTTTTGATGATTGGGGACGATGGGAAGACGATACCACACCCAACCCTTCTGCAGACAGTGTTCTTTGGTGGTCTGACCACGATATGGCTGTTCGGTTAGCAAAGTACATATCACCAGAAAGGGTTGATCGACAGGTTGTTAAAGCGCATGTCGAGCAGGCAAAGAAGTCTTCGAGATGGGGGTTGTTCAAGAAGAATGAACCACAGCCTCCGCCAGCGCCAAAGCCGAAAGTACAGGAGGAGGAGGAGCCTGTTACTATGGTTGTGAAGGCCGAGGAAGTAACTTTTAGAAGAGAGAATGAGATGGGAATTTGGGAAGGAAAGACAGGATGGGGGTTGGTTGTGAGGGTCAAGATACGGCAATGATTATCATGAGATATTTAACCATGTTTAAGAAGCAAAAGCATAGTTGTAAGAGGCCTCGATTGATCTGCCAATATGTATGGAACATAAGAATAGTCTAAGTTTTTAAGAAACGCTTAGGTAACTTCCTTCGTCTATACTTAGTCGTCATCTCCTTGCTACTCTAGGTCCCCGTCACAACTCGTCATAAAACAGTTAAGTTAAACTTAACAAGCTCAGAAAGACAACACGAAGCTCTCAAGCCGAAATTACCATGTATCACATGTATTTCCTCGGATTTTTATCGATGCACTGTATGTAATACAGGGGATTTATCGGAACAATGGTCTCACGATTCATACTTACCATGGCCAAATATACCAATTGCTTGTCTTATTGAAGAGCTCATCACTCCATCCACTACTTTTAATACCATTCAATCCAGTAATTATCACTACATGCTATACTCATTGAGATTCCGCTTAAAAAAGACCACTGCTCAGCTCGGCCTTGCGCAGTCGTTGTGAAACTCAACCCGCCTAATCTCACCTTCACGACATCTCACAGCAAATTGTACGCCATCTCACAGCATCACAACCACGCGTTCTCAATTCCATATTTCTCTTCTTATTGAGTGTTGTTTTCCTATTCTGCTTCACTTAATCGCTTGCCTTTTACGTAGATAGTGCCTGACTCACTCGCCGTTTCTAACCCCACCATCCCCAATACAAAAACGCTAACCCGACTCCATCACCACATTTGCCGCACTTCAACACTCACCCTCACTCTTTTCCTCCTCTCCTATTCTATCCTATACTAGAGATCCCCCTTTCCGTCATGTCTTATAACGTCCTAGTAACAGGTTCATCCGGTCATCTTGGCACAGCATTAATGCTCTCCCTTCCCACTCTTGGCTTCACACCTCTAGGAATTGACATTCTCCCTTCAGAAAACACTCACCACGTAGGATCCATCAGCGACCGTTCTTTCATCACGGACATCTTCACAAACAATCCCATTCGTCACGTTTTGCACGCAGCGACGCTTCACAAACCTCATGTCGAAAGCCACTCCAAGCAGGACTTTATCGATACAAACATCACAGGCACCCTCGTCCTGCTAGAAGAAGCAGCCAAGCTCGGCGCTCAAATTGAAAGCTTCATTTTCTTCAGTACGACTAGCACTTTCGGTGCGGCGCTGAGTCCAACGCCGGGTCAGCCCGCTGCATGGATCGATGAGACAGTCGTCCCGATTCCAAAGAACATCTACGGCGCGACAAAGGTCGCAGCAGAGGATATGTGCTTCCTTATACAGAAACAGACCGGAATGCCTGTTCTAGTCCTCCGCACAAGTCGCTTCTTCCCCGAGCAAGACGACGATGAAGATCGCAGAGCAGCACTCTCGGACGACAATCTCAAAGTGCTCGAACTAGCCTATCGCCGGTGCGATATAGAAGATATTGTGCGCGCCGCAGTCTGCGCCATGGCGAAGGCGCGCGAAATCAAATTCAGAAAATACATCATCAGCGCACCCCCTCCATTCCTCAGGGACGCTAAAACGCTTACAGCTCTGGACAAGAACCCTAAGGAGGTTTTTGAGTCTGTTGCGCCTGATTGTACACGGGTGTTTGGAGAGAAGGGTTGGGCGCACTTGAAGAGAATTGATCGTGTGTATGACTCGAGCAGAGCGGTTGTTGAGTTGGGTTGGGAACCTGTTTATACATTCAAGCATGTCATTGAATTGATTGCCCAAGGAAAGGGGTGGAAGAGTGAATTGACGGGAAAGGTTGGGAAGAAGGGATATCACGCTATCAGCCACGGAGTATATACTGTTCGATGAATTGGTCAGACGATGATGGGGTGTGGTAGACGGGAGCTAGACACATAGCGACTTATCTCGCAAGACTTTTGGACGTAAAAAGCAATTGATATTAAGAGTAATAATAAAATGTATCTAATCAGAACTCGCATTCGCCTCATATGCTATGTTTCAAAAGACAAAGTGGTCGCAGTCAACGTTTCTAGGTAACAGGGTATATACTGTAACAATCATCCATGAGTCTATACTCAGCCAAATTTGATTCCAGAGTTGGGGTTCCAGGTTCCAGGAGCAGGAGGCTGGCCAGAACCACCAGACTGGCCAAACTTGATCCCCATTCCAGGATTCCACATGGCACCCATTGGGGCTGCTTGTTGAGGTTGTACTGGTCTGGGCTGCTGCATCGTTTCTCCCCACGACTGGATGCTTGCTTGTGCTGGGCTCTGTACGGGCTGAGGATGTTGCTGCGGTGGAGCATAGGAATTCGAAGGTTCTTGGTGTGAAGGCATTGGGTTTTGAGCTTGGGCCTGAGCTTGGGCCTGAGCTTGGGCCTGAGCCTGGGCTTGTGCTTGCTGTTGGTGAGAAATGTTGAGGTTCGACAACGTAGGCATGTTGATTTCCCTGCAATGCGTTAGTATATGATTAGTCTCCAAGATCTTAGAAACGTACTCTTCTAGAGCCCTCGCCTCCATGCGACGCTGGGCGACCCAATTGCGAACGACATCGCGGAAGCCCTGTCCAACAATCTTATTTAAATCATTGTAGAACTTCCGTCCAACTTCGAGGTTGTTGATAATCTCCTTGTACTTAAAATAGGCATTATCCAACTTCTGCAAGGCCATTTCACGTTCTCGGTTTCCGCGTTCGCCCATTTGTCGCTTCTGCGACTCGAATTCGCGATTGACTCGCTGGACATCCTGTAGAAGACGGTCCTGGTCTTGCGCTTCCTTCTCAATTGCCTCTACTTCAGGTTCGTATAGCTTATCCAGTCGCTTGTCAAAGAACTCCTCGAAATGGGCCGGGACAAGCGCCGTGCTGGGATATGTTCGCTCTAATCGGGCAGCTTCTTTTAAGATATCAGGCTTGATATCATCCCTACGAGCGTTTTCTCGCAAGGCCTCGACCTTCTTGCGTCGACGGCTTTCAAGGCGCAAAACGTCATTGTATGCGCCGCGTAGTCTTCCTATGACTGGCTTCAATGTCTCGGGGATATCCACGCGTCGGCTAGAAGGTACAGAATCCATCAGGTCTCGATCAGGTCCTGAAAGGATAGCAAGCAAATCCTGGATCGCGCCAAACTTTTCTCGTACCACAGCATCACTACTAACGCTGCTCTGGAAGTAACTCTCAATTTCAGAAGCGTGCTGCCATAGCTTCTGACCTTGTGGATCTTGTCGGCTCTCAGGTCGTACCCATCGGTCGGTCCCATATCTCATTCGTAATCTTTGATCCTCTTCTTCCTCGGAGGCCAAAGCTGCCTTACCCTCTTCAAAGATAGCCATATCCCCGGATCGTAGCTTATCGATATCGGCAAAGCTCTTGTGTACTCTGTTAATGGCATCTGCTTGTCTGATCTCCTCGGCATGTTGAACCAAGCTAGGTGGTAGGCCGAGGGGTTTCTCGAGAGCTTGTAGAGATCCAGGAAGTCCAAGCGACGCCAAAACTTCGTGAACTTTTTCTGTAAGTGATTCCAGCTCTTGTATGATATTTTGGCTGACCATACGGTCCCGTCGTTCCTCGTAAATCGAAGTTGCAACGTGTACAGAGAAGGGTACAAGGCGAGAGAAAAGCGCCGGTCCGAATTCGGCGCGGTCGCCAAAATAATCATAGGGGTTTCCGACCTGAGGAGGCACGCGAGCCACTGCCATGTTTGCGCGATCGAGAATCTTGAGCTCCGACTTGGGCGGTACAGCGACTGTCGAGTGTTAGTTATTTGCCAAATGAAGCAATGGTTGTGGTGCTCATACTTAGATAAATGACGTCGTTATCCTTCTCTGCACGCTTCAAATCCTCCTCGACCTTGCGCTTCAATCCATTCAGATCATCAACCACAACCTTGCCGAGATACCCACTGCGAGCCTCCTTAATGCCCTCAGTCGCACAAGCAACAGCATCTCTTAAGCGTGCGACTTCCTCGCCATATTTCCTCTTCTCTAAACAATCGCATGCAGCTCGATATTGCGCGGCCGCAGCAAAATGATGATGCTTGGCGCTCATGTGGTGGATCCATGCACTGCTGATGGCTTCGCTCTTCGTAGCAGCTTCTCCAGCAAAATTGTACAAATCGGACACTCGGGCGGCTAGCTTGGCGATCGATGCGTCTTTATAGCCGTCCATAACAGCCTTTTGCCAGAAGCATTCTTGACTTTGCGCGAGGAGGAGTTGGATCAGGGACTCGAGTGTATCGTGGTCCATGTCTTCGGGAGGATCGGACATTCGTAGTTCGGGAAGAATCTCTTTTTGCATGTGGGTAAGGACGCCGGCGGCGAGAGAGAAGTAGTTGGCTGCAGATTTGAGACCTTCGGTGTTGCCTCGTGGTGTGTTGATCGCAAGCTGGGAGTAGAGGGAGGCGAGATTGTAGAGAACATTCATCAGCTCGTACTTGAGATTATTCCGCACCATGGGCCGCTCGGTGTTGTATCCAAGAGCAGGATACCATGAGAACTCAGCACCAATCTATCGTCATCGTCAGTTTTACGGTTAGCTATCATTGCGCGATACTCACATCTATCGGAAACTTGCCGCCAACCCAAACAAGCTGGCCCGCATACGCCTGTAGCTTCTTTATCCCGCTAGGATGCGGCTCTCGAACGTTGACGGCATCGCGACGAAGCGCATCAATGACCTCGAGGTCATGCTTGAACATATCCGGGTGCTGGTCATATTTGGTGTTGATGTACTGCCTTATTGTTGAGGCGAGCGACAGCTGGGTCGATTTGCGAAACGGGAGGTAGAGGATGTTTCTAGGCACAATGACCGTTAGTAACTCGGATCCAGGAGCGCAGATAGCTGAAGCTTCTTACGACGACATGGCTTTGTTTGCGAACCTCTGTCCAGGTTCTTGCAGATAGCTATTTGCCAAGTTTGGTGTCGCTGGCTTGCTACAAATGACTTCATAAAATTATTGAGACCGCCACGTTGGAGGGGCAATGACGCGGGTGTGGCGCAGCTGTCGCAAGCTATCTCGGTTACCCTGCACCACCACGACGAAGCTAATGGATATGTTTTTAAACAAATGTAATGATATCAAATCATGATTATTAGTATATAACCCTTAGTCCCTGCAGTATCATTAATGCTATGTCCGAAGTCTAGTAACTAGAGAATAGGAAAACACAGGATGAGACAGACAGCAATATTATGTCCGTTGGTTGGAGACACGAGGGCAATCTTGTCTTTGATCAGAGAAATCAAACGCAAGGATAAAATAATTGTAGTTCAGGCTAGCACTACTTATAATTAAAGCTATCAAACCATACAAGCTCTTCTTTCAGGTAGTATTTCGTAACTCATCCATCTTTCATATCTTAACGATACTTGACATCTCCAACCTCAGGTCGATGAACTCCATCATCAACATATCCGGGGGGATGCGCCGCATCAGCACCGACACCACCCGAAGCTACTGGTGCCGAGGGGCCGGCAGAAGGTCCACCGAATGTGGGGTTTGTCGGAGACACTCCATCCTTGCTGTGCTTGACCTTGAGCGATCCAACTTCGGCTCCCTTGAGAGTCTCGAGGAGGTTGCGTGCGCCCGCGGGCCACATGCTGTTGGTGCCCTGGCGAGGAACCTCTCCCCTGATGATCTGCTCGACAGAGATGCGCTCGCCGTAGAAGGCGGCGTTGGCGTCCTTGCGCTCCACCACGACCGTGCCGTCAACTTGGATACCGGCGTAGAAGCCGCGGGACTTGACGTATGAGAAGACTGGCTTGAAACCGCTGGCGCTCAGGCTGCGACGGTTCTTCTTCTTCTCGTCTGGCTTCAGGTTCTGATTGTCCTCGGTAGGACGAGGAGGCTTAGGAGGAGCTTCGTCGTCCTTGACCTCCTTCGACTTCTTTCCATCCATAGCGGCACCGATTTCAACAGCACCACCAGCGCCGTATGGACCAGCGACAACAGCCAGGTCACTACCTAGGGCGACACGAGTCTTGGCGAAAGCGTTGAGTGCCTCTCGGCTGTTAATGACGCAAACACAGTCGTAAATGTCAAGACCAATCATAAAGCCAGCACCGACAGAGTGCACCTGGATACCTGAGGGAGGGCCCCATGATCCGTCAGGGAGACGTGAGATAAGAATACCGGAACCGGTTGCACCGGAGAAGGCGTATCCAGCACGAAGAGTAGTGAAGATGGCGAGACCCTGCGCCTTGGCAATGACCTTGGGAGGGATGTTGACAAGAACTCGCTTCTTGGGCTTCTCTTTAGTAGGGTCGATGATCTCGTCGTTGGTCGCTTCCGCCTTGGGATCCGTAGATGTGGGAACCTGGCTCGAATCAGGGTCGGCGTATACACCGTTTTCTAGATATTGTAAGTAAATGACATTTGCACATAGTGAGAGAGACTTACTGCAGAAGGACTTCAAGATAGAAGCAGCCTTGTCGCATTCTTTGTCAATAGTTTCGGGGAGGAAACTTTGACTACCGAACTTATGCGCCAAGCTGTTAATAGGCGCTGCGGCCTTGATACCAAGCTGGCTGAAACGCTCACTCCAACCAGGCTTCTTGTGTTCCTCCGGGGGGACGAAGGTCGAGACATGTCCTGTATCTTCGTGGCCATGGCCATGTCTTTGATTATGACCGTGGCCAACTGTTTCATTATGAATAGGATCTACTGTGGGTGGTAGAGCCGACTCGTTTGTAGCGTTTGTAGGAGGAGGCGCGAAAGTGGGATGAGCAGGGTCGTACTGTGGGATAGCGTAGCTCTGCTGTCCCTGCTGAGCATCAAGGGGCTTTTGGGTGTCCTGAGGCTGTTGAGTCGCTGCGACTGGGTTGCCCTGAAGAGGGTTTGGGTGAGGGACCGATTGCTGGTGTTGGTCTTGCGAAGGAGGAGGACCAGGAGGTGGTGGTGGGAAATACTGCTGTTCTAGCCTGCGCTTCTCGTCGGCGGCTGATTGTAATGATTCTCCTCCTGGAGGAGCGGTGTATTGAGGAGGTTGCTGCTGCTTCTCATCGCCAGGAAGCTCGGCAGCTCCTTGCTCGTACACAGGAGGGGCAGAGGTATCGTGGGGAGGATGCTCCCGGCCTGGCTGAGCGGTAGGTAGGAGACCGCCTCCGTGCTGTTCGCCAGAATACATAGGTGCTTTCTCAGGATTAGACATCGAGGCTAGGATATGCGATAATTATTGCTGTAGTTGTAAGGTGATAGTGGTGTGCAGGTAAGTTGATGGCGGGGTAGCTTCGTACCAGGTATAAGAGCTAGGAACTGAGAAGAGAAGATAGAATGACGAGTTCCAGTAATGGGATGGATGCCTTTAATAGGTAATTAGTAGCTACGGATATGATCCTAGGAACTGTTACAAGAGGCCTCGTCACTTAGAGAATCCGAGAGTGGCGTGAAACAATGCGAAACCGGTTCATGAATGCAAGGAACCAGAGTGCGACATGTTAATTGTAGAGGGAATTGATGTCATCACCGTGGCTTGGCTGTAGACGATTGCGTGGCTGAAGCTCAGGGTCTTGCATAACCACGCACTCAACCAATAGGAGGCCTGCCATCGTGAAAGAAGCGATTAAAAATGCTGGGGGAATGAGTAGCATGTGAATTTGTTTAAATATTGACATAGTAATGATAGAATTGATGCCGTTGATCTTTTAGGGTCGATATCGCCTTTATCTACAACGTATTACTGCTGATTGTGATGCACATTTCGGAGTCCGAATGCATCTGATCTCGGGAATGTGACTGGAAGCTTGCTTACCCGGACCCTTGTGACTGACTGTAGCTTACATCGATGGTCTTTGTACCGAGGAAAACGCTGTCTTTTAAAACACCACAATTGCTATCACCACATTCTCTCAAATCCTGTCAGTGATCCAGTGACCGCTGTACTGATCAAAATGACACAAACACAGTCTTCTCACGACCAGGAGACCCTGCACCTTCCCCGCATTCTGTGTCTACACGGCGGTGGTGTCAATGCAGAAGTCTTTGAACTACAATGCCGCGTTCTCATCGCTCACCTTAAATCCACTCTTCGTCTTGTGTTTATGCAAGCGCCTTTTATCTCAGCTCCTCATCCGGATATCGTCAGCGTATACGGTGAATACGGACCCTTCCGACGCTGGCTCCGATGGCAGCCCGACCACGAGGAGATTGAACCCGAGGCCGCCGCCGAGTTGATCCGGAGCCAAACCCGTCGAGCTATGGACGCTGATCCCGGGACCGGGGAGTGGATCGGCATTTTAGGTTTCTCTCAGGGTGCCAAGATCGCGGCGAGTTTGCTATGGACTCAGCAGAAAGTCACAGAGCAGTTTGGAGCAAAGGAGGCTCTGACGCAGTTCAAGTTTGGTGTCCTCATGGCTGGAAGGGCACCTCTAATCACTTTGGACCATCGTCTCCAACATCCTCCACCGATTGTTCACGCGGCAATGTTGAGCTCGGAGTTTAAAGACTGGCCCGAGTTGAACAAGGGTGAGCATGTTCTGAGTATACCAACACTCCATGTGCATGGACTTCGAGATGGAGGCATGGAGCAACACAGGATCCTTCTAAATAATTATTGCGAAACTGGCACAACGACTTTGGTTGAATGGGATGGTGGGCACCGGATACCGATTAAGAGTCATGATGTAGGGGCCGTAGTACATGAGATCTTGAGGCTTGCTAAAGATGCTGGAGTACAGTTACCCAACTGAGGGCCTCATTCATGTATCAGTTCTCGGTTTGAGGTGGTATCAGCAGTTTCTCAGAGGCAATAAAGGAGCACATCATGACTTGCTGGGCCGTATCCGTTACGTCAATTGCGGAGTAGTACAAAGCTCAATGCATGAATAGAAAAAACATCTTGGTCTAAGCTACCACAGGAAAAGTGATTGTTTTGGCATTCATCCCACCATAGTCATTAGAATCGTGGACAGAAGCGACAAACATCAAAAAGAAGACATACAACACCGGGGATTCGCTGGTCGTCACCGACCCAACTACTAATCCAGCGCTTCGTAGCTTGACTAAGGGAGAGCAGACGGGATCCCGTATTTTCTACGAGCTGTGGTCGTATGTGCTAAGTTTTTCGCTGTGGTTGTCTATCAAGCCTCTCGGATGAGCTATCAATGGATATTAAATGTGATGGATGTGTGCTATCTGTAATTGAACAAAGTTGAAACATACCAACTACAGGGATTCAGCAGCCTCTGCTAAGGTACTCAACAAACTTGTCGCAGCAATACTAGCCCATATTGCCACCCTTGTTTGTCTTCTGTCCTTCTCCCCGGTTTGCAAACTCTGTTGACCCCCTATCATATCCGCTCTCTTTCTGCGCCGCTCTCCTCTTGACTTGTCATACTGCCGTTCCCGTGGGTCACCTCGTACCCTCGAACTTTTATCGCGATGCGAGCCGTGGGTCTTCCTTCGAGGCACACCCTTGTTGTCGGGAGACCTTTTGTCGCTATAAGAGTCCAGACTTGTGAGGCCACCATCGATTGGGATCTCAAAATTACCCTTTCCACTTGCCTCGGATGCTAGACGAGCGTCGCTTTTGTTGTCATAGGAGCGGTTAGTCATGTGTTCACCAGAAGCTTCAGCTTCCTGGTCTTTAAATCCATCACCTGTCTCAACTTCGGAAATTCGAGCAGCAAGCTCAATCTTGCTTTCGTGTATAAGCTCATTAACCTTCTCCGCCGACAGTATACCAACAACAGCGACGTAATGTGGCCTTGCCTCGTAACGCAAACCTGCCTGTTCCAATACCGCGACGCTGATAAGTTCACGCACGATCATTGTCCATTCGAAATCGTCATAATCCCTAAAGCTTATTGCGGACGGTAGTAACAAGTCAGAACCCGAGATGTGGCCAGAGTTTCGGATTCGATTTTCTGTGTATGGCGGTGGCGAGTTCATAGGTTCAGTAGCGGCCCCTGGCGAAAGGAACCGGTGAGCTATCAGTTGGTTGGCGTCATCCAAAGCAACAAGGTCATGTGTCCAGACAACTTCCACCCTTCCAATATCTTCGTTTGACTTCTTGCCATAATTTAGACCCAGTGACTCAGCAGGTACTGTTGTTTCAGATCGCTTTAATAGTCTCCGAACATTGACTTGGGGATGTTCTTCTGTAGCAGCGGCAACCTCTACACGAACATAGGCTCTGATGACACCCTAATGAGGAACAATTAGACATTTGAACTGCTTTCAATAGCTGTTGGATATATTTGATGTACCCTGTTCTTACGCAAATATGTAGGAGAAAATCCTTCGTCCTGAAGACACGCCTGGAATCGTTCCCACAGATCGTCTCTATCACCCCAATACGGCTGGATAGATTCATCCATAAACAAACAATTTGCAATTTTCTCGACCTTTTCTTTGATACCTATGGCATAAATATGTCTGCGGCTTGCATTGTGAGCCTCACCTAGCTGTATCGTATCGAGCGATGTTTCGATCCGTGCTTTAGTGTTGGCAATCTTGGTCTTCACTGACACCAATCTTAACTTCATATTGCCCCAAAGTGTTTCTGCCTCGTCCGCTTCAACAGCTGCACCACCGCTGCAATGGGAATTTAGGGCATCTAGCGCTCCTTTTAAGGTCAACTGGAAGCTTTGCAGGTAAAGATGAATGTCCATAGTAAATAGTTGACGATGCAAAATAGACTCTTGATCGAGAGCTTCTGTTCGAAGGTGGCCTAGAGAGCGGTGGAGATTCCTCAATTCTGCACATATATCAGAAAGTTCTGGGTCACAATGCCTAGCTTGGAGAACTAGGCTGGTGATGTAAAGATCACAGGCCAACGCATCAAGAGTGTCGACATCGCTAATAATGTCAGGGCTATCTTTAGAAGTGCCAATGGTCTGGGGAGAGATCCTTTCAAGCCTTTCCGTTGGAGGGAATATGGCATTCGGCCTTTCCTTTTCCGGGTGCTCAATCGGCGCAGGTATTGGCTCTGAATCGGTACCGGTTGACCTTGGTGGTGCAGACAAAGATGGTTGTTTCAGAGTAGTCTTCAGGCTATCAATATCCTGGCTTTGCGGGAGGTAAACTTGTTTTGCTTTCAGCTGTTCTCTGATGCTCTGCAGAATGGTGTGAATGGGTATCACTTGTGCCTCTCCAAACGCATCTACAGAGACAACATGTCCATATAGCCTCGAAGTCTTGGCGTCTACTACCCACGAGCCAGAGTCACCAGGGCGCAATGCTAGTACCATTGTCAGGAGGTATCTGCGGTCTGCGGCCATGCGTACTTACCTGGACCACCTTTCATGGTAATCTCATAAACGTCAACGAAGCTGGACCCAGGAGAGATCATCAGTGAAGAAGTGTTGCAGAACAGTTCCGCCGTCGAAGATTTGCCTTGCCTGAGAACAACCACCTTCTTTAGAAGAGTGGTTCCAAGAGAGCTACGCTGATAGCTATCGATTTCCGACCTTGGATTTTCAAAATCGGATAAATGCAACTCTCTATTCGGAATCACTAGATTCGGCAATGCGTATTCTTTATTGAGGTCTACAACTGCCCAATCGTAATTTTCGCCTATTGTTGTGCTGAAACTGTCGTAGGCGATGGTACCAATAGTCAGTCTTGGTTGTCCAAGCCTGTTTTGCTGTTTCTCGACGTCGAAATCCCGTGACTCCGAAGGAGCGTTGAACGTGGCTATCGAGTTACCGTCGCTATCAGAGCATTCCTCTTCTGACGATGAGCCAGAATCTTCAGTTAAGAGTTGCCTGCTACAAGGGCTCGTTTGAAGTCTTCTCAAAGGATGCCCAGCCATTAGTCCGTACAGACGTTTTTGGTGACCTTCTAGCATTATAACACCGCCAAGAGTACCACTGACAGATCTGCCACCTCTACTAAGTTCGATCGGCATCCCGCACATTGTCCCTTCAGGGATTGAGTCAGAGAGAACTTCTACAACGTCATCGTTTGCAAGTCTCAATAGTGTCTTAGTTAAGACTAAAACTCGAAAGTCTGGCAAAAGCTCTTCTTCGACGTGTCCCTGTGTAAAAAACCTTTTGACTCTTTTGGCAACCTTCCTTTCACATTGTATGACGATATGAGGTTCGATATCCCTTGAACATATGCCCATATATCTCAACTTCATAGAGATGTCGCCTGGATCTTTTTTTCCTTTCGAGATAGCGTCAAGAAGCGGCTGAGTATAGAGGACCTTAATGTCAAAGAATCGCGCTTTGAGTCGTTCGGGTATCGGCTTGTCGAAATATTTCAAATCGGTACCAGGCAGCGCCAAACCATGCGTTTCATCCTGTGAGGTTGAAGCAGAGGTCGGAGCAGCGACGTATCCAGAGTTTAGCGTGGCTTGCTGGGTGGGGAGAGGTTGTGTCGGCTGCGTTGTATCTAATGTAGTTTTAGATGGCAGAGAGAAAGGATTTGAAAGTTTCAGTTTGGACAGGTTGTGTCGTAGCCCACTTGTACCTTCCAGATCCGCAGTCGTCTGGGCAGTAGTGGTCTGGGTCTCACTTTCCTGGCGTCCCCTCAAGTATGGAGTGAGTTGCTGTTGCCAATATTCAAAGGTCGTCATTTTGAACTTAGGTAGTTCGAACGTAAACCATGAATCAGAGGAGATGCTAGAACAAAAAATCTGAGTCTAAGTTTGCGATCAGGCTGTGAGAAACGAGGGGTCTCAGCTTGAGGCGTGATAGCTGACATGGATTGCCTAGTTAGTACCCAATGACCAACTTACAAGCTGCATGCACATCGCCTCGATGAGAAATGTACTATGATTCGCTTCCAAGGGCTTCTTAGAATCAGGCTCTAGCCAAGGCTTCTTCCAGGGCTTGATCATGGATTGTTCTGCGACTTGTGGTATCTTTTGCGACTTTCTGACGACACTCACTATTTTCACGGCATCTATTAGCATTGAGATCATGATCGCTGGAATCAGCAGCGACGTTGGTGAATTATTGTCAATTCAGCTGGCCACATCTCTATGGGCATGGAGAGTCTGTCAAAACTGTATTGAGCAGAGAGGAGTACAGTGCGATGGTGAGGTTTGTCCTTGTGGTCGGGTTCCTCAGCTCCAGCGCTACCTGCAATACTACAAAGCTGTCATCTCAACTTATATGGACACGACTTCTGCTACTACAAGACGAGTTAAGGAACACACGGACCTTTGTGCAATCGTTTCCATCATAAAATCACACCCTGACGCGACATTATCAGAACTTTGCCAGTTGACTTCACCCGACACTAAAACCCAAGATGTTCATGGCGATAATCAGGCTGGTTCTGTGGCACTCGTTGTCAAAACCATGCTCATGATTGATCCCTCGGCCCTCCACCATTCATCAGATAGACTTGAGAAAGGAACGTTCCGCGTACACTGGAAGGAGGATGTTCCCCTCAGTAAATATATCCAGGACTCTTTTCCGCTTGGTAACCACAACGTCCTCAGCTACAACAACAGCGAGTTATTTGCTGAGGTTAAGAGACAACTCAAGGCCGTCAATCTCAAGAGGCGGCTGGGTATCACCATCAGAGCGACTTCAGACATACGGAACCACCTGCTATTTGACAGAAGAAACAATATCTTGGAGGTGTACCACTATACATCGTTTCTCAAAGAGCACCTCAGAGTGACCAGAGATATTGGTGACTGCTCAAGCCCGTCATTATCTCTCAAGAGGTAAGTACTTGGTCAAGTCCTATAAGCTGAAACATACTAATAGTTTATTAGGGGTGTCCTACCACGCCAACTAGTCCTTGAAGTACTAGACTCTCTCCAAGGAACCCTCTTCCCACTCTGCGATCCGAAATCCAAGAAACTCCTCAGGTCTCTGATATCAAAGTGCTCTTTCGACCCCGATATTCTCAACTTCGAATATAGCTCAGTTCGACGCGTTGGAGAAGAGAGTGTTCCCTACGTTTATCTGGCGGATCGCCTGGCCGATCTGTACAACGAACTTCAGGCTCCTCAACCTCGCAATTGGTTTCAACGGTCGATGCAAAGAAAGAGTGGCGCAAGGCACGTTATGATGGCTACGTTGATAGGTGTCGTCTTTGCAATTCTTTTGGGAATGGCCTCGCTTGCTGTTAGTTCGTACCAGACCTGGATTGCGTATCAGGCCTGGAAGCATCCTGTTGGATCATCTCATTAGCAACTTCTGCCACTTGTATCTGGTAATTACTCTATCTTTAATCTCAATAACTATTCTATCAAAATACAATGATTTTCCGGTCCTCTTTAGTAGCCTGTGGCATACTATCCATCTCGTGAACATCAGACCTCTGCATTTCTTCATGCGCGGGATAGTAATAGTACGTGTTCTCTGTCAACTCGTTAGGTCTATCAAAGGGGCACTTCAAATGGTTGACTTACTCGCTTGCTTTCTTTTCCTATATAAGAAATAGTAAACTCCCGCCGCAGTAACAGCTACTCCAATAACGGAGCCAGCAACAGCACCGCCGATCATTCTCCCAGAAGGGGAATGGCTAGCCCTATGGCTCTCGCTGTTTTCGTCGGGCTCTGAAGTTGAGCCAGTCGAAGATGCTGACGGTTGTATCACACCGCTCGCTTTGTCGCCACACTTCTCTCCTGTCTGTTCGTCAAATACTCTCAAGGGTTTACTCTCTTCTGTAACATTTGCCTTCCACAGTGTGAAAGTGCCCGCGTCTTGGTTAACCATGAGATAGGCCGCCGTGAGGAAATATCGTCCCAGTACCGGTGCTTCGTCCTCGACGCTATTAATAAGAATGTTCTGTCGAGAAACATTGTACACTCGCGAACCATCCTTGTCGATGTCGGTAGCTGGAAATACGAATTGGTGGTTCGGTACGCGGACCTCAAGACCGGACTCGAGGTAAAATGTGAGATCGCCAGCGAATCTGTGTACTGGGTTAGCAAAGCCAGGGCGATAGCTGGTATTCTACTCACTGTTTCCTCTCAACGTTAGTTTGTAGCGCCGTCCAGTGCAGATCGGTTGTTGAGCACGAGGCATCAATACCAGTTATACTCTCGAAGTTGTCGATGTAGTCTGTTGGTGCTTCCATCAGGAGATGATGCGCAGGATCGATACAGAAATACAAAGATGTCCCTGAAGGAAAGATACTTGCATTTGTTCCACCCACAAAGTTGATCTTGATGTCCGTCACAGTAACCCTCATACCAGTCCAGCAACCCTGTGATGCATCAAAGTGGTCATATACCAAGGGTGCAGTGTAATTCTTCCCTGAGGCTTTCATCTCATCATAGCCACCTAACACCAAGGACCCATCCATGGGATCCTCATCACCAAAGCGGCCCCAGAATATAGACCACACTCTCGAAGTAATCTTCTCCGCTTTTCGCAAAGCGTTAAGATACGTTGAGTTGCCTCCAAGACCCAACACGCTGAGTGTGGTGTGGCTATCATCCCAGTTGGAGGTCGGTATACCAAAGGGGAAATTTGGAAGTTCGACTGCCCCTTCGAGTTTGACCTTGTCAATAGCTCCAATACTTCTGTCTGGAAGACCTTTTATGCCGTACACGCTCCCTCTGAAGATTGTTTCGTTGGGCGCGCCACCAGCTTCTATGAGGTTGTTCGCTTTTGTAAAACTTGAAGAATCCTCCTCGTTGAATAGACCGCCTCTTTCAACCTCACAGGACTTTGCGCTGTAGTCGGTATCATTCTTGCAGTGCGGTTCGGTGTTGTAGATGATGGTATTGTTCAAATCACTGTCCATTTTAGCAAGCTACAAAAAATAATTAGGTATTGAACGTACGCCCATGGTAGCAGCACAACATTCTGCGGCGGAGTTCCGACTTGTGCCGCGATTCCTCTCATGTACGATTCTTTGTTTTCTGGAAGTGCCTGAACGTCTCGAATTGGTAGGACTAGAGGCTCTGCATTGCAAGATGAGGCGAGTGCTCCTTGCATGAAGAGCAAAACTGGCAAAATACAACGCATTCTAGAAAGATACACGGAGAAAAGGATGGTTAAAAGTTGAAGTTAGGTATAATGCTTTGATCAGGGCGAGAGGAAAGGACATTCTGGCATTTGTTCGCCACGAAGACTCGTTCTGGAGGTGAAAGACCAACATCGCCAAGCCATTGCGACTTACACGAGCCATGCTTGTCAAAGAGAACTTTGACCATTCTGGCCACCTTCCCAACGAGCCATTTTCTATTTACGTTCCTTAAGCGCACTACTTCAGTAGTCATCTAAGGCGTGGGCTAGTCTGTTTCTATGGCTCAACAAAGAACGACTAAGAAGGTTGGACGCTTGGCTCTATCGAGTTTCTTTGTCTTCGTTACCATGTCTCGACCACCTTGCTTCACTTGTTCCAATTATGCCTTCTGTTTCTTTTCCTATTTCCTTCCTTCATGTCCTGGATCAATCGGACCGAAATCGGTTACCTGAAGTTGCAACTAGACTTGGTCGTGGTGATAACCCTTCTTGACAGTATACTGTGAACACGTTGCTCGACTGCTCAACATTTGGCAATATTTCAAATAGTCACTTGTACATATCATAGTGAAAAGACATTGTCGTTAGTTGTTGTCTGAAATTATACGATACGGGATCAGTGATCAAGCTTCTGTCATTTTGGACAAGTTCGAGGCTATCTCTCACGTTGCATCCATAAGCTTGGTAGATTTATTGATTTCAAGTCCTTATCAACCACGACAAATTTCTAAGGGATTTTATCTGTCCTGTTGGGAGACCTTGAACCGACATTCGTGACTGAGATCTGCGATTTCACATCGTGTGAATTTGTGTGTTGAGGATTTAAGCAAGGGAGACTTTTCCTAGCTTGTTTTCTGTGTTCAGTGCGCTTTTGATCTCACAAAAGGCACAACGTAAATGTTCATATTCTGAGATCTATGCTGCATCCCAGAGACTTTATCATGGTGCAGCTTCCACTGAAAAGCAAGATCAATGCAGGCCCTCTTTGTAGGAAGATATGGCCTTTCGTCATATGATCGGTGAGAAAGAAATATGCTCGCTGCCCTGTTCTATGCTTGATATTTCAGGATCTTTCGTGTTGTACAGCATGCACCCTACGACAGGGTTCATCTTTCACATTTCGTACACAATATCTAAGCACGATACCTGGCCTACTCAATGACCCAACTCTGTGCAACAGATCCTTTGGAGTATCCATGTATTGCTGCTCCAAAATGCCAGAATATATCCTTGACAACATCCCATTTCGTACAAAACTGGAATGATGGTGACGCTGTACACCCAAACGCCTTTGTTCGATATATCGAAAATAGTAATTTTCGCTTATCGATGCGAGGAAATGACCAACCTATAGGCATTGCCATCAAAGAGACCACGCAAATATGTGATTTGTCTCGTTAAGGTTCTCGTCTCGAGTACATCGGGTATATCAACCAGATATCCGATGAGTTGTATATAGAACCATCATAGACCCAAAAAGACATAAACCTCGAGCAACACTTCCACTCGCTAAACAACAACAATTTTGTTCATTACAATGCATCTCAAGTTGCTTCTTCTAATCTTCACCCTCGGCGCCTTCGCCACCGACCTCTCCCAACCTCCATCTGAGCCATACTCATTATCTCAGCCCGCAAAGCCCAACCCAACCATCACCTTCACTGACACAAACGGCACATCTCACACCCTGACCAACCGCGACTGGGAAGCCAACTATGCCGCTATCCAAGCCAGAGCCAAGCTAGAAACCCGCTTCAAGACAGGCGGTTTCCTGGAAGAGTGCAAGAACATCCGGTACTATCTCAGCAAGGCCGACGACAAGAACCCATACAAGAACGGGTATGGCACAGGGTACAAGAAGTCTCCCTGGCTCGTAGCCGAATGTCCTGACAAGCATGGGAATTATCTGTGTACTTGGCTTGAGTTGGGCAAGTGTCTTGTCAACATGGATGGAGAGCTGTACCAGGGGAAAAAGTGAGTCTCAACCTAGTGATGTGTTTGTTCTTGAAGAAAAGTGCTAATGTTTGGGGGTTAGTGGAAACTTTCATCTTTCTTGCACGCAATGCAACATCAGAGAAGATGGTCGCTGGTTCAACTGTGGCTGCTGGACCAAGTTACCCAAGGGCAGAATTGAATGGGACGATATCAAGGAGCGTATGACGAGAACCACCATTGATCTGAGTATGGCACCCCTCATTGTTTTGCTTCCCCTGCATCAAATTTGATACTGACCGGTGTTCAGACGTTGCTATCGGGGCTCAGGACGGCTACTTGTACTGTCACGGAAACTGGGGAGTCAAGGACTTCTGCAGCGGCAGACCCTCGAATGATCCTTTCTCGATTGACTGCGATGAACGTGGTATGGAGGCATATTGTTGGGAGAGGACATAGGCAGGATGTCATGATGGTTGGTTTGGTCATTTGTATCTTATCTTTCGCTACATTCGTTCAAGATGGTTTAGGTATCGTTTCCCTTGTCCTAAGGGTACTTATGAGAGAACGCATACGGAATCGCCTCATTTCGGTTCGATTCAATTAAGACATCTCTCATCTTCGATCGTGACCTCGCGATATTATCAGATCCGTATATCCAGGGTCGGCTCACCTCTATACTGCCGCCATCTGTTCGTGGACTCAACCAACTCAGGACAGCCCTTCAACAACCACCCCCATTTCTGAAGGAACCCAGGGCTCACCTCCCAGCTCGACGCTTCATGGGACTCACCCCAGACAATAAGATACGCATTATCCAAACCCTGACTACTCATGAGTCCGAGTAGATCGATACACAGCTCATCTTCATCAGTACCACCACTCGTGTATGCCCTTAGCATATTATCCCTCAGCCGCGGAATAGGCAACAGATCCACCCAAGGATGATGCTCAATCTCAGTCTGCAACTTTGTAGGCCGTAAAGATTCGGGACACGAAGTCTTTACGAGAGAGGTGTCCGCGGATTCTGGGCCGAAGATGCTGCTGTTCCATGGAGATATCACGTCGTCGCAACATAAACCTTCGAGTGGGATGCCGATATGCAGGGCATTGTTCGACACGGCATTAACGGCATTAAGACGAATAAGTGAGGGTAAAACCGCTGGACGGTGAGACTTGAGACTGTGTTGCATCTGAACTAGTTGCATGAAGGCGTACGCAACCGCCCGTTCTCGTGGTGTCGGTAAGATGAGAACACCTTCAGACATTGCATGAGCCAGCTCATCGTGACTGTCCCGAGCTTTCCGCTTGCCTTGTCGCTGTCAGTTTTTGTTTCATGATACCGCCTTTTTGATTATACGGTGAGTTACTGACGATGAGCCCTTTGGTTCAAGCGATTCTGTCGTCTCCTCCTGTCCCTGGCCTCAGTGATACCGGTCCAATCATCGTCTGGATCTCTCAACTCCGTTAATTGTCGGTATTGTAAGGGTCTTTTCGGGATCGGAGGTAAAGTAAGCAAATCCGGTTGTGTGTTTTGCGGTTGCTGCGGCAGTTCGGCCATTTCTGGGGCGGAAGACGGCGTTCTTACGTGAAGAGTGCGAATGAGTGGTCCCAGTGCCGGATCGAGTCCTTGTTTTTACAGGCCTGTATATTATGCTGACGTGGAAATAAAACAAACTCCGAGATACAAAAAGAGAAAATGAATGAGTGAGTAGAAATGTAGGTATTTGTCAGTCATCAGATTAAAAGTGTTATAATGCTAATTGCTGACATACATGAATGAATGAACCAACAGATTGAATATCGTCCCATGTCTCAGTCAAATAATTCATCCCAATCAATTAATCAGATCTGGCGGTACTATACCGTTGTGGGCCTCTTGTACGGGGAAAATAGAAAGCGCTAATGCAACCTGCTGACATCGAGAGCCCCGAAAAAAGAGTTGGAAATAACCCAACAGCCAGGATTGCATTGCACCGCATTACTTCAAAAAAGAAAAAACGTGGACGCTGATGTCAGACGTTTAATTGAACGCATACAGACAGCCCAGATAAGACAGATAATCGATCTTGGCGTACCAACAGTTTGTCTCAGATCAGATACTGACTGACACGACAGTCGATTACTCAACTCGCCTCATCTAGATAACTATACCTTATACAGAAAAAGATAACACAATCGTATCCGTTACATCGTCATACAGTACAGTACCATAATCAACTACCGATCAATCTGCCATGGATACACCTCGTGGCGACCCGCTTCATTCTGGAGCACGTCACCTTTACATGCATTCCATCGCATTCTCATCCCCGGCCGGCCCTTCTTCCTCTTTCTCTTTGGCTGTTTGATTAGTGGACGAGAACACTTTGACCAACGGCGATGGCTTCCTTTTTTCCCACCAAAACTGCCAAACGCTACGCTATCACTATAGTAGATCCTTAACTCCGATTATATCCAGAAGTCGATGCTGATAAATTCAATTTCTGGAAGTTTTTTTTTTTCCTTCTATGACGTTGTGGAGTCTTGATGACCCAAGCTTTGTTTGCCTTGGATGTTTGTGGAATTTCGATGATCGACTAGTCAGTCTACACGATGTATATAAAGAGTCGGGTATTGTAGCTAGATAATTGCCTTTATTCCAACTGACTATACTATTATTCTCTTGCATCTCGATACCCCTCTAGAATATCCTCAACTCACCTCGATACCCTTCTAAAACAACCACAACTTACATACTCTTACACAACATGTCTACCGACTACGAATTCAAGGGCTGGATGGGTCGTGACCCCGACTCCGTCAACGGAAAGATGGAATGGGGTTCTTTCGAGCCCAAGAAGTGGGAGGAGAACGACGTCGATATCAAGATCACCCACTGCGGTATCTGCGGTTCTGATCTTCACATCCTCCGATCTGGCTGGGGCGAGACACCTTTCCGTAAGTCAACTCACCTTTTCTCGACACCCACGAACAGTCACTAACAACAATTAACAGCCTGCTGTGTCGGCCACGAAATCGTCGGCAAGGCCGTCAAGGTTGGCCAGAACGTCAAGAACATCAAGGTCGGTGACCGTGTCGGTGTAGGTGCCCAGGCCCGCAGCTGCCTCCGCGAGGACTGCATTGAGTGCTCCGCTGGCCGAGTCAACTACTGCCCCGAGATGGTCAGCACCTACGGCTCCGTCTACCCCAACGATATTGGCAAGTCCTACGGTGGATACGCCGACTACAACCGTACCGACTCTCGCTTCGTCGTCAAGATCCCCGAGGGTCTCCCCTCCGAGGACGCCGCTCCCATGCTGTGCGGTGGTGTCACCGTCTACGCTCCCCTGCGAAACAACGGCTGCGGTCCTGGAAAGACTGTCGGTATCGTCGGTGTTGGTGGTCTGGGCCACTTTGGTGTTCTTTTCGCCAAGGCCCTCGGCGCTGACAAGGTCGTCGGTATCTCCCGCAAGGCCTCCAAGAAGGACGAGGTTCTCGCTCTCGGCGCCGACTCTTACATCGCCACTGACGACGATGAGGGCTGGTCCGACAAGTACGCCAAGACTATCGACCTGATTGTCTGCACTGTCTCCAGCAACAAGATGCCCTTCAGCGACTACTTCAAGCTCCTCCGCCACGGTGGTAACTTCGTCCAGGTCGGTGCTCCCGACTCTGGTGAGCTCCCCCCCGTCAACGCCTTCACCCTCATCAAGGGTGGCTTCAAGCTCAGCGGCAGTCTTATCGGATCTCCCGCCGATATCGAGGAGATGCTTGAGCTTGCTGTTAAGAAGAACGTTAAGCCTTGGGTTGAGAAGCGACCCATGGAGGACGCTAACCAGGCTATTGTGGATATGGAGGACGGCAAGGCCCGATACCGATACGTGTTGGTGAACCAGAAGAACATTGAGCAGTAAATGCGATTTTTATTATAGATACCATGAGAGATATAGACCTGTATAATAGGGATGATGAATGACCAAACAGAATAATCATTGGCAAACAACAATTATTTCCATATCTGCGTTGAATGACTGGATAACTACATACCCCGCAAGTTGCATCGCGCCCTTTGAGATGGATCACGACTCCAATACGCTCATAGCATATGCCTAGCAGTCTGAACATTTAGAACTCCATACTGAAAGTCCAACTATTGGCGTACTGTCAATGCTTTCTAATTGCTATAATGCCCCGTTCAGATGAAGCAGAAGCCTTCTTCTACGCTGTTTACTCGGCCGTCCAAGAAATCCCCTACGGCAAGGTCACCACATATGGCCACATTGCCGCGCTCGTAGGGACCCGTACGTATACTTCACATACCCAAAATTCCTCCATGATTTAACAAGACGTAGCACAAAGACCTCGTCAAGTAGGTATCTGTCTAAAGCACCTACCCGCTGATCCATCTCAACACTTCAATCACGACAATGTACCATGGCAGAGAGTCATCAACTCTAAAGGACAAATATCCCCACGGTCAGTTTATCTATTCGAGCTCAATGGCTATAACTCACTCCGCAGGTCTCAACCGGGGGGTTCACGATCACAGGCCCAAGCCCTTGAGGCAGAAGGTGTAGAAGTCGAAACAAATGCTCTCGGCGAACACTCAGTAGACTTTTCACGATACGGATGGTTCCCAGAAGTCCTCCCCTCAGAAGAAAACGACGAAGCAAGTGAATGATTAAAAAGGCTTTGAACTAGTATTTACCACTATCGGCTTGAGACAATAAGGTCCCGTATATGTAATGTAATGCGACCCCAATTGAGGCCCTCATAAAAGTCATCCCGTCTTCCGCTCATCCTTCAATAAAAGTCCACCCAGTTTCCTTCCGTCTAGGAAGAAATAGAAAAGAGAAAACAGAGAAATGACACACATGTACAGAGTTAAAACTCAAATAACAGACATTTTGCATCGAGCCGCTTGTGTAGGTGAAAATCTCTCCGCAAGGCAAGAAGAAAAACAAATAATAAGAATAAATCCTCCCAAACTCCTGGCCAGTGCTGAAAACTTGGTTGGGATGCCCGACGGAAGTCGCCAGACCGACAATAAACTCGAGGGGGAATATAGTGAACAACATCAAAGCAGAAACGTGGTGACACATAAAGGCGTTGCAAAAAAAGAAATCCCTTCCCAATCAACCCCATGCCGAACGCGTCCCATCATTGGCTCCAGTGTGTATCGCAAAATCGACTTATCACAATAAAGCCCTTAGAAGCAGTTCAAGCTTCCCTTCTTCTTCTTTCCCTTGTTGATGGCATTCATGCGCTCCTCGAGCTGGCGTCGAGCAGCTTCAGCCGCTTGTCGCTTCTTGCGCTCCTCCTCGACAGCTTGGAGACTCCAACGGTTGTCCTGAACTGGCTCGGGTGGTGGGCGATCCTTGAGCTCCTTCACCTCTGCCTCTAGCTCACCAGCACGCTTCTTCCAGGCATCACAATCGGCCTTAACCTTGTTAGTCTGCCTTTCCAAATCGGTGAGTGCCTCCTCGAGGGTCTGGGTAAGCTGGCGCTCTGCAGTAAGGTGCTTCTCGATGGTTCGGATGCGTGCCTCCTGGTCCTCGGTAATTTGAGAGATGTTGATGTTGTCCTTGCTGATGGGACGTCCAGTGGTTGGGGAGCCGGGGGTGCCGTTGACAGGAGATTGCGCACCGTTTGGCAGAGGAGGAAGTGGGATGGCCGGTGGGGGTGATGGTAGAGAAACGTGAGAAGCACTCTTGCGAATAGTTGAGTTAGAGTTCGAGCGCTGAATACCAGCAGCCACTTCATCCATCTTGGTCTGTTAAAGGTCAGTAAAATCCACGGAATGCAAATCATGTATGTGTAAACTCACCTGAAGAGCTGCATAGTCTTCCTTGAGGACCTCCAACTCAGCTGTGAGGCGGGCAGTAGCTGCGTTGGCCTCATCCAACTTGGTGTTGCGCTCTGTCTGAAGAGTGCTCAGACGGTTGTTGGTAATCTGAACTTCATCAAAGTTGTTCTGGAGTTGTTCCTCCAGCTCCTCCACCAATCGGCTGTTCTTCTTGCTGCGATCGTCGAGATCCGTCATTCTCTTCTTGGCGAGCTTGATCTGCTCCACCAGTGGACCAGAGGCGGCACCTCCGTCAAGCATTTCACCCAAAGCTTTCTTGGCATCTTCAAAGTCCTTCATAATCTGCTCATTGATGGTTGTAAGCTCAGCGACTGAAGACTCGATTTCGCTTCGCTTGGCTTGCTCAGCATCAAGAGCCTTCTTGCTAGCGGCAAGCTCATCGATGCGCTCCGCCAGCTTTCCAACATCGGCATCGAGACCCAGAGCAGTAGCGACGTGGGAAGATACGTTGTTAAGCTCATCTCTTGCCTCGGCAAGCTCGGTCTCCAGTCTCAGGGCACTCTCGGCGTGCTCAGACAACAATACCTCAACCTGCTCCTCGTAGCCCTTCTGCTCGGTGGTCTTCAGGTCAGCCAGAGCCTTTGAGTGCTCGCTCTTCAGCTGCTCGACAGTAGTCTGGTTGCTCTGTGCACTCTCATCATGGGCAGCGATCTGCTCCTGAAGCTTGGCAACAAGTTCTAGTTGGCGAGCGTTATCCTGCTTGACCGCCTCGTGGGCCTTGTGGAGTTCGTCTAACTCAGCACGAGCCGCAGCATGAGCCTGCTCCAGCTCGGCAACCTTGGTAGCGTTGCTGTTAATGATTGCCTTGTACTCGTCAATCTCATGGCGCAAGAAGCCAATAAGGTTCTGTTGTCGCTGCTCAGCCTCCTTGGTCGATTCATCCTTGTCGCCATTCTGCTGAGATCGTGATGATGAAATTTGAGCATGGTTCGTTGCCACCTGGGCCTCGAGCTGCCCGATTGTACCTCGCATCTGAGATTCTGTGTTCTCCATAGAATCGAGAAGTTCCTTGTGCCTCCTCTCCCAGGTAGCGAGTTCAGTTTGGAGCTCAGCGACACGCTGCTCATACTTGGAGTCAGCATTGTCGGGCTCTTGAGTACTGGACTTGGCGTGAAGAGCTTGGCGCAAAGACTCAAGCTCAGTTGTGAGTGCCTGTTCACGAGCCATATGAGCATTTCTGGTTTCCATGAGTTGTCTCTCATTCTGCTCCAGCTGGTCTCGCAGTGTCGTAACTATGGACATCTCTACAGGACTGGCCTTCAAACTGGAACGCTCTCTTGTCAGTCCCGAGATAATGGTCATCTTAGTCTCCATCTCCTTCTTGGCGGCCGCAACGTCTGCTTCAAGCTCCTGGATGCGCTCGCTTCTGACATGGAGTTCATGGATGGCGGCATTCAGATTGATCTCAAAGCTTTGCATAGCCTCGGGGTGAGTGCCGAAGTTCTCAGCAGCAATGTTTCGCAGTGATGAAAATGAGCGTTGCGCACGATCAACGACGAGCAGGTTTTGGCTTGACTTGCGTCGAATGACAGGAGTGCTAGAACGAGGGGAAGTGGCTTCCATAATACGGGCACGGGACAAGTCGGTCTTGAGCTCTTCAACGATATCAAGAGTCTCGTTGTGCTTGGACTCAAGTTGAGCATATCTCTCGGCCAGTTCTTGCTCAGCAGCCTCGCGTTCTTGGGCCATAGTCCTCAGTCGTTCGAGTTCTGCAGCAAGCTCAATGTTCTCATTGTCAGGCAAGTTCTCTGTAGATGCCGCTGCAGGCTTAGTGGTAGCGGTTTCATCATCAGAGAGAATGTCACCATTTGATGAAGCAGCAGTAGCAGGCGAGTCCATCGCAGAGGACAGTTCTGAAGAGAGTGATCGTGTGAACGAGGATCGAGGTCCAGTCTTCAAGTCGTTTGTTCTCGTGTCGGACAAGAAAGAGTCGGGGCGTGTCGTGCGAGTAGGCGTAGCGACTGAAATCACGGACTGGCGTTGCTGTTGTGAGTGACGAGCCTCATCAACAGCGTCCTGCATCTCGGCAAGTTTGCGCATAGCTGACTCATACTTGGCATGAAGCGAGTCGTAATCGTTGAGAGTCGACTCATGCTCTACCCGGAGATCAAAAAGCTCCTGGGTCATGTTCTCAAGCTTGTCAGCAACAAATTTGGACTGAGCTGGGCTTGGAGGTGGCCCCTGTTCCGCAGGCTTCTCGAGTCGGAGAGCATCTTCGTCCACCTCCTTGACAGTGCCAATCTTGGTGCGATGATCTTGTTCCTCATCGCCCTCAGGAATCGGCTCCTCCATCTGACTATGGCGGCTGACATGTGATAGATTGCGAGAATGCTCAGCCATACCACGACGAGCAGCAACGCCGTTAGTAGACTCGGCATGGTTTTCAGTACCGTTCTCTGCTCCAGGCTCTTTGCCGTCTTGAATCTGGTCAAGCTCGTAAAGAAGAGAGTCAAGCTTACCAAGACTCCTTTGTCTCTCAACCACTTGCTCAAGACGGTCGATCTCGCGCTGCATCAGCTCCGCATCTTGGTCTGCTTCCGCCAGGCGCTCCTCCAGGGTGGAGATGTAGTCTTCACATGAAGATTCGTTTTCTCGAACACGGGAAATCTCCTTACGAAGTTCCATGATGATAGTGGCGTTCTTCTCTTCGCCATTAGTATGGCCATCTAGCTTCGCCTCAAGATCGTGGAGGTAGCTCTCAGTGTTGTTCTCGCGGTCGACAAGCTTCTGCAGACGAGTCTGGAGCTGGGTGTTGATAGTCTCGACATAGGCACATTTTGTCTCCTTCTCGAGAAGGTTAGTCTCGACGTTTGACAAAGTGCTACGAGTGCTAGAAAGAGATTGTTCGAGAGATTGGATCGTCTTCTCGTATTCCATCACGACCTGTTCAACGGCTTGCGCAAAAGAGTTTGATCGGTTGATACGGTCATCGGCTGTATCGCCAGAAAGATCGTCGTACTGGCTGGCACCGGATTCATGCTCACGAGCGCGGGCCAGCTCGGCGATAAGTCGTGCATGGCGCTGGCTGAGAGCAGTATAGCTTTCCTGAGTATCCAAAAGCTGGTTTTGGAGTTCTGTCTCGCGCTCATTCTGACGTTCGGATCGATCGTTGGTTAGCGGAGCGTTGCGTCGAGGGCTACTGCCATTTTCAGCACTTCGGATCTGCTCGCGTAGGAAAGCAACCTCGGCTTTGAGGCGGTCGATTATAGCTTTGCTGTCACCCTCTTCTGTTTGCTGGATACGCGGCTTAGACTGAATGGCTCGAGCTCGTTGCGCATATTGGACCGTGTTCAGGGTTTCGCTCAGATGGAATTCGGCTGGCGTGACACAGGCAATCATGTAAGTGATGGCGTTACCACCAAGCGAATCTTGTAGCAATCGTGTCAGTCGAGAATCGCGGTACGAAACATGGGCCCCAGGGTTCCTCGATGAAAGTTGACTAATGACTTTACCAAGAGCGGCAAGTCCAGCGTTGATAGAGATACCCTCTTTGGCACGATCACCCTGTGCGCCTGTGTTCTTGAGCCTTTCACTTCCAGCTAAATCCACGAAATGAAGTTTGCTGTCGGTTGTGACAGAAACTTCTTGACCAAGTCCCTCAGCTGGCATTGAGTGTCGCTTGTCAGAGGCCTGTGTTGGACCATACTTGTTCTTGCGCTGAATGAGGTTGAGCGAAAAGACCGCATGGGATCGCGAAGACTTGGCATTAATGGCGGTGGCATCAGTCTGGCGAATAGAGGATCCAAAGTTGAGAGCGTTCATGAGATCTTCCGCTGAGTTGATCTCAACCTGTCGAAGACCAGTCAGGATGATGTTGCCCTTAGTGTCCTCGCGAATGGCCACGTTCCCGCGCTCGTTCATCGGAGTCGTGTCAGATACAAGAAGATCGCGCAGCTGTTCGTTATAAATCTCAACATAAGTCGCTTTCAGCGACCACTCGCGATCACCAAGCGCATTCTGTTGACTGTATCCTCGAGGGCTTCGGAGATGCGAGAGAGAACTGCGATTCGCTTTGGCAGAAGACTTTGGAACCTCCAGCTTCTCGAAGAGCGCAGTGGCAGCTCTGGGAATAACGCCTAGAATGCCTGTTAGTAATCGCAAATGGGTGTTGTTCATGTCGGCTTACCCATCAACTCTTGATCATATTGCTCGCCAGGTCCAGATGTACCCATCGTGTAGGATTTACCGGCACCTGACTGTCCATATGCAAGCAGAGACACATTGTAACCTTGGGTGAATGAGTTGATGCAGTCGGAAACATAGTCCCAGATGCCCTCCTGCATCACGTCAGGACTAAAAACCCGGTCGAAAACAAACAGCTTGCGACCTTGAGGCGAATCGATGGCAAGGCTAGTCTCAGAAGTCGCATGAACCATAGCCTTCTGGAATCGCTGAGGAATAAGGTCGTAACCAGGATCTTCAGGCTTCAGCGGCGGTCGCACTCGAATGGCTAGAAGGATGTAAGTTAGCATCTCGGAATGCTGGTGGTAATGGTTGACATACCGACTTTGACAGCCGTCCGACTGTCTTCGTCTGAGGCTCTACTTCCGCCTCCGGCCTTGCTGGACATGCTCAATCTACTGGTACTTCTTGGTTGTGCTCTGGCGATGGCACTCATCGGCCTTTGAGGGATTCCTCCCGGTGAGGCCGGGGGCGAGCTCGCCATGGCGACTGTTTGTAGGTTGCGGTCGAAATGCAAGGTGTCTCAGGTATCGTAAGTCGGCAACAGCGGCAATAATGAATGTCGTTTGGTAGCTTAGAAGGCCACAAAGGGCTTTCTTTCAGGTATTGTCTTCCACTGAGGGAGAAGCGGTCGGCGTTCAGAACGTCATAGATAGTCGCAGCGCCACGGAAAGTCGTCGTTGGAGAGGGGATCGCGAAGTGTTCCAGAGGGTCTCACGTGCGGCAGCTGGACTCTTAGAAGTTTCAACGAGTGAGGACGAGGCGGTTGTCGAGTGTTTATCCCGACCAGGGGTGTAGGGGGAACGTAATTAAACAAGCGACCGACGACGGGCGATCGGGCGACGCTGTTGTCGAGGGCTGACAGACAATTCTACGTTCCAGCGGTGGAGCGGGACGATGGGGGTCGCTAGCGGAGGGGTCTGGGCTTTTGTCGGGTAGAAAGCTAAGATAAAAGTGAAGTTACGGTCGATGAAAGGAAACAGCGCAAAAAGAAACTAACGAAGCGGTGGGAGACGTTGACCGCAATGCAATTATGAGAGGGAAAGGGTAGAAGTTGCAACGTCGGATAGAAAGTTAATCACTTCAGGAGTTGTACAAAAAAAGCACAGAGAAGAAAAAATAAAAAAAGGGACGGGACAGCCTTCAAGTGGAATTAAGCCCACCACCACCACCACCACCACCAACACTGGCAGCCAGGTCCAGAGCCAAAGCCAGGGGCAAGAGGCTTCAGTAAACTCACAGCTTCCATCCTTCCATTCAAGTCACTTAGGGATAGAGGGCTGTCAAGTCCGCCCCTAAAGACTAGAGGTACATTAGCGCTGGGCCGGCTTAAGCAACGTTGTCAGGTACCTCACGTCTGATGGACCTGATTGCCTGACCCCTGAATTGCTGGACAGACGCTAGAGATAGTTGTGGTTAGATCATGGCGGAAACTTCGCCTACTGGTTGGACAGCTACTTTCAAATGGGTCATCCCCCCGGTGCTCGTACCTGGCCCGCGCAACCAGTAGTGGCAGGGACCCTCAAGACGGTTTGTCTGCTTGGACCCTTAGCATCATTACCATAATCTGGGTAATATTTGGTGATAGAGTAAGCAGTCTTCTCTCCAGTCATTCGAGCTATAAGAGTCAAGCATCTCATTTTAATAAAATATGATTTACGACATCCTGATTCATGAATCCCATTATGTGTAAGCTCGATCCAACTGAAAGGTAAAGGTAGGTACGCTAACAATGCAGTGGGCAGGCAATCCTGCTTCATCTATTTACCATCATTTTTGTAGCAACCAACCACCCAACTTTCTCCTTGTACCTTAGTAGTTTCCGAGCTCAACTTACGTGCCTCTTTCGTATCCCTAGCCGATCTTTCCATTTCATCTTTGTCCTTCATAAGCCAGGGGCTGGGTTTACAGTTTCCATCTCATCCGACACACATCTCTTCGCTAGCGGCGGCGTGTCGTCGCGTTGCGTTGCCATGGATTCTATCAAACCAATGTAAAAAAACGGTGCAAGATAGACCGGTTTCATTGTAAGCTACCGTTAAACGGAAGACCGCTAGGCGCTTCCAACGGTGGTGGAAATTATTGTCATTAATCAGCCTATTGTCATGTCAAATTTTTTCTTCCTTCAAATTGAAAAAGTGAACTGACCTAGAACCGCCGACTTTTGATGCGTTGTCAACTTGATCCATCCATATCGACCAACCTGGCGGTTAAAGCGCTCCGCCATATAAAATACTCACACTGACTAGACCGAACACCTATACTGAATACTACCATACAGTCACAATACAATACCTGGATAGGTAGGTAGGTAACGCTATCATGAAAATCAACACTTATCGCTATGCAGACAATGTAACACGAATTGCACCAACAACCGCCCCGTGCCCATCATCCCGTTGATCTGGCGGCTGCTCAAGACGGCTACTGTAACAACATATTATACGACACACGTTCCAAGTCTCTTACGATTGGCCATCTCCTTTCCCACCTGTGACTTTCATCCCATCTCCTATCAGAGTAAGATCTAGGGTCTTAGCGATCTCGTCTCCCAACGTGCGGATACCTGAGACTGACAATCTTGTCACAGCTTCAATTGCCACCGCAGCAGGCCTGAGAAGCACAACTAACAGTTTGCAAGCCATTCAGCCACCCTGGACTCCTCCATTCATTAAGGCTCACGGGATGGCACCATCTCGCGACATTGAAAGCAAAATGTGGAAACTGTTACTGCGACCGGCATGGTTTCTGCCCGTCTTTGGCCCGTCTTTTGACTCCCAGGAAGCAAATCGCGGGGGCTAAACTCACCTCGGCCACGGTTCGTTTCAGGCCCATGTCCCCAGTTGTGATGATACCTTGAGACTTTGTGCTTTTTTCCCTTCTTACGAGTACTCTGTACGAAACCGTTGGTTGCAAATGAGCTGTCGTTGCTTTTCCTTTTTCTACATTGCCCCTATTTCGGCATATTGTGTTCAAAGACTCCGTTACTCCTAATTATCTTCTTTGCAAACTGGCTTAACTGCCAAGGATGCCTTATCCGTTCCAATCAAGACATTAACGCGAACACATGGCCGCTTGTCTGAGACAACTTTCCCACCATAGGAAAGTCTGTTCATGCATGGCATGTGCATCGATGCATTGGCAGGTAATATGAACGGTAAACGTTGAATCTGTTAGTTCGTCAGCCTTAAAGAAAGCTCCTTTGACCGTTATCAGTCATTGTTGGCTGGATTAGGAATGAACAGAAACTTGATACCCAAATTACAATCCAACAAATTAAGTACCCAAACATTGTAGTATATACTATACTGCTATAAAGTGACCAAGTATTTATGTCTCGTATACATAGTATCCAAGTTTTGTGCTCCCTCGAGGCTGGAATATCCACTCTTGAAGTAACGAGGCTGGAGCTCTCTCGTGGCGGTCAGGATCAGTTTTCATTGCTGTTCCAGCTGAATGACGTGACAACGATGTTGACAAGGGTTTGTATATTTGTCTTGGGAAACGGACATTACGATGTGAAATCTATCTTGCCCTATTGATTTATTAAACACAAGGGCTGTCCTGACTAGTACTAGGTATAATGGTCCGAAGGATCTCCTTACTCCGTTTGTCTTGTAAATAGTCCGGATAGTTCAACAACTTGCTTATACTAGTTAGTCAACAATATTCATTAAATTTGAAACTCTGAGCACGATGTTACCGTACACGGTAGGATGTAAGCGAGGTCCCCATTGTTATCCTAGCATCTTTCTTGGGCTTACCGCAAACCTCGGGATGAAGGCATTCCCACTTTCCACGAAGGAGTTTTCCCCTATGAAGACGATACTAAGGGACGATGTGACATTGTACGGCTTTTACTCTTACACGTGCCATGCCCGATCAGTATTGATCGGCGTTCGTAGTCCAGGATGCTATCTGAAAAGTCGAGTGTTAAGAGCATATGAGACAAAATGATTGAATGAGTTTATGCCATTCCAGACCAGTTCCCGGACTGCGTGTCTTTTACAGTATAAGCGGAGCTTATGGGTCAATTCTGTTATTACCCCGAGAACTTCATAGCCCTGGCAAGCGGATTGGTATAATCCACATTCGACCTTGGTAGGTGATCCTCTTAATTGGAAAGGATTTGAGTTATAGACGGTTGATATATTGCTTCCCTTAAACGTGAGTCGTGCTATTCTGGGCATTTATGTGTAAGCTTAGTACAAGTGGCCCGGCATCAAGGTAGTAGCACAATCTTACAGAGTAGCAGTGGTCGTGATACCGGTAGTTGATTTATGGAGTACATTTTGTTTCAGTCCCCTTGCTTGCCTGTGAAACGATACCAAGAACCTTGAACCTTTGTTTATGGTAAGCTGGTATATGACTTGCTCATATACGTGGTAATCTGACGTGGGTCGTAGAACCCATGGTGATAGAGCATAAACAAATGCAAGTTTACAAGTAATTTGGTTACAAGCGAGAGCACAGTCGTGTTAATTGTGACGAGTAAGTATGATAGTATATGTGCTAATATACGGTACTTCTTATGACAGTGAAAGGTTACCCTTATCCCATTGACGCCACACAACTGTTGAATACTACCCAAGGACGGCTGATATCACTGTAAGACTGATACTACTGGATGGGGGCGGTAGTTTGTGACTCTAGTAAGATTTCGTACTTAGGGAGTACCTCAGCTTATTACCACCAACATCCAGTTTATTTGTCACATATCATCTTGGCTCAACTGGACTCGACCTGTATGAATTCAACAATCGGACACAGACCTCTTTCATGCACATTATACCTTCGCCTAAATACAGTGTCATAGTAGCCAGTACAATAGTTATAAATTACGTTCGTTTTAATAGTGGCCTATTAGACGACTGATAATGATTGAAGATAGTATTGATGTAAGGAAGACTTCGATGAGGGAGATGTGCCTAAGCTAAGACAGGAATATGACATTGATGATGATTCTGCTACCGGGTAGGCACGTGACTCGGCGTTTTTCGTGTCCCTCAGAAGAAAGATTCGTCGCGTCACATCGCGCAAAAGTAAACTGCCCCGCCATCATTTGCGAAGACATCGACAATTGTCCAAACCTTTGCTGGTACAAACATAGCAAATGAAACAACATGGCACCCGATGTGATTGATCTCCTGTCATCGAGCCCGCTCAACCATTCAATCCCGCCGCCGTCTGCTCAACCGCCCCAAGTGAACGCTACCACTCAGCCTGAGAAACAACAGCAACAGAATACCAATGCAACGAAGCCGACTGCAATAGCGCATGCGCCACCGTCCAGTGGACTCTTTATGTCCGATGATTTCGACTCAACGATAGATTTAGACGAGCCCATATTGGTCGACAAGAACCCAAGCAAGAGACGACGTCTGTCGCCTCCTCTAGTCCAACCGCCTCCCCTCAAGCGAATATCACCAGCACCAGAATCTCGATCAATTCTACCGCCAGTACGAACGAACACAAATGGCCGACTTCAGCCGATTGAAGATCCTATACAGCTCACGAGTTCTCCTGGCTTAATCTCACCAAGTCAGATGGGACCTACGATCGTTGCATCTACAGAACCCACGGAGCAGACGATCGAGGCTGAAGACTCGGACCCATTTGCAAGCTCACCAGTGCCAATGCGACGGTCGCCACCAAAGCCAATCCCGAAACCAGCACCAAGAGCTATCGAATCATCAGATCCCTTTGCCAGTTCTCCCCAGCCGGCCCCAGTAAGATCTAAAGAACCCGATATCATCATAACATCTCCGCCTGCACCAGCACCTAAGCTACTGCCCAAGAAGAATGCGACATGGGACCCAATCTCCAGCTCGGCACCAGAGGCCTTATCCTTCGGTTCATCACCGCCAGGAAAGAAACAAGACGTTATTAAGATCGACGACGATTCTAACGGCGAGAATGGTTCTGAGGACGAATTGCCAGACCTTGCGTCTTTCGACGTAACCAAAATGCGACGCCGATCACAGATCCAGCGCTCACAAAGCGATGTTATATCATCTAGATCTCGAGCGAAACCGACAGCCTCGAACAAACCATCGGCAGTTGACAAGGCGCGAGAAAAGGAAGCAAAGGCAGCAGCCAAAGAAGCCGAGAAAGAGACAAAACGACGTGAGAAACAGGAAGCGAGGGAAGCCAAGATTCGCGAGAAGGAACGCAATACAGCACTGGCTGAGGTCAACAAGTTGCGGACAGACAAGAAGATCTCGACCCCAGAAATGATGGTCGACATTCCTTCAAGTCTAAACCCTACAGTCACAACTAAGCTTCAGGCCATACTGGAACCCTTTGACGTGCAGTACACAACTTGGGACAGCCCGGTCGATAACGTGATCAAATGGCGTAGAAAGGTTCGCAGCCGATACAATGATGATCTTGGCCTCTGGGAGCCAATACCTCTTCGTCTTGAGGATGAGAAGCACGCGCTCGTTGTCATGCACGTCGACGACTTCGTCAAGCTTGCATTAGAAGATGGCATCTCTTCTCATGTTGACAAGGTGAAGAAACATTTCCCTGAACATCACCTTCTTTACCTCATCGAAGGACTTACACCTTGGGTCCGCAAAAATCGAAACCTTCGCAATCGACAGTTCACGTCTAATGTTCGCGCGCAAGAAGCCGCCACCTCTTCGAACCGTCGAAACAAGCCTGCTCAAGAATATGTGCCCGAAGAGAAGATCGATGATGCGTTGCTGCAACTGCAGGTCATGCATGAGGTCCTAATTCATCACACTATGATACCGATGGAGACCGCTGAGCAGATCTTGACCTTCACCCAGCACATCTCGACCATTCCATACCGCAAGCAGCGAGACCAGGCAACGCTTGGAGCAGGGTTCTGCATGGAAAGCGGACAGGTAAAGACAGGCGAGGATGCGAAAGACACTTATGTTCGTATGCTGCAGGAGATTGTGAGAGTCACGGCGCCAATTGCATACGGAGTCGCGAAGGAGTTCGACACTGTTAGTGAACTAGTCCGAGGATTCGAGGCTACTGGACCAACACGACTAGAGGGCGTGAGAAAGATGGCCAACAAAGATGGCGCCTATTCAGATCGCACAGTTGGGCAAGCTGTGAGTAGACGCATGTACAAAGTATTCACGGGAGTAGACGAGACAAGCACAGATGTTTAGAAGAGTTTGTATTATATGTAATGATTCTATGAAGGCCACAGAACATGGTGTTATGGCACTAGTATGAGATCTATTGGTTCATTGTTAGCTAGTGTTACTAAAAAGTAATGGTAACAAAAGACGAGTTATGAACAAGCTGTCAGACAGCGGTTGGACAAAAGTTTTTCCACATTGTGTATTTCGGTACAGGTCTGTGTAATTGCTTCTTCATCATAAAGCTTGGGGTGTTGCGAGAACTGAAAAGAGAAAATTGTGAACGTACCATTTATCGCGACACGATGTCCTCGTCCTCAAGTTTGCGCTTTCGCGACACAGGTTTGAAGAACGAGTCCATCGTTTTTTGTTTGGCGTCGAACTTGGCGCTGCCAATTCCGCCTCGAGTCTTTCTCAGACCTTTGAGGTGTTCGACGCTGTTGATCTTCACCACGCGCATCTGCACATTTTCATCTGTGACAGGTGCGTCGGCTGTGATGTGCGCTTGCAAGTACCCGGTGTTGCTCCAGGTAGGTCGCACAAAAGCAGATCCTGCTTGACCTTCTGGCTCAGCATCGGGTTCCGCGGACGTGGAAGGAATCCTGTCGCGCAGAGCCTTGTAAAAAGTCCCAAGGATGATACCGTGAGCGACGATGCAGACAGTCGAGTCTTCATGTAATCGAGGCAAATGCTCGTCCAAGAAAACATCGACCCTCTTTCTCATTGCCTGTGGTGTCTCCGAGCCCTCATGCTTGACCGCTGACCCGAATTTGGTGCCCTCGCCCGTACCAAAGTCCTTCTCCCTCAGCTCCGGCACCTGGACCAATTTCAGATCCTTTGCGCATTTCTGCGCATCGAGGATAGCCTGTGCGGTATGCACCGCGCGGCTGAGGTTTGACGAGAAGATGCGATCAATGGTGGCATGCTCAGCGAGGTGAGATGCTAGCCTTTGAGCTTGCATGACGCCGTGGGCAGTCAAGGCCGAGTCGCGCGAGCCGGCATAGAGGCTTGCGACGTTGTCGACTGTCTCTCCATGCCGAATGAGGTAGAGACGCATCGTTGCATCGTTCAGGAAGGCCACGCCAGAAGCAAGCTGGTCATGGTTGTTTGTTGATGTTGAGAAGAGCTTGAAGCTTGAGGACGAAAAAGTCGAAAATTTGTAGTCGGAAATTTCAACGCTGACTCAGCAGATCAAAAGCTAACCCCAATCGGATTGAACATAAACAATCCACTTCATTTCAGAGCGCATCATTATTGGCCTAACTTAGTCGTGAAATTCGTAAAGCTAACAAAACTCCTAGCTAAAAATCATTGTACAAAATTACATTCCCATAGAGACAATTCATCATAAGATACCTTTCAATCAATCATGATTCTTCCCTTATTTCTTTCCACCGGTGACAGTGCCGACGACGTCACCAAGACCAAGGCTTCCGAGGATCTTCTTGAGGCCAAGTCCTCCAAGAAGACCATCAAGGAGGCCACCGAGACCAAGACCGTTCAGCTAGAGATTTTGTTAACAAATTGATCGAATTGTAGAATAAGTAATTGTGACTTACCAGAGGGCCAAGGATGGGGCCGAGAAGCTTGCCAACGAGGCCAAGGACACCGCTGAGCAAGAGACCGACAGCAGCGACAATCTGGAAGAGAGGCTCGGCCAGGAGACCCCAGAGAGGGTTGATCTCCTTCTTGGCGTGGGGCATACCCTCGAGCTTGCGTTTGCCCTCATCGATACAGGTCTGGATCTCAGTAGAGAGCTCCTTGAGAACGTTGGCGAGGTGTGCCTCCTCAGGAGTAGCCTCACCAGCAGCAGTCTTCTGCTTAGCGTTGCGACCAATGCGACCATCAGGGTCAAGACCACGGATGATACCGTTGCACTCGGTCAGGAGCTTACCACCGTCCTCGATAAGAGGCCTGACCTGTCGGACAAGTTCCTCTTCGTCACGGTCCTCGGGCTTCTGAGCCTCAGCAGCGCTGATCTTGTCGTTGATGGACTTGCAGATAGGTCGAAGTCGCTCCAGAGTCTGCTCGATCTGGTAGGAGAGCTGCTGAGCAAGCTTCTTGTTCTTCTCAGCCTCATCCTTCTCCGCCTTGATATCGGCCTCAGCCTGCTCGCGCTTGATGCGCTCCTCCTCGGTCTCACCCTCAGGCTCAGGCTCAGGCTCCTCCTCCTCCTTGGGGATGTCCTCAAGCAGAGAGACGTGACCAACGACGTTGCCCTTGGAGTTGAAGACGTCACCGTCCTCATCAACCTCCTTGCCTTGGCAGTCGGTAATCTCACCGCTGGTGAGCTTACCAATGATGTTGCCATCGGCGTCAACAACGTTACCCTCACGGTTCACCCTACGGCCAGCGAGAGGGTTGTGTTTCTTCTCCTTCTCAGGCTCCTCCCAGCGCTCGGCCTTACCAATGACGTTACCGTTGGAGTCAACGATCTCGCCATCGTCATCAACAGAGCGTCCGACGAGAGCCTTAGCATCTCCACTGACAAGTCGGCCAACGGTCTCACCAGCTTGGTTCACAACTTTACCATCCTTGGAGACGGTGCAGTTCTTGAGCTCAGCGAAGGGACCGTCCTTCTTACCACCGCGCTCGCCCTCAGAGACAAGCTCGGCCTTGCCAATGATGTCGCCAGACTCACTTCGGATGTTTCCATCCCGGTCAGACATGCGTCCGACGAGCTTCTGGACATCACCCTCAACGACACGACCGTATATCTCGCCAGACTCGCTGACGAGGTTGCCGGCCTTGTTGACACGCTTACCAGCAAGGGCGGATTTGTCGACGGGCTTCTCCTCCTCAGCCTCGGGAGCTTCCCATCGCTTGGCCTTACCGATAGTGTTACCACGGCGGTCGAGAATGTCACCATCCTCGTCGACCTCGCTGCCCTTGAGCTCCTTGGGGTTACCCTCGATAACCTCACCAACCTGCTCACCCTGGTACATGACACGTCCGTCAGCCTCGACGGTGGCACCAGGGAAGTGCTCGAAGGGAGCGGAGGACTTCTCCTCGCGCTCAGAGACAGAAACGGGCTCGCCCTTTCCGATGACCTCTCCAGAGTCGTTCCAGATATCACCGTTCTCATCGGCTCGCTTGCCGATAAGCTCCTTCAGGTCACCCTCAACAACCTTTCCGAGGACAGTGCCGTTGGCGTCGACGAGCTTGCCGACCTTGTTGACCTTGGTGCCCTTGAGAATGGATCGGTCCTTCTTCTGGATGCGGTCCCACTCAGCAAGAGGCTCAGCCTGGCCGACGACCTTGCCATCTCGCCAGATCTTGCCATTCTCGTCGGACTTGAGGCCAACGAGCTGCTTAATCTCACCCTCAGTGACCTTGCCGATGGTGTCTCCCTTCTCGTTGGTGAGACCGCCCTCCTTGTCAACAGTAGCACCCTTGAGGATGGAGAAGTCCTTCTGCTCGCCGCGCTCCCACTCAGGAAGAGGCTCAGCCTTACCAACGGCCTTACCAGTGCGGTCCCAGATGGTACCTTGGTCATCGGAGGAAAGACCAATGAGTTGCTTGATCTCACCCTCAACAACCTTGCCGAAAAGGTGGCCCTTCTCGTTGACAAGGTTACCGTTCTTGTCGACAGTCATACCCTTCAGGATGCTGTAATCCTTCTGCTCACCACGCTCCCACTCAGGGAGGGGCTCGGCCTTGCCGACTTGCTTGCCGGTCTTGTCCCAGATGATGCCCTGGTCGTCAGAAGAGAGACCAATAAGTTGCTTGATCTCGCCCTCAATGACACGACCGATGAGGTGGCCCTTATCGTTCACAAGGTTACCCTGCTTATCAACAGTAGTACCCTTGAGAATAGAGAAGTCCTTCTGCTCGCGGTCCCACTCAGGGATGGGCTCGGCTTTGCCAAGCTGCTTGCCGGTCTTGTCCCAGATCTGACCTTGGTCGTCGCAGCTGAGGCCGATGAGCTGCTTGAGCTCACCTTCGACGACCTTGCCGATCTTGTCACCTTTGTCGTTGACGAGGTTGCCCTCCTTGTCGACAGTGGTGCCCTTGAGGATGGAGAAGTCGAGGGGCTCCTTGGCAGCCTCCTCACCTTCAGCAGCCTTCTCATCGATGGCCTCCTCGCCCTCGGCGGCCTTGTCCTTGGCCTCGTCGGTGGCATCGCCAGCAACCTCCTCGCCTTCGGCAACCTTGCCTTCAGCAGTCTCTTCGCCCTCAGCAGCCTTACTTTGGGCATCCTCGGGGAGATCCTCGGCAGCCTTGCTCTTGGCGTCGTCAGGGAGATCCTCAGCAGTCTCTTCGCCCTCAGCAGCCTTGCTCTTGGTATCTTCGGGGAGATCCTCGACGGTTTCCTCACCTTCAGCAGCCTTGCTTTGGGCATCTTCAGGGAGATCCTCAGCGGTCTTCTCACCCTCGGCGGCCTTGCTCTTGGCGTCCTCAGGAACATCCTCAGCAGCCTTCTCGCCTTCAGCAACCTTGTCCTGAGCAGTTTCCTCGCCTTCGGCGGCCTTGCTCTGGACATCGTCGGTGACACCTGCAGCCTCCTCTCCGGGAGCCACAGACTTCAAGTCATCGCCAGGAGCCTTAGACTGGTCGTCTTCGGCAGGGGTAGGGACCTCGTTGGCAGGAGCCTCAGACTTGGCAGCATCACTCTCAGGAACATCAGACTTGGGGACTTCGTCCTGAGCACCCTCAGTCTTCTCCTGGAGCTTGTCCTCGACGTCTTCAGGCTTAGGGACGTCTTGCTCGTCGACCTTGGAGGTAACATCCTCCTTGGCCTCTTCGGGAATGTCCTTGGCTTCCTCGGAAGCATCCTTGGTGGCCTCCTTAGCCTCTTCGGACTCGGGAGGGACCTCCTTGAGCTTGTCGTCAGCGTCGGCGGGTGCCTCACGGCCCTCGAGGTTGATGTCGTCCTTCTGGTCTGTTGTCTCATCCTTAACGTCGGATGCCTCGTCCTTGGCCCCGGGTGCCTTCGGGGTCTCTGCGGGTGTCTTGGTGTCGGTGGCTTGAGATGTAGCGTCTGACTTGCCAGCGACGTCGTCAGTCACGTCGCCAACAGTGTCGGTAGCACCCTTGGCTGTGTCACCAACGGTATCGGTAGCGCCCTTGGCAGTATCGCCAACAGTATCAGTAGCGCCCTTGGCAGTATCGCCAACAGTATCAGTAGCGCCCTTGGCAGTGTCGCCGACAGTATCCGTGGCGCCCTTAGCTGTGTCGCCAACAGCTCCTGTCACTCCTCCAACTGTGTTTCCAACAGCACCGGTAACGCTACCGACGGCGTCTCCCAAGCCTCCAGACTTCTTGTCTTTTGACTGGGTTGTGTATTCGCTCTTCTCCTCGTCGTGGGAATCCTCGTCCTCCTCAGGCTTTCCTTGTCCTATTGGCAAAGTCTTGCCGAGGACATCGCCTGAGGAGTCGACAACTTCGCCGGCGGTGTTGACGGTGTTGCCTACGAGGTTCTTGAGGTTATCAGTGTCGGCGACCTTGCCAACAGTTTTGCCAGCGTCGTCTAGGATATCACCGGCATCATTCACAACGCCACTCCTGGGGACTGACTCGTCATAGTTGACTGCAATGGGGACGATAAGCGCCAAACTTCGTTGGGGACTGCCAAACGCACCAGAGGATTGCTGCTGCTCGTTAGAGGCAGCATCTTTTGTTGTGTCTTGGACCTGGGAGGAGGGACCCTTTGTCTCGGACATGATGTTGTTGTTGTTGATGATGATGATGGTGTATTGGATTGATCGTCTTCTTCAACTCCTTCAAGATTAAATAAAAGGGTATCTTTCAGATAAGAGATTGATTTGAGGGGTATCAATGTGTTAGTTGGGAATTGGTACAATTTTGTTTTGATTATCGCTTTGTAAGTTTGGCCAAATTATGAGATGAATTGATAACTCTTTTTCTGAGAGCTGCAACCACCACATATCTTCTACTACTACTTATACCGACACACAGCTCATGCAAAACAAGTTTTACAGCAACCCTTTCAGCTACTATCAATCACGTCAATTAGCAGTCACAACGTCAGTGTGAACACCACAAGTAGCAGCTTGTCCTGGGTTCCTCCTATGATTTCCTGCGCCGCACCTGTTGTCGAACGAGAGGTGCAACAGCCACACGTCATGATGGGGGTTGGAAGCGCGGGATGGTGTGGCGAGAGCTGTTATATGACGTTATAAGGAGCTCTCAAGGCATGGATTAGGCGCGCAACAAGCAACGGGGAGAGCTTAAGCTGTGCAAGCCACAAGGATGAGGCTGCTTGCTCAATACCTTCCTGGTCTAGACCATCCCGACGAGAATGAGGAACGGTTGGAAAAAAACAGGCTTGCGGGGTGGAGGATGCCGCACTTTGATGTAGAGTTGCAGACGATCTTGCACATTCAGGGTTTGGATCGAGATGAGAAAACTGGACTGGGCTGGAGTTTGGCAGATGGTGGTTGCGTGGACTTCACGTGTATTGTAGAGAGTGTAAACTAGCCACTGTACTGTGGTGCAGGTCCTAACTGCCAGAAGGGCAGGTGGAAAAAAGGTACACAATCCGGTGTAAGTGTGAAGCAAGTAAGTGAACGATGAACTAGTATAGCGTGAATGTAAACGAACGGGGAGGGGTTACCCCATGAGGTTTACTTATTCCGAGGGTGTGGAGGGGTGTTTGGGATAAGGAATGGGATTTGGATGAGCAAGGAGTGAGTGAAGAAGAACAAGAGAAAGAGAGCCACTTTCACTCATACGAATAGGTGCATATGATTCATATGATTTGCCTGCTTTTGCTGCACTTGCATTGGACTGGGTTGCTTGGGCTGGGTCTTGGCTTACTGACTTACATAGTCACTTACATGGGTATGGGTCGGACAATTGTGAAACGCGCCACATAAAAAAAGGTATTAGTTATCGATTATCGCTACTAACATCTGGTGCTGCTGTCTCAGTTGTCTGGCAGCCGCTGCTCTTGGTCTCACGCATCATGGTGCTGTTGAAGACGGTGGGAATCTTGATGGTGAGCTGAATTCCGTCGTATGTCGACTTGACATCCAGGAACAGCTCGTCAGGCCTAGGAGGCTTGGGAGCACCACCAGGAGCGTTGTTAGTGTTTGTAGTGCCGGTACTTCCACCACCCTGGCCCTGTTGGCCTTGCCCTTGACCCTGCCTTTGATCGCCGTTGCCATGATTGCCTCTGGGCGTGATGCTGTTGTTGCGCTCGGAAACTTTGCCGGCTCCGTCTTTTATCGGCTTGTCAAGCTTGCCAATCTTGTTTCCCTGGTCATCATAGATATTGCCTTCATCATCGACTTTGAGTCCTCCCGAGGCCAGAGGTTTCAGTTTTGGCTCTGGTTCAGCTGGTGGCTCAATGTAGTTATCGCACACATAGCCAGCCACTTCGCCGTCCTCGTCGAGAACTTGGCCGTCAGCCGTGACTGGCCGCCCTACCATGGAAGGAAGGTCGCCCTGGACTCGACCGAGGACGGTACCATCCCAGTCGAGGATGTTGCCGAACTCGTCGACGTATTTGCCCTCGAGGCCAGCAGCGAGCTTTTGGTGCTCCTGTTCTTGTGGCTGAGGCATTGCTGTCGATGTTGACTGGTCTGTGCTGCCGCTGCTAGTATCCGAGACTGGCTTTATCCGGGGGATGCGGATCTCTGGGTTCTCAACTTTTGGCTGTGAGGTTCGTCCGTCACGGACTGGGACGTTGACCTCGTAAGTGCTGTGCGTAGGATCGCCACTAGGGGTGGAGGATGAGTGGTTTGACATGTTTTGATAGTGAGGCTGGTGCTTTTTGCCTCTGGTCTTGAGGCTGTAGTAGATGGTCCTGCTGTGGCAATTCCTGCGGCTGCTGCAGATCCTGGCTGGGTATTGATCCTGAATCTCCTCTTCTGGCAGCTGCTGGGGGGTCTAGGTCCAAAGGGATATGGCTGGAGAGTACCGGTATGGGATATGACAGAGAGGAGAAAGTGACTCTTACTGCCACTGCCACTACCCAAGGTGCCAAAAAGGGCTGCTGCTATGTGCTGTGAGTGTGGCTCGAGCTATGGTTGTGCGGGGACATGACGACAGATAAGATACATAAACTTGGAAACCCGACCTCGTTTAGCTTACTTACAGATGAGAGTGAGAGCCTAACCTAACATTAGCTTCTGTTTCAGGGAAAAGCCTAGTCTAACTGACAGGACCCGACCCAGAGAGGAGAAAAGAGAGGGGAACACCCTTATTCTTAGATGAGTTTCTACTGCAGCAACGCCCCCTTTGAGACGAAGACGCGCAAGAGTTACGAGTTAACTGGACACTAGTCGTTACAGATTCAGAGCCGCATAATTGAATACTACAGTAAACAGTAAAGATGCTACTGTACTCTAAAAGGATAATCTCTGATCGTCCGCGCTCATCACGATCGCGGGAACTTCGGGGGAAGTAGACACTAGCAGGGATATAAACAAGATGAGACAAGACATTGAACCCTGGCAATTGTGCAGATGCAAGTTCTGATTGGTGGGAAGTCCCTCAAATCCAGTCCCTGTTTTTTTCCAGTGCTTTTTATCTCCTCGACCAAGCTTTTTGGACTTGGGACGGTGCAAAGCCCAAGCGCTGGAAGCTTGGTTCCTGGTGCTGGAACAACGGTTGAAACTATATTGGATAAAGCTAAACTTGATGAGGATGGTGGATAGGAGAGAGGAAAAGGAAAGGAAAGAAAAGAAAAAGTGACGGTGGCTTGCATGGCATTTTCGTTTTTGTGGCTTGCTTTCTTTGATCCTTGCTTGGCAGAATTCTCATCTTCGATGCAATCTGACGTGCCCATCCATGCCCGTGCTTTTGAGTTTCGGGAATTACCTAGAGCTACCTAATTTAGGTATTTCATGTCATGTCATAAAACTGTCATGGTTGCCATGATATGATACTTTCGTCACTCTTGAATCACTTACATATTATGCTGTAGCAGGTTATCCAAGTTTATTCGCAAACAGCATCATGGAATATTCCCTAGATCTGAAACAAATGCAGGAGTAATGGTATGTGACATTGTAGTTGTAGTAGTAGTAATAGTTATCGTATAACTTAGTGTAATATTGTATTTATCCTTCTCTCCCAAAAACACAAAACCGTCATTATTTAAATAGAAAAAAACAAACACCATGTTGCGCCGCCGTTTGTTTGATCGAGACTGTTGCAAGCAACAGCAGGTAAACATAACATTACATGGGTACCATCATGACATGAACATGAACAAGATAAACGATAAGCAGCCAGTATAGCATGTTGTACACAGCTTCTTAGTTTCTGCACAGCGCAAAGCAATTATTAGCCTCTGCATCTTTCTTTTTGTGTTTTCAACAAGATATATGTAGTTATATCTTCGGCGATTATCCCGTTCTGGAGATTTGCAAGCCAAGTAAGATACAACGGCCACAGATTTGGAGAGGAGAGGGTTAAGAAGACAAAGGAAAGGAACAAGATATACGTACAGTAGAGAGAGCTCCAGGTCACCGTGAATACGAGCCTTGAGCTGGATCTCAATGTCGAGGTTGAGATCTAAACGGAGCCGGAGAGTGTCCTTGCCGGCATCACCACCGCCGCCGCCCTGCTGCTGCTGACCGCCTGTGAGACCTCCAAGGCCTCCCGTGACGCCGCCCAGGGTGTTGCTCACACCGTCTGTGACGCCGCCGACTGTGTTGCCGAGGTCGCCAGCCAGAGGAAGCTGGTCAAGAGGTCCTGAGCCGCCTCCGCCTTGCTGCTGCTGCTGGGTGCCCTGACGGCGAGACTTGCTGCTCTTCTTCTTGCTGCGGCGCTCTCGTCGAGGAGCCTCCTCGCTGGACATGGTCTGGTCGTCAGACTCGATGCGGTCCTTTTCCATAGAAGACATGGTGAATGAAGAGAGTCGCTGGCTAGTGGTGAAAACGATGAGACGGGTTGAACGAGAAATGTATTAGCTGGTTTAGCTGTTTGAATGCAGGTAAGGTTGTGGATGTCACTACTAAAGAAATGAGTCTAGAAATTAAGGTAGCCAAGGTGATATAAGTTTGAGCTACTCAGTATTCAAAACCTCATAACAGGATTTGGACCCCCATGAGGTCATGATCGAGATGCGAATCCAGGCAGATACCCTTGCCCAGCCCAACCCACTTTACCATGAATGACTGACCTATGGCACGATACATGTACACTTACTTGTTGCAGCCCTCCAACTGCCCTCCAACTCTATACGGTACTGCACTGCACAATGCATTCTTGACAGTCCCCCCGGACTTAAATCCCAGCCTCTTATTAGTTGATTTCATTTCTTTTATTACCGACGCTAGGATATTTGGTTGCAAATCACTTCTTAACATAGCTGCTCTCCATGCCAAGTTGCGGTCTTCTTCGAAGCCTCACTGGCTGGCACCTCTCCTCGTCGTCAATCTCGTCCTCGATATCACCCTCCGGGTCCCAGTAGACAGCCCATTTCCCGTCGTCGTCTCGCACCGCCACAAACGAATCATGGTCGCCCTGCAGCGTCAGGAATTTCTCATCTGCTGTCCAGCCCCAGGGTCCTATGACGTGACCGATGGTGTCCTTCTTACCCCCAAAGGTCACCGCGTGCGTGTCCTTGTCCACGAAGATCCAGTTGAGCGCTGGAGGGTCGTCCGACACCATGCTCACCAGCCCCAGATGGCCTTCTTCACTTGGGTACTTGAAAAACCATCCTAGAAATCTGTAGCCTTGAACTGGTGCGTCTGAGAGGTTGAGATACATCTAAGGTCATGCATGAGCATATATTCACACAAAAGAAGAGTCATCTGGAGAAGAGAATGGTGGCTCACCTTCTTGTCAACCAAAACTCCTTGTCCAACTTCTTCTATCTTTCCATTCTGTGGCAGCATAAAGGTGAGATGAAACTTCTCCTGCTCCTTGCTCATGCTCTCATTCTGTCTCTTCTGGGCACTCACAGCGTTACCCACGCCTGTAACGGTCGGGATAGCGGTAATGGCAAGTAATCCGATAACCATGGTTTCTGATCTTGTTTTTTTTTTCTTCTTGGATAATACAGTAATTATGTGAGGGTTTGTTTGACAGCAGTATGTAGTAGACTCGCTCACTGCATGACTTCAGTCCACTTTGTAGGATCTGGACCCAGTTTCATTTACACCAGCCACACGATAAAATACATGATCCCTGCAACTACTCTCCCACACACCTTTACGTATTCTGAGGGAGTGACAACGTCATATGGCCGGGGTTTGCATGCCATTTTTTACGTCACCTTTACTTGTACTTGACTTGTCCAGGAAGAATACCCCTTCCACTGCCTTACAGCGTATACCATAGAAACCGGTTCTTCATGGGTCGAGGTCGAGGAACAGGATAGAATGACACTTATTGCGTCAGTCAAGCCTCGACAACAGGTTTTTGTTGTCTGCAACCTCTTAAATCTCAAAAACTATCTCATGCGCAGAACTTTTAGTATAGAAAAGCCATTTCATTAATTGTCAGCAAGCATTTGAAGCCATTGCATTATTGTTTTTTTGAAACTATCTATTCACTCCATAACCATCTACCCACTAAGCGCAAACAACTAAAACATCCATCACCATGTCTACCTCATATCAACAAGTAAGTCTATTGTAATTAAAATCATCTGATTGGGAATATTAAATTCCTCTAGGACGAGCAGCAGAAGGACTCGCCCCAGTCCCCTGGACAGAACCAGCAGGGTCAGGACGACAACAACCCCTTCGGTCAGCAGCAGGGTGGTGACAACGACCAGCAACAAGGACAGGACCAGAACCAGAACCAGGACGACAACCAGAACCAAGACCAGCAGCAGCAAGGCCAAAATGAGTCCGAGTCCAACATGGATGAGTCTAAGCCCGACACTGAGAACGCAAAGGCTGAGACACCCGGCGACAAGGAAGACAAGCCTGAGCAGGCCCAATCTCAAGAGTCAAAGCCTGAAGAGTCCAAGTCGGAAGATTCCAAGCCCGAGGAGGCCAAGTCTGAGGACAAGAAGCCCGAAGATGTGAAGAAGGAGGAAGATGACGCTGCCGACTCCAAGCCAGAGCAGGCAAAGGCCGAGGCCAGCAACAAGACCGACGAGGCCAAGCCCCAGCAGCAGAAGAAGCGACAGCCCATCAAGCAGGAGGAGAGTGAAGACGAGTCCGAAGATGACGACGACGACGACTTCGACTCTGAAGAAGACTCCGAAGAAGACTCGGAGGAGGAGGACTCTGAAGACGACGAGTCAGAGTCCGAGGAGGAGAACGAACCCGCTACCCCTCCTCAACAGGCAGAGCCCGCTCGCCGAGGCGGTAGGCGAGGAAACACAAAGGCCAACGATGTAAGACGTCGACGCCCAAGCTGGCTCGACGAAGAATCTGACGAAGAGGGCCGAAAGCAGTTGTCCAAGAAAGACGAGAAGAACCAGCAGATGCAGCAGCGGCAGCGCCAACAGCAGCAGATGCAACAGCAACAACAACAGCAACAGATGCAGCAGCAACAACAGCAACAACAGCAAGGAGGTGGTGGTAAGAGTGACGCCCTCAGTCTGCATCTGGAGCTCAACCTCGAAATCGAGATCGAACTCAAGGCTAGAATCCACGGTGATCTCACACTGGCTCTACTGTAAGTTACCACACCTTCCCCTTCACTTCACTTCCTACACCCAGTTGCGGACCCCTGCTTTTGTTCAATTGTCCGCCTTTCTCATCTGACAAGTGCATAGCCAATAGTGACATGTAACCACAGGGAAGGAGCATGAGCGTGATGATGCTTTTGCTGTTATCATTATTATTTTATAATCCGGGCGACACGAAACGACCAAGTTTGTTTTACACACACATATATATATCATATCTCTTATATCCGTCAGTCTTATCATAACGTCTTGAGATATGCTGTTTGCTTTCGATGGCGTTTTTTGGGGGTATGAAATGAAGTAACGGCTTCTCTCATTTGTTTTCTTTACGAATCTTCTGTATATGTAGGAGTAAATAAAGAGTCATTTTAAAGTTTTTTGTTTCTGTTTTCAAAGATGTGTGATACGTGACACTTGTTCGGGTGAGGACATATAAGATCTGGCCCATCTTTAGACTTTTTGTCAAACGGTCCTTTAGCTTGAGCGTCCGGTTCTACTTTAAGTGTGGTGTCTCAGTTACAAGCCGTGCGCGCTATGATAAAAGGAAGCTAAAAAAAGGGAACCACGATCGATTAGTAGATCTCGGATCGTGGGAAGATCTTAACGGCTTTTTTTTATAGTCGTATTGCGGGAGATCTACAGAGGTAAGGCTAGTGATGAGGCACTGAAGGGGACTTGGTCTGTGGTTCCTGATTCCTGTGGCACAATGAAGATTCCCAATATTCTGGGTCGTGCTCCGTTTGACGGTTTTAACAAGCGAGCTAACAGTCTGAAACAAGGTTACCGGGGACTTGTGAGTTGTGATTAGATCTTGGATCTATTGGCTGGTAAGATTGGGTTTGTTGTGGCAACAGTATTTGTACGCTCAGACACTTGAACTTAAGAGGAGTGGTTTAGGGTAGTCGATCTGGTCGGTCTACTTAGCAATCAATCTGATGGTACTTTATATCTGCTATTATTTGTTTGTGATGGTATGCGACATTGTTTCGATTGGTTAATCAATTAATCTCAGTAGGAAAATAGTCGATCTAATAAAGGTTGTTTACAGTTTGTCTGTAGCAAGAGTTGTATTGCAGTCGATCATGTCAGCCATCTAAACCGGCAATCCACCGCGCGCATATCACAAACATACAAGACTTTTTCCTGTCTCTCACAACGTCTTGTCAATTAAATGTGAACAAGATCAGATAATCAAGAAATCGGACTTATCGGTATTTGCCAAGAATCCCATCGTTTCGCTATATCCGATCTCATAGTCATCACCCACAAATAGGTACTAAGTCTTGCTAAGGAGTGGCGTTGAGGCAGTGGCAGTGACGTATTACAAAGCAGAACACCGAAGATGCCCGAACACGATAGTATCACTTACTCTACCTTATGCGACACCAAATTGTTGCCTTCTTGCTTACAATATACAAATCCATATAATAAACCCTATCTCCCCGCAAACTCTCTTATCTTTCTTATCATTCATATCTGCTTTGTCGCGCATCTACCTAACACTTAATATCTTATTCTTGCCATTGGCATCAAACCGTGACCATAACTTGCTCAAAGAATCCATCGCCACTTCGCTGCGTTACCAACATGGCCGACTGCGACGACTCTCCCATGTCTGACAACGAGCAGCAAAACTGGCTCACCCTACCAATCACACACCGAAAAGTAACCTACGAACTCTCCTTCCCCGAAGATGCGACAATCACAGACCTCTTTGCCGAAATCGAAGCCAGCCTCGACGTCCCCGTCGCGAACCAAAAGATCATCGCACCTAAAACTCCTCTTCTCAAAGCGCCGTTCAAAAACCCCGACATGCCCCTAACAGACCTCAGGGGCAAGTCTTTGACGCTCATGGGTTCGCCCGCGGCGGAGATACAGCAGGTTCAGGATATGGCGGAGCGCGTGGCCAAGCGCAACGCTGCGCGAATGGCACAACGCAGTAAAGCACGACATGCGACGCCCCGCAGGAAACCCGAAGACTCACAATATACGTTTCTCCAAGTTCGACCACTTCAGGGCCTTCCAAATCCGGAGCGCAGCCAGAAACTCCTCATGCGCCTCAAAGAAGACCCTGGTATTCGCGCCTCCATGACAAAGCACAAATTCTCCGTCGGTCTTCTCACAGAGATGGAACCTCTTTCGCACACGCAGACAACACACGAGGGAACAAGTCGAATATTGGGATTGAATCGCAACCAGGGCGAGGTGATTGAGCTGCGCCTGCGAACAGATGCGCACGACGGATACCGCGACTACAAGACTATTCGCAAAACACTATGTCACGAACTAGCGCACAACGTCCACGGCCCACACGATAGGAATTTCTGGGATCTGTGTCATCAGATTGAGCGCGAGGTTGACGCTGCGGATTGGAAGTCGGGTGGACACACGATTGGCGAAACCTCACGATATACTATCTCCGGCAACGACGAGGATGACGAGGAGGATTATCCTGAGGACTTTGGTGGCTGGACAGGTGGTGAGTTTGTGCTGGGTGGTACAAAGACTGGTAGTGTTAGTTCTGGGATGAGCAGGAGAGAAGTCCTCGCGCAAGCAGCTCTCGAGAGACAGCGGAAGCAGGTCGAGACGGAGCGCAAGGTGTTAGAAGAACAACGGCGACAAACACCACCCGGTGATGAGTCCAAGTAACGACAGCATTTTGTTTTACGATATCAAGTGGCAAGGCGTTAGGATCTTCATAGACGTGGAAAGCATTGGGAACTGATACATACAAGCGTTATATAGCATTACAATCTGATACAACTATTTATTCACTTACACTCTATCAGTAGGGCAGAGGATCCAAGTTCAAGCCTTCAACGCTGAACCGGAATGAATCATTTCGTGAGTAACTCCCCGCGGCATCAAGATCCAGGCGACCTCTGATGCAATCGCGGAAATCCACATCAGCATAGACCAAACCGTCCGGGTCTTCCCACTGCGGTCCGGCAAGGACGTCGCCGAATGGTGACACGACGGATGAACCACCACGCGACAAGAACTCAGCTTTGTTAGTGGTTTCCTTCGTAGCGGTGGTTTGCGGTCGTGTAGCAGGTGCTTCACTGTCGTCTTCGCACCCGAGCACAATCTCATTCCCGTCTTCGTCGAAGACAGACTTTCTGCGACGGCGCTGACGAGAAGGTGACTTTGGGAGGGCGATTTCGAAACCTTCCTCCGTATAGCATGAGCCGCGTCGTTCTCGAGTGGTGTGACCCTCGCTGTTGCCGTTCGTCTTAGCAGGCGCGTCTTTCGGGACGCACATGTTACTGCTGACAACGAAGCAACGTCCCTCCACAGCTACAGTGCGCATAAGACTGAGCCAGGCATCGCGGTTATCGGCCGTGGGAGCGAGATACAGGTTGATGTTCTGCGAGTAGAGACTTTGTCGGAGAAGAGGCATGTAACTCTCCCAGCAGATGGCAGCGGCGAGGTTGATGCGGATGCCGCGGATGGTGGTCGTCACGGCGCGGAGGGTGCTCGGTGAGCCCTGGGCCCAGATGAGGCGTTCGGTGCCGGTCTTGGAAGGATGTCAGTTAGAACCAAAGGGGGTGGAAGTTAGAGAGGGGTTCGTACGGGGAGGACTTTGCGACGCTTTCCTAGCATGCCCTCCTTGGGACAAACATAAACCACAGAGCAGTACAAGCTCCCACCCGCTTTCTCAATACATCCCACAACTACAAATACACCTGTATCTCTCGCAATACGTTCCAACTCTTCACGCGAACCGTCACCGCGGACTTCATCCTCCTCGCCAAGTTGTCTCTTCACCCACTTGATGCCCGCACCGCCGCCAGCTGGTCCGACGGTATCACCAAGGTCAATAGCCTGGTCAAAGTAGCGAGCAAACTCGTCACGACCTGCGGCGCTGCGATCACCAATTGCGCAGCCGAAGGAGCTGCCGCGGGGGTAGCCACCGATGAAAGCTTCGGGGAGAAGGAGGATGTCGATGTTGGAGGATGCGGCGCGTTGGGCTAGGGTGTCGATGAGAGCTATTGTAGAAGCTGTGGAGGATTGGGTGCCGGGGGAGGCAGTCCCGAGACGGATGTGACCAGCTGCGGCCATTGTATATGATTCTTTCACAGTGAGAAGACAGGGATGATGTGATTGTCAGTTGGGAAGAGCACTTATATACAAAATCAGGCGAGTGGTAGACTAAGACAACAGAGTTGAGTCAACTTATGTTATGTTGCGATGCAACGAGCGGGGCAGTCAATTCAACCAATCGAGCCGTATTACAGTTGATCACAGTGCCTTTAATATCACCTACCCGATGTCTCGACGCCTCTTTTCCATGTCTGGTTTGTAAGATAATCTTCATTCGAGCTGAGTGAAAGGTGAGCAAGCCGAGGAGCTAGACCAATACGGAAATACTACCCCGCAGTCTGCGGGCCGCAACTCAACTGCATAGCTTCACCTTCAGCTTCAACTTCGGCTCCAGCTCCGAAGGCAGAGGCGACGTCGGAGAATGGGAGTCAGACTTAGATGATAGGAAAGGGATGTGAGTTTTTATTGGTCATCAACGTGTCTGTTTGATTAATTCATCGTAAAATCATTGCCCTTTTTTATTCTTACATCCTCATATGGGTATCCCTTTTGTACATAGCCCACTATCTTCGTCTAGTACGTGGTGCTGGTGCCGGTGCCGGCTCAAACGCATCATCATCCGAAATCTCATCGTCGCTAATCTCAACTGCCTTGCTCTGAGTGCCGCTCTTCTGTGACTGTGAAAAGTTCAACTTGGTTTGTCGTGTGCTCTTGGCTGCTGGTTTCGGTGCCGGGGTCTTGGCATTGCTCCTTGTCGCAGCAGCTCGCCGTGTCTTTGGTGGAGGGGGAGCTGGTTCATCTTCTGACTCCATTACGACATCCTCCTCTTCCTCTTCCTCGCTATCAACGAAAGCCTTGCGGCCTCGGCCCTTTGCGGGTGCCTTCTTGGCTGGTGCTGCCTTCGTAGTGCGTGTTGCTCGTTTGGCTGCTGGCTTTTTGGCAGGCGGCTCGTCTTCATCCATCAAGTCCTCATCTTGCTGTGCTGCTTTACCCTTTCCTCGTGCGGCCTTCTTAGCTGGTGCAGGCGCAGATGCACGCGCGGTTTCAGCCTGCTGCTCATCTTCATATGCCCATGCATCTGGCTCTTCCTCCCAAGGGCCGTCGAAATCGCTGTCCCAAGTTGCAGGCTTTGGCTTGAGAACCCTCTTCTTCTCTGCGGGGGCAGTGTTCAAGCCGCTAGCCTGTTGCTGCTCGATTCTTGTGCGATAAATATCCATGGCACTGTTTAGATCTTCGTCGTCTGATTCAAGACCTAGCATGGATCGTACTTGGCCTGTTAGATGCTCCGATACGAAAAGTTCCATTGCATGCTTGTCATCCTTTGTCACGAACTGGGTCACGGCATCACCAAAAGGCCCCTGGGGTAGAACCTTGAGCGATTGCGCTGATAGGAAGTCTTGCACTAAGTTTTCGACTTTGACCATGTCGTCAGCACCTTCAAGGGCGTCGAGAGCTTCCGTTGGGTTGGCAGCATTCGCCTTGCCTGCAATGTGTTAGTTACATTCGTAATCAGCCACCATGGTGACTTACGCTGTGCTGTCTTTTTGCGGTAAAAGTAGACCACGTCATTGGTGTTGGCCACTTTACCAACGAATCGATTTGAGAATCTCTGGGGATTCTCAATCTCGAATTGACCACCATCTTGTGCTGTGTATTCTACCTTTAGACGGATCAGAGGAAGAGGTCGCTCCTCCAAAGCTTCTTCATCCGTCTGGATTGCCTCCCAGTCTGCATTGGCTTCCTCAATCATTTCCTCGACCACTTCCATCAGCCTTCGGGTCACCTCTTGACGGTTGTCCTTCTTTTTGTCAAGACTCTTAAAACGCTTGTCTTGCGCAAGAATGAGTTCTCGTGTAACAAAGGGACGCACACTCTTGAGTGGAATCTTGTCAACTTTGAAGTCTTTGCCTGTCACACTCACAATGGCGACATGTTTTTGAACAGCCTCTCCAGGCACAAGGGAAGTTGCAACGGATGAACCAGGCTGCATAACGTGGAAGCCTGTCTCAGGGTTTTGTGTAGGATCAATTAGACATTCGTGTTCGTGACCCCAAACCACTAGATCCAACCAATCTGGCAGGACGTTCTCAGGGAGATAAGACGTAGCTGTGTGTGCATGATGGTTTTGATGAACAGCCAAGAGATTGAACCAATCGCCCATCTGGGCTCCTGGTCGGAACCATTTGACTTTATGATCTCGGAAGGTTCGGAACATTCGCTCGTCTCGGACGTTACTTATTCCAAAGAGGGCCAACTTTGTAAGACCCTTTTGTAGCAAGATTGGCTTGGCTTCGATGTTGTCTGCCTCAGGTACTCGACCATAGTAGTTGAGTAATCCACTCGCTTGTAGTAGGTCTAGTGAACAAAAGTTGCCCTCGCCAGAGGGATCGTCATGGTTGCCGTGAATAGAAAAGACAGGAATCGAAATATTGATGTCGGGATCTTCATAATTGACGTGTGGAAACGCACCCTCAAACACGGATGCAGCGTCGGAAAGAAATTCTAATGGACAAGGCTTCATGCCCAGGCAGTTTTGTCTGAGGGTACGCATGACTTGGTACAGGGACTTTCGGGAGGGTTTGTTATCGTGGAAGAGATCACCGGCGAGAAGGACCATGTCGACCTAACATGTTAGAAGTTGGGATGAAAATAAGGGATGCCAAATTCATACATCTTCAGTCCGAGCAAGATTCAGGATCTCGTCAAAAGTTCTCCAACTGTCATCCTTGCGAATGGGATCACGCTCTTCGTAGCCGACATGATTGTCGGTCGCAACTAGGATGCGGATCGTATCCGCCTCTACAGTCGTTAGTAAAACAGTCGAGAAGTACCTAGGTCAGATGGAATCTTACCGCTAAACTCAGGCATCTCTTTCAGGCGTTGAGCGGCGGCTGACAATTCGTGCGACCACCTCGGAAGCTGTGACGTGTAGTTCTAAAATCTACCTGCTGCAACGTGCTTTACGCGGTAGGCATGTCTCGGTTCCCGGTGAGACGCGAGTGACAGCCTGGAAAGTGACGCGACCAGGTGCGAGGTCACGTGCACCGCCGTCCAACAGTCTTTTCTAGGTACCAAAATATGACGGCTCATCTTTTCTCAGCTGTCAGGCGTCAATTGTTCTGGAAAAAGCAATAAAGAACGCTCTAAAAAGCACGCCAGCGTTGAATGGCAGCGGGATCTTGCAGGCCGCTTGTAACTAACGTACGTTGGATATACATAATCCCGCCATTACGAGTCAGTAACTTAATTTGTAACATAATGATTGAAGTCTATTTAATTATTGAAAGAACTTTGTACTATCCGTTTGATAAAAAATCAGACCATGTTTCGAGGCTTAACATGGATCTCGGCCTCATTCCGTGACCCTTGTACCTGAATTCGTTCCGTTCGTCCCTTGCATGATTACCATTACTAGGCCAGGTATGGAGAAGCGAAGGGGGCTCGATACGCGAACCTTGAAGCCCATGACCTTGGACCGGTCAGCTGTGAGGGATGTTTAGTAGATGAAAAGTACGCAGTTGGATGCTTGGATTACTCTGTTGGAAGCTTGGCTGATTAAGAATCACACCACTTCAATCGTGGGATGTGGAGTATTCATCCATCACTGGGTTTTTTGTCCACTAATAGTAACCTGCCTGATCTTTCTCAACAGTCTTCTTGACCATGTATCGTGAGAGCTGATTTCTCCTAAGCTTAGTGTTGTTTTTCCTTTTGTCAGGTCACTATATAACAGTTTAAGCACTTTTGTTTAAGTGTTTCGTTTCGTCAATAATATGGCATATGTTTACTTCGTCTCTTCTTCGTGATGCAAATACTATGGCCACCAGTCGCTTACTCCTAATCGCTTACACCAATCCATTCTCAGCCCCGTATGCCCGAAACTACCACCTTCCTGGACAAACATGCAGATTCCTTAAGAGCCGTCCATACTTGGGACTGACCCTGGTCTGTGATCCTGGACAATGCGCCTCTATCGTACCTGGGTGTTGTTTCCATTGAAGGCAAAAGTGATGGACAGGGACCAACCATAAGACACCGATTGACTTGGTCACAAAATCACTTTAGTTTCGATCCTTACAGGAACCTGGACCTATCGCATCTAAGTATATTTCCCCGTTTCTTCAGCGCTCTAGGGGGGCCTGCTTGTAAGACGCTATCGTAAGATAGGTAGTCGATGAGCCCGCTATCCACTCCCTCTTCTACACTCGCTTCAAAGATCTCCTATTCTTGTTTTTCGATTACTTTTGAGGCCAGGGAGGTTGTTGTTTATATATACCACTCGTAATCCCTGGTTATTCAATAATACCCAACTTTCGCTGTTCAAATAATCTTTCTTCCCACCTCGATACCATCCTGAACTTCATCCTATAAATCTGGCCATTACTACCCACGTCTCTGAACACAGTCTGATCCTCACCCAAATCATACCATAATGCAGCTTGTTGCTAGGATGGGCCGGGATGTACCCCATGAAGGAGCATTCTGGTCTCCTCGGCCAATCTTTCAAACCGAGATTCCTCTCTTTTGGCGGAAACAACGGTGCCGTTCCATTGAGGATCTACCCGTCGAGATTTTCACTGCGATCTGCCGTAATCTGTGTGTGCATTGTCAGCATGCACATGTTGTCGATCTCCCGCCTGATGAGATTTGTCACGCCATCGAGGCTCAGCAGGCACTGTCGCGCCTGAGCCGCACCTGTCGACAGTTTCACCACACGGCGCAGCCTATTCTATATCATTGTTACCACTCTGCAAGACAATCGGATGCATCGAATAACCCTGAGTGGAGGGGTGATATCGATGCCAGGAAACATGAAGTCGAGACTCTAAAAATGTTTCTTCGTACACTACTCGAACGGCCTGACCTGGCCAAGCATGTTCGGGCGTTGGCATTCTTTGCATTGAAGGAAGTCACTGTTGGAAAGACTCCTCAAGACATGCAGGGTCTATTTCGACAAGCTGGGGAGCGTGCTGGCTTTCGTGCTCTGCCCTCCTATGAGAAGGTAGACTCAAAGTGGTTGCAAGAAGCTTCTATTATGGCTGCACCATTTGTAGAGCAGCTACTCATTTACAGGTCGTCTTCAGAAGGGCTTCAGTATTTGAGAGACTCGCCCTTTTATCTACCTAATCTCAAATACCTGGTTTTACCTGGCCAGGGAAAGAATCCTGATGAGTGTTGTCACATACAACAAATGCAGGACGTCTTAGCCAAAGCACAGAATCTTGAGGTACTAGCAGCCAGCGATGCCGACTGTGGAACAGACATTCCTCTACGCGAACGCTTTCGAGCAGAACCATGGGACACTGCCCTCTCAAGTCTTCGTCGACTATCATTGCACGGTTTGGACCCAGATAACCTAGCCAAGATCCTTCGTCGCAGTCCAGTACTAGAAGACTTGGAATATTTCTGCGACATGGATAAGTACACTGTTCTGCAGCACAACCACCTTGCTCCAGTGAGCCGGTCATTGCGGCGGCTATGCTATACCATCACAACATTGGAACACACTTCAGGAGGCGCACAAGACATAATAGAACAGGTGTCGATGTTCCTTCGATGGGACTCCTCCCTTCGAGGTGATGCCAGCTTCGCCGACTTCCCCTGTCTTGAAATCCTGGAGATTGAGCAGCTTCTCCTTTACGGACCTGTATTCGACGACAAAGAAGAGCGCAGACAACGATTCGAGTCAATGAAAGAAATTGGACCTGAGATATTCATGGCAAGTCTTCCATCATCTTTACGGATACTTCACATAGGAATGGTATTAGCCTGGCCAGAAATGCACCGTGATTTATTGGGCATGGCGGAGAAGATATACCGGTTCCAGAATCTGAGTGTCGTTGCCGTGGATCCCTATGAAGCACCACCGGAAGAGCAGATTAAGGAGCTCGAGGATGTATTTGCATCGAAGGGGATTGTATTTAGGATAGGACAGACGACGCAGGTACCGTTTGGGAGGGGCATGTTGGGCGTGAGACCGGGACATCCAGGAAGATTAAGTGAAAAGGATCTCAAGTTTCCGTTGAATCATAGAAACCGCTCGTACCTAGACCTCTTGGGCTATTGAATTATGAGATTATCAAACCAATCCCTTCATCAAATTCACAGTCTTTCAGCTTGAGTTATCTATATTATCACAACGTTGCGCCATCTGTACGCTACATTTAGGCAACCCTAGATGTTCTGGAGACGACATCGATGCGGCCAGCCCGAGATCGGATAGTAGAAAATATTGCTTCGTTGATATAGCAGACAGCATTAGTTGACCGATTTATGCCATCTTAGACCAAGGGTACGAGCTGGACCTCTGAGTCCATTTGTCTTCCCCACATCCCGACGTACTACTACATCAAGGATCGAATTCAGGTTGGGACTATACTACCACGGTCATATATAAACCGACAAGTGAAATTGAGATACCCCGAGATCCCGATGCATTAGTCAATGAACCGAAATTTTGGCGAAATACTGATCAATAACGGCTCTCAACGTCGGCGTTCGATCACTTGACAGTTGATATTCTTTCTCTGTTGTATCTCCATTGGTTCGGGTCTCTGGGGTAAAAGTAAATTGGGTCCTCAGAACCGCGAACTGCAAAGATCGTCACAATACAACGCCATCATCATATTCTTCACAACGTGATGCCGTCACCGACTCGGTTAAGAAAGAGGAGGAGCTACCTGTAACGGGTAACTCGTCCCGAATTTCGGAGAATAAGCGGGAAAAGCTGAAAGGAAACGGTTCTGAGTACGATGGTTAGCACTTACACCCCGCATCTTCCCCACGAATTTCGACTCTATTAAACAGGTTTCAATCGGTCCGAAACCTGGGGATCGACTTACATGGCGGAATGGGTAGCGGAATTGATGAGAGAAGAACGACGATGAACAATGTGGTGTAGTACTAGAGAAATCAACCTTCAAGGTTTAGGGTGTAAAAAATAACCATCGTGAGCTTAAGCTAAAGTCTTATAAACTGATGTACTATTTTCTTCTCTCATGCTCTCGCTGGTCAAGCTCTCCGATGATTTGGACCTATATATATCATGACCATTCCCATATGCTTTCACTGCCAGCCAAGTGTGTGCCACTCAATTACCCATCATGATGCCCTCACACGCTGTCATACAATTGATCTTTGCATCGCTGGCTGTCGGCCAGAAGATCTACTCTGAGGTCAATGGCCCTACAGAGCGTCCTCAATGCAAAGCCACAGAGACAAGCGAGCCCAAATACACATATACGCCCTTCAGCTACACACTCTCTGAGACTGTGAGGTACGCTACATCAGTGCCTTCACCCACCACCACAACTACATACGCCAATCCACCAGAGTCACTCATATCCCTGGTGCCTTCACTTTCTTTCACTACCTGGGGAAAATGGGATCCCAATGCTACCACCAAGGCCTCAGATACGGATGATCCGTACGGTCAAGCTGCGTGGACTGCTCTGTGGGAACATGCAAACCCTCCCAACTTCACCGAGACGGGGATTTTCAGCACCACAGTGTCACCCACCCCAATCCCTAGCAGTGAACTCATTCTCCCGCCACGAGATTACTTCGGACCCTCGGACTGCTACAACTTCCCAAAGAACTTTAGCTTTGGTGTTGCGAGCTCTGCAAGCCAGATTGAGGGCGCCACTGCGGAGGAAGGCAAGGCGCCTTCTCTCATGGATATTCTGATTCGAGATGATCGTGCGAAAGATTACGTTACGAATGAGCATTATTACTACTACAAGCAAGATATCGAGCGTGTCGCTGCGATGGGCGCGAAGCACTTCTCGTTCAGTATTGCGTGGACTAGAATCTTGCCTTTTGCGTTGCCCGGTACACCTGTGAATCAGGAGGGAATTGATCACTATAATGATGTGATCAACTTCATTCTCGAGAAGGGCATGACTCCCGAAGTTACCTTGCTTCATTTCGACACACCTCTTCAGTTCTACGGCAGCAACCTTACAAAGGCTGCGGATAGGCCTGAGATCGGTTACACGAACGGTGGCTATCAGAATGAAACTTTCCAGGATGCCTTTGTCCACTATGCAAAGGTGGTCATGAGCCATTACGCTGATCGTGTGCCTGTCTGGTTCACTTACAACGAGCCCCTTCTGTACTCATACAATGCCCTCTCGGTATACAACGTCGTCAAGTCTCACGCTAGAGTTTACCGCTGGTACAAAGAAGAACTTGGCGGAAAGGGCAAGATTGCTCTGAAGTTCAACAACAACTTCGGCGTTCCCCGTGATCCCAAGAGTGACGCGGATGTGTATGCTGCAGACCACTTCAACTCTATTCAACTCGGTCCTTTCTGCAACCCTATCTACCTAGGCAAAGATTATCCCGAGTCTTTCAAGAAGACCTTTGATGACTTTGTTCCGTTGAGCGATGATGATCTCAAGTACATCGGCGGCACAGCCGACTTCTTGGGCATCGACCCATATACTGCCACAGTCATCGCACCACCCGTTCCAGATGACAAGGACAGTATTCTAGAATGCGCCTCTAACTCAACCTCTACATTCCGTCCTTACTGTGTCAATCAAACGACCACAACTGTCAACGGGTGGAACATTGGCTACCGCTCCCAGAGCTACGTCTACATCACACCCACATACCTTCGAAGCTACCTGAACTACCTTCACAACACATGGAAGACCCCCGTAGCTATTACCGAATTTGGCTTTCCTGTTTTCAACGAGGCAGATAAGGAGCTGACCGATCAGCTGTTTGACTCGCCCCGAAGCATCTACTATTTGAGCTTCCTGTCCGAGACTCTTAAGGCGATCTGGGAAGATGGCGTTGAAGTCATTGGAGCATATGCCTGGTCTTTTGCAGATAACTGGGAATTTGGAGATTATGATGCCCATTTTGGAATCCAGACTGTGAATAGGACAACGCAGGAAAGGAGATATAAGAAGAGTTTCTTCGATATGGTTGACTTTATGAAGGCCCGCGGTGTGGAGTAAAGGGTTTCATGTGGAAACTATGATTGTATGTTGGATAAATAAAACAGCTAACAGTCAGATGAAAATCGATTCCTGTTTGGGTAAAAATAATGGTACTTTGTCGTGAGACCGCTCTTAGTGCCGGTGAAGGAAGCGTCTACAATGTTTGATAGAGACAAAGCCGAGGCATTCTTTGTGAAAAGAAAACAGGCAGCAAACTGATAGTATAATCAAGCAACCTATGCTTGATGCCGCCTGGCGCCGATTGCGTCTTGGTAGAACGTTTGCTTTATGCTTGTTTGCATAGGAAATCTCTCTGCCAGCGCCCATCACTGACGGGTTCTCTCGATTGTCTATCCCCAAGTAAGGGTTTGCCCACTAATTGGAAGTTGTTGCCTACCAGCGTTAGGAATCGCCACTTGATTGTATCAATAGACGCTCTAGCAAATACAAGGAAAGTTATCATCTTCGCCAGGCTGTTTCGTGACATCACTTTATGCGGCTGAAAAAGTAAAGAAACCACTTACCCTACCTACGATTGCTGCCAATGGCTTGCCTTTATACAAGCAACGTACCACGTTCCGTTGTGGTCAAGCTGGATTTCTTTCAAACGCAACTCCGCTCTTTTGATACCCACTGACGCTGGGTTGCGACGTTTGCCGACTATCGGAAACAAGCACAATCAACATCGTCACCACGAATTACAAGTCACGAGACCTTACTATTCCTATAAAAATGAGGTCGAGCGCACTCAAAGTTTTACTCCCACCCATCAACTATATACTTCTTTACCACTTCTCTTTCTGTCCTTCTCTGATATACACACTCACAGTATATAACATACAAATGCTTTCTTAGCCAGTTCAGTGATTCTTCCGACACCACCTGGCAACATCTTTCAATACTATATATAGCTATCATCGGCCTTGTCACCTAGATCCTTCGCTCTACCGCATCGCGAACCGTTCTTACTACCTGTTGTACAACACCCATAATGTGTGCAAGTGGCCAGTCTAAACTTTAAAATTAGAGGAGACCTTCCGGATAATTTTAAACCCCAAGAGCTAAAGTATCAGGTTACCTCCTCGGCCAGCAGTAGGAGGCACAACCTCTCCGCTGTCAACCACATCAAGTTTCCAAGCGAGCCTCCTTCCTCCTTGATACCCTGGAGGAGGAGGATACTGACCAAATATTGCCAGCTCGTCTTGGGCGTCGTCGTTCCAGAATGATCACGCAAACCACAACGTCATCCTTACAAGTGAAAATGTAATTATAGCTCCGGCAAGAGAAATATAAGATCGCCTCTCCTTATGAGAAGTACGGAGAAAGACCTGATTGAGGCTGAAGAATGCCTATTACAAGAACACACACCAGCAAAGGAAATGACAACCTTTATGCATTCACAGCTAAAGGTTTATCGGGATAGCCTGTTCTCACCTGCCTGCTTCCAGCAACTCATATGCTACTACTGGTGAGGCCGTCTACCGCGGCAAGGTATAGGCCGTGAAGTGGCCTTTCAGCCACGGTGCAGTCACAATCAGCATGTCGAAAGAGGGTTTCTGGAAGGCGAACATTCTTTCTCAGAGTTTGCCTTCCACCGTGGACAAGGCCACCATAGCCAGTCCATGGATACCAAAGCCATCTATATACAAGATCCATTGAGATCCACCCCCAGTGTCCTTGACTATTACCCTGCCCCGATCCTCTGATCTTGCATTACAGCCAAGACTCAAATCTGAATTCGAGGAACAAAAACAAGAAAGACAGACGGAACTGGCCTCAAAGATTCCTCTCCAACATCATCTCAACCTGGAGAGAGCGCTAGCAACTCGTATTTATCGATATACAATGTCGACTCTCCCCTTCAAGGAGTTCAAAACTATATGCCATAGTTAATCTCGACAAAAGTTGGGATATCACAGCCAAGTCTCTATCAAAAGAATCACAAATTCCCTCAGTTTTGTACAACACTTCCGAACTCGCGTGGTTCCTATGATGGAGGCCTTGCTTCATGCGAACAAGCGACGAGAAAGGGCTTGTCATATAAACCACAGAGTATGCGACCCCTCCACCTTCTGTCTCTTATCGGCAGCAGGTTTGTTATCTTGTTCATTTTCACCTCCCCAGCAGGATGACTTATAAGAGAGTTAGAAGAAGCTATACATCAATACTACAGTTCAATAGCGGACCCGAAAAGGCTTAGGAAAGAAGTTAGATCGAAGGAAGAATGTAGGGACTCTGAAGGCTACTGAGATATTGACGACTAGGAAGTGCTGATGTTAGGTGGCCTGGACGAGTTCCTTAAAGATGCCCTGTAGTAGTCGATCACTGTTCCGGAATAATATTAGCTAATAAAGTACTTAATCGGGAACTGGCTTCGCCTGGCCGGCCTCATATCTGGGACCGAACAGCGTTAAACACAAGGACATTACCCCAAGGCGGGCATCTAGACTAAACATGAACTAGACAATTAAAAATTCCGAGAAAACGAATAAGCTTAGGAAAAGGGCCCAGTTCGTTTATGTGAAGCTATCACTTTGTACAGCCAAGCCAATAAGAAGCCAACAAGCAAGGATACCTTACTCTGCAATGAACGGGTGTGATGCCGAAGCCCGAGAGTCGTGTTCCAGATCTACATTGCAGTGCATTGAGACATACGACAAGGGCACGTTTAGCAGTTACATGTCTCAATAACCAGCCCCTCAAGGCGCATTTGTCTCGAAAGTAATGTCTCAATGTCGTCCGAGAATGAATTCTTATGACACAGAGCTGTTGGTTGGAAGAGCCAACTAGTCATGGCATTGCATCCAATATCGAGGCCAATTCCGAACTCTGCATTAAAGCCTTCCTGTTCCTCCAATTACCTGTGCCTTATACCTTGCTGTAGCTGCTTATTCTTCTGCCTGTTGCCAAGCAAGGTCTAGAGTCTGGACCGAGTGCGGAGAGGACCCAGTCTAACTTGTTAAACAAAACCCCGGAGCCTAAATAGGCAAGTGTGTCAAGGCTGACGACAGTGCAAAAAGCTGGGGTTGGAAGATTTGGAGAATTTGCCTTAGCTAATAATAAAGTAAGAGATTGAAAATTTAAGCATGCCGTTAAAGTTAAGTTGAGTTGCTCTGCATTGCATTTGGAGTTGGTTTATCAACCAACGTTAACGGTATACCGTTAGACAGATACAACTAACAAATAAAAATAAAGCCATTGACTAACAGAACAAGAGATATCATGTGCGGAGAAAAAAGATTGGATCCATGGTACGTGCGTGAGAAAAGAGAGAGAGAGAGATAAAGATCATGTGGATATTATTTACAAGGTGTGTCCACCAAAACGCTCTTTTCAATGAATCATATTGCTGGTAATCCCTGACTGTACATAAGTGACCTTCCCCGCAGAGCCAGGACGGTAGATAAACATTGGACAAGGGTTTGAGCGGTCGGTTGGAGGCGAAGGAGTGATATCTCAGCAGTTCACGTCACACACGACACGAACAAGATTATTTGCACCTTCCTGAAAAGGAGTGGCTGATTCCTCTGATAGCAGTGGATACCCCAATAAAAAACCATGGAATACGTAACCCCAAAAATCCTCACTGTTACATCGGAAGAAAAGCTGTTCTTCAGGCCTCTGGGCCGGTCTTGACCGGGGTGAACATCCAAGGGAACGGGAAAAGCTTATCTCTCTCTTTTTTCTAGAAAGTAGTCTAATAAACTTTTTTATTCTCTCATTTAGCCTCGGCATGATTCAACAATCCTTAGACGATCTTTTCTGTTTGGAGTTTGGTTGGTATCACTATAGAGACGAGACTAACCATCGATAAGAGAGAAAGCCTTCAAATCTGCCCTGCGCCCGGTATGTGTATGAAGGCAGATAAACATGTCTTGACTTTCTTGGTGATGCACTGTCAACTTACAATATGCAAAGAATCACAGGGCAATGCATGTAAGCGGAGAGGCGGACCTTGTTCTCGCCACATAGTTGCAGACAGAGATAGCTGACTTCCTGTTTGTTGGTGATCATCAAGTTAAACTACATTAGACTACCCCCCCTACACAAGTACCTAATCAACCTTTTACGTGATGGATCTTCATCCCCGGCGTCCGCCCCTCTTGCTTGTTTCTTTTGCGCCCGTGTAGGGTTCCATCAGAGCATGTAAATGACTTCCCTATCGAGCTTGGTCTTTGTCTCGAGACTTTGTCTTGGCATTTTGATAGTTTTGATAAGTCCCCCTCGTCAGATCTGCCTTGGGCTGGTTGGTTGGTTACAATGGTCAATCACTCAATGCCTGCTGGTATTTAACTACCATCACCTCCCTCTCTGATTCTCTCGTCTTTTCTTTCCCCTTGTCTCGTTCGTGTGCAACGTTTGATTCAGTTGCGGGTCGGTCGTGCTGCTTTTCTTATATATTCTGTGTTCCTGCCCAGACTCGTCAATCTCGCCAAGGTTCTTGGTTCCTGGGCTATCAAAAAAAGCTTGGTATCTCCAACCATCACTTGGCAAGCTTGGCTTTGCTTACAGCTGCTCCATAACCCCTCTGCTCACTCTCACAATGAGCGGTGTTCACAGGAGGACGTCCAACGACGTCGAAAAGACAGACTTGGGCTACGATGTCGCATCGCCGCCCAGCAAAGATGTCGGCCTCGGTGAGGATCGTCATATTCGCGGTATCGAAACGAGCGCAGAGACACAGCTGCATCGTGGTCTCAAGGCCCGACACATCACTATGATTGCTATCGGTGGTGCTATCGGAACTGGTCTTATTGTCGGCACTGGCAAGGCTCTTGCGCAAGCTGGTCCTGGCTCTGTCTTTATCTGTTATACTCTTGTTGGTTTCGTCGTCTTCCTCGTTATGGCTGCTCTTGGTGAGATGGCTGCTTGGTTGCCCATGTCTGCTGGTTTCACTGGTTATGCTTCTCGATTCTGTGATCCTTCGCTTGGTTTTGCGCTCGGCTGGACGTGAGTATTTTAAACCGCCAACGCTTATATATATCCAACTAACAATTGCTAGATATTGGTTCAAATATATTATCGTCACGCCAAACCAACTTACTGCTGCTGCGCTTGTCATTCAGTACTGGGTAGATCGAGATACCGTCAATCCCGGTGTCTTTATCGCCATCTTCCTAGTTGTCATCTGCGTCATCAACTACTTCGGTATTCGATTCTTCGGTGAACTTGAATTCTGGCTTTCTTCGTTCAAAGTCATCACCATTATCGGTATCATTCTTTTCTCTCTGGTCCTCGCTCTTGGTGGTGGTCCTGACCATGACCGAAAGGGCTTCCGATACTGGAGCAACCCTGGGTACGTCTATCAAAACCTTGCGAGAGTATTCCCTGCTAATAGATCTCAGTGCCTTCAAGCCTTATATCATGACAGGCGACGCTGGACGATTCCTCGGTTTCTGGTCTTGCATGGTCAACGCCACCTTCGCTTATCTTGGAACTGAACTCGTCGGTGTCACAGTCGCTGAAGCCCAGAACCCTCGCAAGACCATCCCTCGCGCCATCAAGCTGACCTTTTACCGAATCCTCTTCTTCTACTGCCTGTCGGTCCTCCTCGTCGGTATGATCGTTCCTTACAACTCCGACCAGCTTGCCTTTGCCAACAAGGCCAAGACTGGTGCTTCTGCCTCACCTTTCGTCGTTGCTGCCGATATTGCTGGTGTTCGCATCCTCCCTGATATCGTCAACGCTTGTATCTGCGTCTTCGTCTTCTCCGCTTCCAACTCGGATCTGTACATTGCCAGCCGTACCCTCTACGGTCTTGCTTCCGACGGTTCAGCACCTGCTATCTTCAAGAAAACCGACAAGCACGGTGTTCCCATCTACGCCCTGGCCGCGTCTGCTTCTTTCTGCCTTCTCGCCTTCATGAACGTCGCCGATGACTCCACCAAGGTCTTTGGATACTTTGTCAACCTGACCACCATCTTCGGTCTCATGTCCTGGATTTCCATCCTCACAACTCACATTTGGTGGTGCCGCGCCAAGAAGGCCCAAGGCATCTCCAACGAAATCTTACCCTACGTCGCCCCGTTCGGCATGTGGGGATCCATTGGCGCCTTGTCCATGTGTATTCTCATCGCCTTTACCAAGAACTACGACGTGTTTGTCCGTGACGCGGACACCGGCAAGATCTTTGGCGGCGAGAAGTACAAGACTTTCATCACAGGCTACCTGGGAATTCCTGTCTACCTTATCCTCATCTTTGGTCATAAGTTCATCACAAAGTCCCGTGGCGTCAAGCCCCATGAGGCCGACTTCTATACTGGCAAGGACGTTATCGACCGTGAGGAGGAGGAGTTCCTTGCTGCCCAGGCTGCCAAGCGTGAGGCTGAGGGACCCAACCGTGGTGGATGGTTCTACAAGACCTTTGTGTCTTGGCTGTTTTAAGCGCGTATCTATATATAACATTCCGTTTATGTGTATGTGAATGCCCGTTCTCGGGTTATGAGTATATGTAGTCAATATTAGCACGAATCTAGCACATTCTTCATCCTTTAAATTGCCCATTGCTGCTCTGATTGGAATGCCCTTGAAGACTCCGATAAAAACTGTACTTGGAGATCAATTGTATTATAATGCCTATGCATAGCTGCTCTTCCAAGCTGACAACTATCGCTCAATAGATTGTATGTTCTCCCGTCTACAGATCCTTGCCACGTATTCGCCGGATCTGCAATCCGCGCACCGCCTAGTGGGCGAACCTGAAATCCATACGCTGTTGTCCCTCGTCCGTGGTGTTAAGAAGATAATCCTGTTGCTGTTCTCTAGTCAAAGCATTCCACCTCTTCTCGCGAACCTGGTTTCGCCAGATATAAAACCATTTGACCAGATAGAAGAGAACAATATTGGCAGACGTAATATAAAGAATCACTCTGTTTCCTCGGCGATACAATGGTTGGTCATCTTCGCGGAAGATATTGGATGCGGCAATATTTCCGCTCTGTACGGTCATGTTGTACAAAGCCGCACTGATCGCTCTTGTACGCACACTATTGCTATTCTTGGCGTTCCACCCTACAAGAATGGCGTGGCAGTAAGGGTAGCTGAGAAGGCCTGTGATGAGAGCGTATCGAACCCAAGGAGAGATGTCACCAGGGAGAACGACAAGAGCGAGAACCCAAGGGAAGATCCAGATGTTGGATAGGGATGATAGTATGCCTCGCTCTTTTACGCGACCGGAGACCCAAGTGATTATGAGCAAGTTGACCGCGAAGAGGAACTGGGAGGGGATGGCGAGAAGATTGGCTTGGAAGACAGAAAAACCGATCTGACGAAGGATGAAGGAGAGGTAGGTGTTGAAAGGGGAGGGAGGGATGTAGATCATGAGACCGAGGATATACAATGGCCACTGTTCCCAGTCTTTGACGGCTTTCCAGAGCTTGGAAAGATTCACTGCCTCCCTTTTTGGTGTCAGTATAGGATGTTAACAGTTGAGTGGTGTTTGACATACCGGTTATTCATATCGCCCTTGCTGGGATCATCTCGAAGAAGTCTGTTCACCATGATGTACTCCTCGCGCTCAGAGAACCAGCCATCTTTCCCACGGAACCAACTCTTGGTTTGGCATGGGCCTGCAGGCATGAGAACCCATGAGAAGAGCCCGACGATGAATGTACAGATGGCTTCGATAAGGAATCTGAAAACTAGTAAGCTTCAGTTACAAGGGCTAGATTTTGTCGAGCACTTACAGCCATCGCCAACCGCCCCATCCTAATACACCTCTCATCTGAAGAATACCTGCTGCAAGCAGGGAGCCCACAATGTTGCTGGTACTAAGAGCCGTCCAGAAAAAGGCCAATCTGATGGGTAGCTCATTGGACTTGTAAAAGTACGTAAGCCATAGGACGATGTCACTGTGCTTGTCAGACACTGTTACTTGTACAAGTGATGATGAAACTCACGGGATGAATCCACCCATCAAAAGACCTAAGAGAGCCTTGATGGCAAAATAAGCACCTCTACTATGGAGTGCAGCCTGAGAGCCCGCAACGAGGGACCAGCTGCAGATAAGGAAAGGGATCCAGCGATCAGCACCAAGTTTCTTGCTGATCAAACCGCTTGGCAATTCGGCGGAGAGAAAGGAGACCAAGAAGATCTAAATCGCGTGTTAGGGAAAGTATAATATTATGAGTAGAGACGTTACTGACTGTTTGACCGTAGTTGAAGTCATTAGTGTTCATGCCTACTTCTGGTAACTATATGAATAATCAATAGGGCTTCTAGAGGCACTAAGATGGGTGTTTACTTACCATATTGTCAGAAATAGCACGATTGATGTTCCTGCGATGGAAGTCTAGGGCAAGAAACATAACCCAAGCCCATAAACAAATACGAAAGTCGATCTGAGGGAAACGTTTCAACATTAGCGAATGAACTTCAATGAGAAAGTCACCGGTCAAAGTCTTGCAGGTATCATAACAGGATAAGTACGTACCTTTCGAATAAGCTTCTTCTCTTCATGATCCGTCCAAGTAAAATTGGGATCAAATCGGTGACGATTCTCATAATGGGCCTTTTCATAGACCTTTCTCCAACGATCCGCGATTTCTGGATCTGTAAAGGGGTGTTCAACCGATGAAGCAGCAGATTCGTCGCCGCTGTCAGTATGAGATTGGTCCTTGACGTCGACCACTTTGGTAGACCCTTCCCGATCTTCCTTTGTAGCCATTGTTGGAGATGTTCTTGGACCACAGCAATTGTTGTGAGTATGAAGAATGATGAGAAAAAGCCGCGGAGATGTCCAAAGACGAATGGCTCTTCATGGATGCATAGCTGGTTTATAAGAAGCCGAGCTCTCTATGTTCTTCAGATAGATACAGCACTTGAGACTATCGCCTCAATACGTGCTAAGCTACCCATTGCGAAAACTAAAACGGGGCTATCAATGTCGCGATGACCTTTGGAAATCACCTCAAGTCTAGGCCAAGATACGTGCTATAGACCTAGCAACCCACTCAAGGCCCATTAACGCCCCCATAGCTGGTCCGGGATATCAGAATCAAGGTAGCGATCACCCAACCGAGCTGAATCTTTGATCTTGGCCGATTAAGGGTTCGGATCGGGCTATTGTCTGCATGCATGAAGGGCCATAGACACCATTAGCCAATAACGACTCTTGGATAAGGCTTCTTCAGCCAATATTAAACTAATTCTCATTGAGCCGACAGTGGTTACAGTCTACGATGTTGAATTAGACTAGAATGGTAGCCTATTGAGGGGAAATTGATATATCTCATAACGATAGATATGGCGTGCTGGCCAAGGGGGATGATCGGGCCAATCGTTGAAAGAACCGGCCGAGAACCCGTGAAAACCCAAGATCCAGAATTGGACCCGAGATTTTCTGATTATCTTTAGCAAGTCTACAATTTAATAACTCAGTAAGATAGATACAACAGACGGGAGTCAAATCTGTGGTACTCAGGAGTATGATTTAGGAACATTCGCCTCGCATAGTGTAAGTCTGGGTCAACTGTAACTCGTCTATATCCAACCGCATACAACATCGATAAATTCAAAGCACTCAATGTACGATAAATAGAACCTTTAGGTAATCATGTGCTAACCGAGATATCAATATGTTGCATTGTTGGTACTTGATGGTCGCGTTGCGTGATCCTTCCCCAGCCATTGCGACAGCCACCAGTTTGTTCTCTATCCGACGTATCGGCATTGCGTAATACCTTCTTCTAGCATCAAGATACAGTAGTTTCTTTTCTGTGAGTGCTTACGTCCATTCTGGGGTCGCATCGCACCTCTATCTCATGAATTGCGTGATTTACATCTAACATGAGCTTACACATTGTTGATCGACGCGATGGATGCTACACTTGCGCGATGCCTTCTTAGCCCGAATTGTTTCCGAATTTATCATTGATGATCGATACGGTACATGGTCATGACGGATGCAAGTTCCCGAACTTGTATTTCCGCACGTTGAGAACATCACAGAGAATTGGTCGGTCGCTGGGAATCAGTCATATATATAAAGGCTGCAACTATCTCTAAACTATGTGCTGCTCTACAATTCCAAACACAGACCTGACACTTACATAACGATCCTATATCATACATACAATGGCTCCTTCAGCTGTCGAGACTACGACGAACCTTGTCTCAGATACACCAAAAGTAAAGCTATACTCTGGCCACGTCGAGGGCGCTTATAAAGAGCTAGCGCCTACTACATACACCCGAGAAGCTGAGGAGAAAGGCATCGATGGCCATGCTGCTGCCAAAGTAAGCCATCCAGAATCATTCATTAATGGTACATATACTGACTCATCAGTATCCCAATTATCTTCCCACATGGAACAAAGACCAAGTCTATCCTCCCCTCGAACCCTTCGAGCACTACGATCATGGCAAAGACGCAGATCCCAGCTTTGCCAACCTCATAAAGTCTGACACCAAGGTCTCTCACCTCACTCCTACTATCGGTACTGAGATCGAAGGCGTTCAGCTGAGCGGTCTCTCCGATGCTGGAAAAGACGAACTCGCTCGATACGTCGCTGAGCGCAAAGTCGTAGCTTTCCGAAACCAAGACTTTGCAGACCTTCCCATCTCCGAAGCTCTCAAATTCGGAGGATATTTCGGTCGTCACCACATTCATCCTACCTCTGGCTCTCCAGAAGGTCATCCCGAGATCCATCTCGTCCATCGAAGTGCAGGCGACAAGTCATATGAGGACTTTTTCAAGACACGTGTGAGCTCTGTTGCGTGGCATTCTGATATCACATACGAGGAGCAGCCTCCTGGAACCACATTTCTTTACGTGCTTGACAACCCTGACACTGGAGGTGACACCCTCTTTGCCAACACCGTCGAAGCCTATAACCGCCTATCGCCTACTTTCCAGAAGCTCTTACACGGGCTCAAGGCGACGCATTCTGGTATTGAGCAGATTAACGCTAGTGTGAAGAAGGGGAGTGTTAAGCGTCGTGAGCCTGTGGTCAACGAGCATCCCATCGTACGAACACATCCAGTCACGGGAGAAAAGTCCCTCTATGTCAACCCTCAGTGTGAGTAGTACTATACCAAGTACAATGTCTGGGAAGATCACTGACGCAGTTACTAGTTACACGGAGCATCGTTGGGCTTAAGAAGGAAGAATCCGATGCCATCCTCAACTTCCTTTTCGAGCACATTGCCTGGGGTGCAGACTTCCATGCCCGCGTCAAGTGGCAGAAGGGAACTGTTGTGGTTTGGGATAATCGATCGGTTCAGCATACTGCTATTCTTGATTGGCACTCTGGTCAGCGCAGACACTTGGCGCGAATTACACCTCAGGCCGAGAGACCCTATGAGACACCTTTTGAGGGATAGATCGAGTACGATATAGATGATGAAGCAATACATGAACCATTTCCATTTTAGCCCTGAAGCCACCTCCTTTGGTCCACTCATAGGCGTGATTGAAGAGGCGTCGTCGATCAACGCCAGGGCTGTTTGGCTGAAGCTACTTCTCGAACATCATAGCTCTTCTCCTCCAATTCCACTACATAAAGTGCCTTATCACGACGCCATCCACGTGGAAGAAGAAGGATTTGAGATAAACTTCACTCCACGGCCATCGGCATGTCGTCAAGACTTCCAGAAGAACGTCGCCACAATGTGTAGAATATGAAACTGAGTCGCACCATTCTTACAGATCTTGGGCTAACGACGATCCTCGAAGCAAAGGAACCTCGAAATCTGAAGCTAGAATAAATCGCTGCCCCACAGACGATGTCGATGTACGCCGGATATGTTATGGGTTCGGCGATGGCGATGGGTGACTACATTCCAAATCCACTGGGCTAGCTGCCACTCACTTACACGGGTGAATGTTCCTCGGGCATGTAGTTGGCAGTAAGCCGGGGACTCGGGATGACTTAAAAAGGTGCCGAGGGTACGCCACAAATTGACATTTGACTATGCCAAGACTTGGATGTTGAATAAGTGGAAATAGTCTCAGGTGAACCACGCGTAAGTGAGATGTAAGATGAGACAATTCCTGAATCTCATTGCAAGACTTGACAATCGTTCAAGTGTATCAACTCAATAAATACATTTATCTTATTCGGAGACTTCCTATGATGCTCAAATATATCATCTACAGTTCGATCTCTATTCCATATTCGCTGCATCGAGTCTAGTCTCAGGAACAACTGGAATTTTGCCACAGGCACTACTAAAGACACAACGCATCTAGAGTCACATAGCTTCAAACTTACAAGATTTCAATCACTAGAAAGTAAACTTTAACGATAAAACGTGGGCCGATCATAAAGGTCGGGTATAAGATGGTGAGGTGTCTCTCCCGTTTGCGGATGTTGTCTCAGTCTCTCTTTAACCACCAGCGCAACAACTTGAAATTTCCCTATTCTCTTGTTCTTTGATCTTATTACCTTTCACAGGTCAAGTCCACTCTTTTGAAACCAAAAAGTGATCGGGTTGAAACCAGCATATATACGTATACACTCACACAAATCGTATAACACATACATACAAAATGAAGGCTTCACTCGCCTTTTCTATCCTGGCATGCGCCATTACTACCACAGCTACAAGCCTTCACCGCCGAGCTGACGCCTACCTCCCTGCTGCTGGTATTCCCAAGGGCGGATACAACGCTTACGGAGGAAACTATGATCATCCCGAGACGAACAAGTTTCAGCCCGTCGGTCAGAAGCAGGCTTCTAGCTCCACCTCTGGCACCAGCTCAAGCAAAGACAACACCAAGGAGGCGACGACTGAGTCGACTTCCAAGTGTATGTCAAAGAGCAAGCTTGAGTCTATCGTCAACAAGTACGTCTCTACCTTTTCGGGTATCACCGACGGTGGAGCATTGGCGAGGACCATCTTCAACGAAGACGTAAAGTTTTACTCGCAGTCTGTCTGGTGGACTTCATCTTCTAAGAAGATCGACAAGTACGCCAAGGTAAGCACTTCCTGATTCTCCCCTCTCAAGGCATCGTACTTACTCAGATACCATAGAACGACAACTTTCCTCCCGTCTTCAACAACCTCAATGAGCTTATCAAGGGCAACACTGAAAAGTCCAATGACCCTAGCGCTTTCATCAAGGGTCCTATTTCCTACGGCTGCAACAGCTTCACCTTCTACTGGAAGGGTGACTTCGAGGTGCCTCGCGGCAGCAAGCGCGGTCGAGGCAACGGTATTGACATGGTCTTTCTGAGCCCCAACACTGGCAAGATTAAGAAGGCTTACTCTGAGTACAACACCCTCAACCAGGTTTACAACTGGGGTGCTCACATCACTTGGTCGAAGGACGATGTTTGCTGTGACTGCCCTGTGGTGTTTGATCCAAAGTGCAAGTGCAAGTAAACTAGTTGCTTGAAGAAGCTTTTGTGGTCGGCTTTGAGGTTAGATTTGTAAAATAGCTGGTACAAGGATAGAGGTCTAGGAGTTTGAGGCTCTGTGTTTGGGACTGGATATTGCTATACTTAGACAGGCGTTCAATGCACATACAATCTTTTCTAATTGCAGTCATCTACGAACGTCGAGTGATACATATCTCGTGAAACGATAAACTTTCAACTTCTGCCTCAGTCTGCTATAGTCGACTAGAAACTCTCGAATCATCACCCAAGAACACATTAACCAGCTTCGAAAACTCATCCGCATACTGATAAAGGAACCCATGTCCAGAATCAGGGTACAGATGCAGCTGCGCCTGGGCATTCTTCATCTTCCTCCACATAACAATACTATTTTCCGTCGGCAGCAAAACGTCGTCGCTCCCTGTTTTGCGTCAGTAATTCCACTGCTACAGTGACACATCCAACTTACCATTCGCAATCAAGACAGGTATTCTCAGCTCCTCAAGCCGATCGTAAGATGCATCCTTTGCTTGCTTTGGATCCATAAATTTTGCGAAGGCAATCGCCTGTCGATGAGAATTTGCTGGGTCAACGTGCCCAGTCCTATCCTTCCTCGCCCCCGTGATTCGCTTCCATGCTGCTTCGCCCGCTGCTTTACTCTTTTCTGACACGCCAAACATGCTGACCATAAACGCCTCTTTGTGCTCTTCTTCGGTCTGGGCCTTCTTGAGAAGATTGAACGGCGTCAGATCTGGTGCTGATACTGTGCCCTCGCCACTACTAGGCATCGTTCCGCAGAGGATGAGACGACGGACGAGACCTTGTCCATTAAGAGCAACAAGCTGCGCCACGCATCCACCCATAGAAAAACCCATCACATCAGTTTTCGTGATACCGAGTGCTCGTAGGACGTTTATGTAGTATTGCGCCCACATAAAGTATTGCTTAGGGACTTCTCCCTCTGAGCGGCCAACGCCAGCATTGTCAATCATGATAATAGGCCGCTGAGCCGCGATTGGATTTATAAGTGCTGGGTCCCAATGGTCCATTGTTCCCCTTTTCTAGTCAGTCTTGAATCTATGTTTGTAATTACAGAGATACTCACCTAAAGTGCATACACAGCGTGAGAGGCACGCCATTGTCTGAACCAAAGCGTCGGTAGGCGAATTTGATGCCATCTACAGTGATGAATTGGTCTTGGGCGGTTTCGTAAGTCGACATTTTTCGAAGTTCTCGTTTTATTATTTGTTCAATTGACTAAGTTAAGCTTACTATTGGAAAATGCGACTGTTGTTGTATTGATATATAAACACAAAAAGATGCCGAGGTTCGTCGTCGGCTTAGGACGTCAGCTGATCTGGGGAACCCTGTAACCCGACGAGCTTGTGTTCCAGTCATCTTGATAGCCCAGCTTCAAATGCGTTCTGCGAAAGCCAGAGGCAATATGTATCGCAGCCTGTTCAATGGTTCTACCCATTCAAACAGGTTGCATAATAATCCTCACACAGAGCAAGCTTGACAGAAACATTAGCCTAGACCCTTTACTAAGTCGCCTAAGCTATCCTAAAGTCCTTTGTCATCCCTTATGCCTTGGTGTAATGTCATAACTAATGTACGGATTATTTTGCAACCTGCCTGCCATTGCAGTTTGTTGCAGATGGGAAGTATTCTTGCTTTTGAAGATCAAAGATCGCAACAACAGCCCGACTGTTCGGAGCAGATTATTCCATGTGTTTATTAAACTTTGAGATTTCTCGCCAACTCGTATCAATACACTCGTCTTGGACCCAGTCAGGCGTTTCTAATGCGCTTTGCCTTTGTATGTTACAAGCATCCCTAACTATTACGAGCATCGTGAGCTGTCAACACGGCACCGGTCAGATACGAGACTGTGAGGACAAATAGCAGTTGTTTCCACCAGCTGAATCATCCAAGCACCCCGATGAACGTCTTGAAGTCTGTGCTGCTAATGCTCAATGATCCAATCCCACGGGCCAGGAGGGCAAGGATGCCCACGAACTGGTTGAAGCATTGGCTGTGCGACAAGTACTACCAGACATCGGCGGCATAGCTGTAGTTCTCGGGGGCAGGAGGTACCGGCATATATCGAAGTATTCCACCAAATCTTATAGGCCCTCTAAGATAACCTTCAAGAGAGATAAGGCCAACAATAGCACTGCACACGAACATGGCTGAAAGTAGGTGGTGTTTCTTTGGTGGTGATGGTGGTTGCAAGGCAGTATCTCTTTCGTGGGAATCTGTTGCGTGGTTGGGTATTCGATAACTGTCTGAAAATGTAGCAACGAAGGGTACGAGAAAAGTGTTGCAGATTGTCGAGTGTATGTTTGCACGAGGATAAGTCACAAGCCCTTCCCTTTAATAATTTGAGAGTTTACATCGATTGAGAATGGGAGCCAATAAGCTTTATATTTACGACTTTATGAATTTAGTTGGAAAAGCATTGTGCACAATGGCAAATGTGTAGTCAACATAGAGTTCTATCGAGTTGTCACCTTGATTAATCTTCTCAAGATCAGGCAAGGAGGATATGGCAATGGGACCCTTGACTCTTGATATCATGAAGGTAGTGTACGTTTTAGATCTCAAAAGCCCTTGCGCACATTTCGAGGGCTGTGAATCACACCCTTACTCTGTGAGTCACAAAACCTAGAATGCGAGAACGAGCACAGATTAGGTTTACATGGACAACAAAGAACCTTGTTTCTTTCTTGTGACATGTATTACATTTCTGCCACCTGGCAAAAGAAGCCCACGGAAGAGCTGAAGCTCACACGATAGAGTTACTTGCCTGCCATCTAAGTTCCGAAGTTATGAGATGAGCTCTGCAAACATGAGCGATCTGATCTACTCTAGATTCAATAGATGGATACGTCTCCTTTGCTTCTAGAGGTGAGTCACCAAGGTATAAATAGAAGAGTTCTTGGCCCGAGAACACCTTCCTCGACCACCTTCTTCCATCACATCTCGGCGTCAACTCGCAGTCGCTTCTATACTGATCAAAATTGCTCCTCTAAGAACCGGGCATCTTCCTTTCTCTTCATCTTTCTCTTTCAATCCAGGCCCGCGCCATCCATTCTTACGGCTAGCACATCCGGTAGTTGAGTTGTTAAACAGTCCCTGGCGGATTCCGACTTCCATAGCCACCGCCCTCCTCCCTCCCAGAGACCCTGGGAAAATCTTCTTAACGCCCGCTCGAAATATGGATGTATCTCGGCAGACTTCTTTTTACCATCGTCCCTGGTACCGGCATTCTTTTACGCCGGTGGCCATTTTCACGACTGGGATCTCCATTGGTCTTTGGCAATGGATTCTCTTCCCCAATACCCCCAACATTGCTTTGCGGTGGATGGTTAAGAAACCCCTGATTTTAATTCTAAAATTTGTAATGGCGTTCTTCGCCGGCTTTATATGGTTTCTTGAGCTGTGGGGGCCATTGGAAGACAGTGAGCAGTGAAAGCAGTGAGCCAACTTCTCTGTATTCAGGGCTCTTGGGCAGGTCGCAGAATATTCTGTCCGGGCAGACAGATTGACAGAAATAATAGTCTAAACTCTGTACAAAGTACCCAACATCATCCTAAAGTTCTTTTTCACCCCTCAGGTTATCATAGTTGTAGAGCAAGGCGGGTGATATCTTTAACCCTTTGGCTCTAGAAACTTGTGATATGAACCCCAAGCTGGATTCGTTCAAAGACAAGATCGTTCGTCATAGAGTGACCAAGAATACCTATGTTACTATAAAATACACCCCCAGTGATAATGCTATGAAGTAAAAAAGAGCAAATCACTAAATGCCGGGTATCGACGAGTAGTATAAAATAAGCGAAATCACCCTTTCCTCCATAGAAACGCACACACACAGATACTATAACATAGAGGGTTGCTCGTTCATTGCTGAGCCATTTCGTCTCATCATCCAACTGCTACCATACCATGAAACCGCCGAGCAACAATGCACCGCCCACCCGTACCAAAAATCCTCATCATAAGCCATCTCCGTTATCGTGCAAAAACCTTAACCACGCCGTCGCCGCCAGCGCTGACAACCCATTTTCCATCCTGACTCCAGACACAAGCACAAATTCCTTCACCACGCATCACTCGGTGACTTGTCACTTCTTGTGTGCACGTTCTCTTTTCGAGACTCCAGAAGCGGAGCGAGGCATCGTGGCCGGCGCTGACAAGTTCACGTCCATCGGGGCTGAGAGATAGACTGGAGATGGCATCTGGGTGGGCAATCATGTTGTATGTACATTGACCTGAGCGTTCATTAGTATTTGGTTCTAGTGACTGAGCAAAGTACTTACCGCTGTTGGCGTCGAAGAACCGGATAAAGCGATCTTCGTGGCCAGAAATGATGGTGCCCTCTACGCCTGAACCGGCCATTGAACGTCCACCGCCAGTAGCACCAGAGCTGGAATCTTCCTCGCCCATGCTACCACTGTGGTTCTGGTTAGCCTGGTCAAGACCGATTGTTGTAGCCACGACAGCGTTGACACTGGTCTTGATGGTCTGGTCGTATGTCTCCAAGCTATCCATATTGCCGATCTGTTCTCCGGTTCGTGTGTCGTAAACAATAATGGCGGCATCTGAGTAAGATACAACGAAAGATTCGCCAGTGGGGCCAAGAGGTGTAATGCATGTCGGACTAGCTGTAGAACCGTCCGATCTCGAGATGTTGTGAACAAGGGTGTGGTTGAAAGGCGAGTTTGATGCAATGGTAGCTTGAGGGGTGTTGGGGAACGCGCTGCCAGAACTCATCGAGTTACCCCGAACTCTGCCTCCACGGCCGGTCATGGCTCGGTTCGTTCCAGGTTGTGGCGAGCTCAGCTGCGGAGGTGCGCTTACTGACCACAAACGAACACTGCCGTCTGCACCACCAGACACAACCAAGATGCGATCGGCGTTGCCGTAAGGACTTGAGTTTCCGAATATTTGACCAAGAGTTGCCGGGAGAACGCAAATAGCCCACACAGCATCTGTATGGCCTTCCAGAGTCGCTTTGGGGTCAACCCTTCCACGTTCCCAAACCCTGATGGTAGCATCTTGACCGCCAGAGAATATCCAGCCGTCGCCAATTGCGCGACCTCCAGTCGAGAAGTTTGGCGAAGGAGACCATGATGTCAGGCAAAGAATCGCACCCGAGTGACCGCGGTGTGTAAAGTTGGCCGTTACATCAAGATCTGACGCTGTGTGCGCAAGACTTCCAGCATGACTGTCTAGCCTGGGAATGTGGAAACGCTTGATCATACCATCGTCTCCACCGGTGCAGATTTCTGGCTCGCCTGGGCTACCTCCTCCAGAAAATATGATTGTCCGAACAGTATCAAGATGGCCTCGTAAACCGAATCTGAGCTTGAAATTACCACTCTCAGCCTTTTGCGCTGCCAAAGCTAGTTCATGGTCGGCACTCCGTCGTCTGGACATGGAGCCTTTTCTTCGGTGAGAACTGTCTCGCCGTCCTGGGGACTTGGGCAGGTTGTCAGCGGTAGGAAAGGCATCCGTATCGGGTCTGTTCGGTTGTGACTGGTTAGACTGGGAGTTTCCAGGTTCAGGGAATGTACCCTCTGGGAAGTCCCATCCGTCGTTCTCTGGTGGCGCAGAGTGCTTCTCCCTGAGCTCAGCGGGATCTTCCATTCCACCTAGAACTTCCGCAGCATGGTTGGCTGGAGTAACATGCTCCTCAACTGGTCGAGAGGTTACAGATACAGGGGTGGGCCAGTCGTTGTTGTTTTGATACATAACAGGGGGATGCTCAGCCGAGGAACGGACCATAGGTTGAGGCTGCATCTCCTGCTGCTTCTGCACAAACTGAGGCTGCTGGTTTTGTGGGTGAGGTACATGGTTTTGCTGAGGTATTCTCGAGTTCATCTCCTGGACATGGTTCTGAGCATTTCGAGTGGGTAGCTGGAACTGCCGCTCCATGGGTTGGGGAGCAGGCATGCCAAATGCCTCAACTTCACGCAGATCCTCCATTATCGGTAGCGGGGGAGATTCTCGAGGGGGTTGCGGGTTTGCGGGGGTTATCATAAGGTACATAAATTCGGATTGGCACTGGTCGAGGAAGGTCTTGAGATCCTGTCGTTGAGCTTCCTCATCGCCACGATCGAGCTTCTCGTAGTTAACACCATCGACCCCAGGAACAGGCATATCCTCCAAAGAAGCTATTGCAGTGTTAGTGTATTAAATCGATATGTTAGGGGTGTTGCTCACATCTTAGCTTCTCCTGAATCTTTGCAGCCCGGTCGTTCTTAGCAGCCGTTTCCGCATCGACAGCCTCCTGTCCCTGAAGCTGAGCTGTCTGCTCCTTGACCTTGCGCTCCAACATAGTGACGTACTTCCTCAGCACGCGCTGTGTAGCATCGGCTCTCCGCGCCTGACCCTCAAGGTTGGCAATGCGGCCCTTCATCTCCTGCTTCTCGATCTCCCAAGAGTTCCTATCGCGCTCATGTCGGTGCCATTCTGTCTGCAGGAAGCGCATGACACCCTGGAGGGTATATTCGGTGGCCTGGGGCAGGTTGGAGCCATTGCCCTGCATCATGGGCCCCATCTCCATTCCGCCCACGCCGTTCCCAGCATTTGGGCCCATCGCGGTGCGCCTCTCTCAATTGGGCGGGTGCATGGAGGTTCGAGTCGGTAAGGGAGAGAGAACGTTGACGACGAGCGAGTGCCGGTTCGAAGTCGGACAAGCTCGGTGCCGTGGATGGACTGTGATGTGATGTGACGAAGCGAAGCGAGGCTAGGTTGGAAGCTCTGCGCAACGAAGCAAAGAACCTTGGCACGTGTTATCGTTTCCGGCGAAGATTCGGGTTTGGACAATAGCTGTAATGACAGTCAGGTCGTGATATCGTGGTTTGCTTTATGTTGGTCGTAAATCGGAAAAAAGTCGACGTCAAGTCGTGTGCTGCTAAGAAACCAAGCTTGACAGTGCCGGTACTTGGAGGTGCATCTGTTGTGCTGTCCTGTGCTGTACTTCCACGCTGCTAGTTGGTCCTACCTATCCTCTGTATCGCTGCTTTGCCGCTGAGATTTTGACCAATCATGGCTGAACAAGCTGGGAACTTGGGAGCGTGAGGCTGCCAGGCATCAACTTTGTTATACCCCTGGAGATCACCAACACATTGACAGGGAATCTTCTTAATGACAGCTAACAGAAGAAACAAAGTTAAAGGATCAGTTTTGCCAGCAAATCATAGCTTGTTCATGCGACCCACGTTTCAATCTCGAGCCTATCTACTGAAGGTAGATATGATGCTCTAATATGTGTAGCAGGTATTCTGTCAGTAACAAGAAACCCAACTCCAAACCCCACCAGTCAAATACAGCAACAACCGCTAGATTTAATACCAATGTCTCAGAACTCCATTTCCTCAACTTCCATACCACAATCCACGCAAGTTTTAACCGTCATACCGTCCTCGTTTTCGACAGTTCTTCCCCACTCATGCACATGTTTCCCTCCACCTATTGCATCTCCAAATTTACTTGCCCCAGACTTGCTTAGATTTCCAGCTTGTCTGCGGAAAGCGTCTGTCCGTGTCTTTTTCTTCAAATCCAGTAGTTTCTCCTTGAATTTGGCTTCTTTGCGTGCCTTCTTCTGAGTCTCACGCTTCTCGTACTCGGCGTCTAGTGCCTCCGCTGAACCCCATTTCGTCTTGATCGCATACTCTTCTACTTGACACCGAAGGAACAGCATCATGTCGTGCCAATGAGACTTGTGTGGATTTGGCTTGGAAAGATGAGGTAATAGTTCGGGGTCTCGTAGTTCGGCTGTCTTATGTTAGTGGTGGTGGACTGAATGTCTGGTGACACAACTCACGATCTGTAAGCAGATAGTCTTCTTTGCACTCAGTTTTGGTCAACAATGAGTACTTCTCCGGATACTTTTCCTTGCATTTATTGCAGACGGAAAGGTGGAAAACTTCCTCCCACACAAAATCGATCTCCAGGCTCTTGCAGTCTCTACACTTCTTGCGTGTTTCGTCGTCGGCGAGAACACTGAGACCTGGCTCAAATGGTCCCGCCTTCTGTCGCTTCAGGTTCCGTATTAGTTGCATTCTTTCCCATTCCTGAACGCTCATGTGTTTCGGTCGCTGCTCTGCGTCGGCCTGTCCTGGCTTCTTGCCACCGAGAGCATAGTTATGGGGATCATCTTCTGTTGACAAAAATCCACCCTTTGTATCGGTCATAGCGCTCATATTGTAATCAACGAACTTCGTGAACTTGCGCGCAGGCCGCAGTGACTCGTCGTCGCCCTTATTGCGCCCATCTCGATTTGTTCCCTTAGTCTCTGTTGTCGAGATGGAGCTATATGGTCGCTTTCCGTTGGCGGTTTTGGAAATGTAGACATCTTCTGTTGGTACAAAACCAGCAGAGCTTTTAGGAATTTCGGGAACAGTGCCGGTTGCTCGCTGCTCAGCTTCACGCTGGTCTCGAATTGCCTTTGCGCGGAGTCGGTTTTCTTCCTAGTTAAGAGTCAGCACCCTAGGAAAAGCACAATGTCATGTCATCGCACAAACATACTATGCGCTTCGTAAATTCTGGGGTAGGAGGAGTGATGGCAGGCGCAGGCTTTGTCGCCCGGGGTGGCGTAGATGGTCGCTCCATGACAGAATGAAGTTTTAAAGAATGTCGCGAGACGAGTTGGAGGGGTGGCCACGAGTTTTGCAATACAGCTGCAAGATTTAGCGAGGACAGTTGCAGCAGCCTGCAAATTGGAGAAAAAGAATGCAGGAGGAAAATCAGGGTCCAAGTAGCTTCGGTATGACGGCGATATGTGGCGGAGGGGCGGATTTGTCGCGATCTAGAGGTCCGAATTATGTCACCAATTAACACGAGAAAACGTGACTACAAGTCACACAGATTCGGCTGAAGCCAACAAGTAAGGTTCTCATGGATTAGAGCTTGATTTTATCATAACGGTATTCAAATCGTACACGTGAGATTTCATTTCGCGAATTGCTCAAAATTCCATTCTATTCGCCACAACACAAATGCTTTTTGCACATCACACCTGTATTATAGTACAACCAGGGTCTATTACAACCGTAGCTAGAGACCCAACCCAGCCAAAGAAATATGAAATCATCCTTTCGATGACAACATTTTACTCCTCCTTGGCACCACCACGGCCAGCGCGCTCAGCAGCCTCAACGGCCTTCTTGTCGCTCTGGGCAGGGCCACCCTGCATGGCGCTCATGAAGCCGGCGGGCTGCTTGAAAGGACGCTTGAGGTCACCGGCGGCAGGCTTGCCGAAAATGTGGATCTTGACCATGTTGTTCTCGAAAGCGCTCTTGAGGGGGATGATGCTCTGGATGAGGAGAGGGTTGGTGTACTTCATGTACAAGTGCATGAAAGCCATCATGGCCATACCCATGGCCTGACCACGGAAAGCGGTGCGGATCTGCTCGTTGTCGTAGGCGTGGATGGTGGTGGTGACGAGCTTGCCCTCCTCAGTGGAACCCATAGGGGCGGGCTCGACATACTTGAGGGTGGTGAGGTCTGTAAAGCTACTGTTAGCATTGCGCTGTTTTGAGGTTGCCTCGCGGAGGCTACGGAAAGTATATCGTACCCTTCTTCTTGTTGATCTTCAGCTGGGTGTAGAAGTAGAGAGCAGCAATGATGACGTTGCTGGCAAGGTAGACAGCGCGGACAACGTTGAGCACAAAGGGATCATCGAAGGGAACGCGCTTGGACACCTGCATCATACCCAGGATGATGACCAGGTTGGTGCTATCGCGAAACATGTCAGCATTCTTGTTGCCAATTGTCCCTCTCTGCGCGTTTGCGCCACCATGAAAGAGCTTTGCGACCAGCTGTCGCGTGAGTAGTTGTAATACTTACATCTGAGGAGAGAGAGCCATCTTGATTAATGGATTAAAGACACCGGTGAAGAAGGATTGGGTTGAAGACGAAAGGAAACGAGGCAATGCCAAAAAGTTGGGGTTGAAGGAAGCAAAGCAAAGATTAAAGTGCGGGATGAAATGGAATGGGGATGTCTTTGCTGGCCTTTTGGAGAGTGGACTGTGGCTTTTGCCGCACCCTTAGCCCCCTTTGGCCACTGTGGGGAAGACTGCATGCAGAAAGGACGAGACAAGTCATTTGTTAGTTATCTGTCTTGATTTTTCGGTTTTAGGGGACCTTATCTCTGTCAGAGCCCCCTAAGAACCTACTGTCGGGTCCTGCTAGGCACCCGAGCCTCATTACTCCATTCGTTCTTCTGTCTTCCCGCCGCTTCCATCCAACGTTAGGATCGGGCTTAATCAAAGCTACACATCCGACCTGCCGTCTTTGGACCTGTTCCCTTCAATTCAAGAGGTTTAGTTGCTCAGTATGAACACCAACGAACAACTGAATAGACACGAGTCCCATAAAGTTATGAAAATCGATTTCTTTGACGACTTACTTTAGCAAGAAATCGCAGCAAGCTGATACGACAATTGCTGGCAAGAGATCAGAACAATTCTTAATATCGTATCAGTTCAGTGCTGTTCGAGTGAACAGCACGACAGAATTAAGAATGGAACAAAGACACCACATACTAGTGGTTCTTGTTCTACCAAGACTATGGCGCTTTCATTGTTGAGAAAACACTCAAAGGTTGTCAGCAAGGCTTTCTTCTCAGACTCGATACTTATAACATGGAAGGTTGTGAAGTGAATATGACAGAAAGTAACAATATCAGAACTCAGAAACTACAGCACCAGTCAATAACCACAACTCCTACTCGAGACTATTTTTGCATACCCAGGTTTGTATCACGCGACAAACCACATCATGTCGTACTCATCCCAACGCTACGATCTTGACGCTGCCGCCGCTAGGAAGCGAAGCCAGTCCTTTTCACGAGACCGTGACCATGGATACTACAGCCAACATAGCAACATTCGTGCTCATGGTGACTACTATCGCGCGCCGACGGTTTCGCGCAAACCCTCTTATGGAAAGAGTGAGAGTCGTCCTTACAAGAAGAGAGCTGAACGCTCTCGATTTCAGAGAGAGGTCAGATCAAGGGAGGGAGACCGTTCTTACGCAGATCATGAAAGAAGACGCTCATCAAGTAGTAGAGGGGTGCCTTCAATCAAGGAAGACCGCCGCCACGAGGGAGCAAATGAACGCTCTCCATCCACACGGGACGTCCCTCCTCGGAGGGGAAGCCATTCTGATCCGGGAAGAGAGCGTCCTCATCCCGATGAGGCCTCCAGGGGAAGCAGTTCAAGGAGAGGTGATCGTGGTGATCCAAAGAGCAGCGCTCGATCGAGAAGAGAAGATACCTCCCACCAGGATGGTAAGTTCTCCCATCTAACCCCCGCAGAGATCAACACCTTCCGGAACAGTGGTCGGGCGTCACAACCCACCTGGGGAGCTTCAACATATGGTACCTATGTTTTGCCTCTTGAATCCAAAGGACAGCATGGAACCATGGATCCCACAAAGTGTACTTGTAAATGTTGCCCGCATCCAGTGGGCATAGCCCACAACCACAACCATCATCGGGACCAAGATTCCAGGATGTCTTCCAAACGGACGGGCACAGCATCCAAACGCAACAAACGCACCTCAGAGGGCAGGTACCTCATCCAGGTAATTGACCAGTCAAGAAGCACATTGAACCGGGAGAATGGTCCTACATATCCGATTTCTCTCAATCCCCATGCATCATGTGATCGCATTGCCTCCTTCTTGGCACCGGAGGAACGTTACGCCAAGGTCATCGTGCATTGGGATAATGGGAGAGTTCAGAAACTAGATAACCAGATCGCAATGGAAGATCTGATCAGGCATGCTGAGTTTCTCGAAGTCAGAGAGATCAAAAGCGTGCATTGGGCAGCATGACACACCAGATGTGAAGGATTGTAAGAAAGCGGGTAAACTGGAAAACAATTGAGGATTATGGTGATAGGAGATGCATACAGGTAAGTAAGTCAGTCAGTCAATTAGTCGACTTGGATGGATATACGAGGTGATAAACTCTGAGGCCTGCTTTGTGAGAGTCTCATGATGGTCCAGTGATGAGGGGAGGTTCCAAGAATGACAGCCTCAGCCTCCACAGTCTGCCTAAATTCGAACCACCCACCGTTATCCCACCATTCAGATAGCGCGCCGTGCCGTACAAGGCTGATACGTGATATCAGCCCAAGGTGCAACTTTGATACAGTATCATGATACACTCACAGCCCTGCCACCCCCTATTGAAACACTGCCGATGACTGACTTGTACTCTGTTTGGATTGCTTTCCTCTTATGCAACCACTGTAGATCGTATTGCTGCCCGTGCAATCTGTTGTACATACCTAGGTACTTTCAGTTGGATTGCAGCAGGTCCGCCTAGATAAGATAGAGATAAAATAAGCCCCCGCTATGGATGACTCAACTCCCCGGTCTTTTAGAGGAAATATGATACGATAAAATTATAGATTGGGGTTAATTAATGTTATGACGTTCAAGGGTTAATTACCATCTAACTGTTCTTCGGCTTGACTTACCGGCTTGTGGAGGCTTTTGCCTAAAATTGCGGCGCTGCGTTGTTTTAGTTTACCATTTCTCTCTCCACGTTACAGACTAACAACCAACAGCAGAAATGAAGTTTTTCTTGACAAAGCCAACAGGGTTCAACCAACAGCAATTGACCCAGACCGAGCGTTGATCAGTACCGTATTACTGTAGATCACATGGGATGCAAGGCACATTAAGGACATTTCTTGTTTTGGTCAGTCGAGGAAGACATAGATGGCCAGACGTGGCAAGCTCCCGGTGCTGTGTATAAGCACCAAGCGCCCAAGATGGGGGCCGCTGCAAATGCAGTGTTACACCGTCATACTATCAATATCTATCTACATATACTAGAACATGACATACACGGGCTGGGTATGCGGGCACAGCCACCCAGACCGTAGCCTTGGGGCATTCTCGAATAGACCGTTTTCGATAGGTATGCCGCGCCTTTATGTATGGAATATGGAGTACATGAGAATCGAAGGAATTGAATGCCTCGGCTCTGCATGAACCGGGCCAATCACACCACAGTGAATCAATCAAACCAGGGAAAAAAGGGCCCCAATCGCAACGCTACTCTACTCTACTTGGTCTCTACTCAACTCCAACTCACATAAACCTAACTTTAGACTACAAGGTTACCACAGAGAGATCCTGCCGAAAAATCAGGCAGCCTTTCCACTCCCTTAGCTTCTAAAACAAGAACGACGTAATAGATTCCCATACCTTACATATGCAAAACGAGAGAAAAAAGACACCCCTGGACCGGCATTGCGAACGGATCCTTCTGGTGATTTAGGGCCGGACACTTAAACGGAGACCCGGGCAATCACATAGATCGGGATGACAGGGGTACCTCAACTACATGGTGCCTATCCCATGAACGGGAGCCTGGCAGTGCGGCTCGGCACGATGCTCTCATGTCCACACGAGGATGGGGTCCCTTTTTTTCTGAATTTCTCTCAATGGCAGATGTTTAGAAGGAAGGGTGCTGGGCTCTCGTGGCTGCCTATAAGACCCTCTAGCTTGGCCATGATCCATAAGAGATGGCCCCTCGGAGGTTTATAAGACGCCATAAGTTGCTTCCTGTCAGGCAGAAAACAAGTCACACAAGTCTTTCAAGGCCAAGGGCAGTTTGATATACATATACAGCTGGATATTTACATCTATCTTTGCACGCTAGTTGCTTATTATCACTATCATCTTTATACTCTCGTTTCTTATTCTATGGGTCACCGAGATTCACTCTCTCTTTGGACGCCAAGAACAGTCATATATACAGACACACTTACACTTACACATACTGCAAACATGTTTGGAACGTGGAAGTACGATCCTGAGACGGATGAGGTTCAGAGCGTTCGCAACGGCTTCGATCCTGTCACAGCCCGCTCTAGTTCCCACCAGGCATGCGATAGATGCCACGAGAAAAAGGTATGGAAGTCTCCTTCTATCCGGCGTTTTGGTTAGCGAAAGCCGCATCCTCCAAGCCAGGGTTCAACGCCAAGGTCCATAGTCGGCCGCTGTTACTGAAGCTTGTTCGCTGACACAATGTGCAGCTCCGATGCAGTGGAGACAAGAACGGCTGCGAACGCTGTCGGAGCAACAGTCTTCGTTGCGAGTACACTCGCTCAGGCTCCAAGTCCTCCAAGAAGAAGAGCCACCGCAAGTCCACAGACGACGAGAGCGCTTCGGGTTCAAGCTCTCGCCGAGGGGGCAGCTCGTCCAAGCGCTCGAGCAAGCACCACGGCCGGATAGCAACCTCCGGAGAAGAAGCAGGAGGTGCACTAAGTCAGTTCGACTTCTCTCAGCTCAGCCCCGAAGACGCCTTCGACCTGAACCTGCTATCCGGGGCTGACCAGAGCGGAGGCTATGCCACGGCTGGACCCTCGGGAGACCAGTACAACATGCAAGCATACGATGCGAACTACCAACAGCAGTGGGATGCAACAGCGTACTCCCAGTATGGAGCGCAGTATAGCCAGGGCTATTCAAACGAGAGCTGGGGCGAATATGATCAAAGCGTCCACACGCAGGATCCGCGATATTACCATGGCGGCGGGCGCTGATCATTAGGGGTAAGGCTGATTTTGAGGTTTGAGGGTTTCTAATAACGATATCATGACATGACAGTAGGCGGGAAGCTGTATGACTAAACTTTTTTCTTTTTGTTTTCTTTTTGTGTCTTTCACTTCTTTATTATACCCCATTATAATCATTGTTTTATTTCCTTCACTTATTGTTAGATGGGTTCTTGTTGTTCTCTGCATCATAAACATTGTCGTTCTTTTTTCTCTTCACTTACATAGACGAGTAATGAGACCGAGCCTAGAACGCGCCCTTGAATCCTTCGGGAATGGCGAGGCGCAAACAGAGCCACGAATTATCGAACGTTCTTTTGTTTTTGTTCCTGATACTAAGATCTGATCGGGTACGAAGCGATGCACGACCTACCTCTTTCGGGCGATTCAACTGTGGCAGTGTTTCTGAAGCTAGACCTGTTAGTCCGAAACAATTCGGGTCATTTCATTGACCGCTCGTCTCAGATGATAGAAACACGGAATAATTATTCTGTAAGATTTGTTATGTTGTGGAGAGCTTCCGCGTCATATGTGTGCGTGTCGAAGGATTCTGATACTAACAAGGTTAACTTGTGAGGTAAAGTCTAAGTCGTTGGAAGGCATCAATACGGGAACAAACTACTAACTAACCATGTGGCTCCTCCCATTCTACCTAGGTAGACGCGGGAAGGGAACGCCTTAGTCATCAGGCCATGCACGACGTCACAAATTGACCGGGGTAGACTTGCAGCAGCAATAGCTTCTCTTTTTTTGTGAGCATCACGTTTACGACTGACTCCAGACTCATTGATCAACACCAATTGCACTATATCAATCATGTCGAACGAGAATCCTGTGGCTCCTGCCGCTTCAAAATCCATTTTTGGATATCTGAACGATTGGGGAAGTAAGTTGAGGCCCTCCTCTACCCTCGCTCATCTTTGCAACCTCAACTCACATCACATACTTCACCATCTGACTCAAAGCACAATACGAATAGAGAGACAGAAACATATCAACTGACACTTATGACCGTAGCTGCATCACTCCCCCCATCTCTTCTAGCAACCCTTATAACCGCCCTCCACGCGCGGCCCCCATCCCTGCCCCTCTTCATCTTCACCCCTCCGCTGCTCTTCTCATCCTACCTCAACCTGTCTGGCTATCCTACTGGCAGCGCTGGTTTGACAGCTGCCTGGTCTGGTCTGTACGCGCTTCTAGCCCTACGTCGTCGTCAGCCCTTCCGTGGCCGTTTCTCCATTCGTGGTGTTGTACGCGGCACTGCTATTGGTTTAGGCGCGGCTAACTGTGTTGCTGGAGGATGGGTCTACGCCAACGGAGACTTCGACAAGGATGCCAAGGCTAGGGTTGAGAGGAACCGCTGGGGTGGAAGGGACTAAGCATCAAGTGGTTTGATATGTATGATATGATGTACGATATGTTTGATGCGAGCAAGTATCAGGAACGCGGGAATACTTGGGGCTCGGACGAAAAGCGGTGGTATCCAGTCAGGCAGGTAAACGGAGACATGTCTGATGATGATGGAAATATGGAGTTTAGCTGTACAAAAGGACACTTCACAAAACCTGGCACCAGTCAATATGGAAAACAGCTAGGTAACGTTGTCAATACTGCACCTCGTCTCATGAGTGACTACCCAAAATACCAAAGGGTGGCATTTAATCGTTATCTCCGGTATCACCACAAGATCCGCCTTCAAATCTCGAAAACGCCTTGGAGGAAGCTCACGAGAGAAACGACACCACCCACGATGCCTTCACCAACAATGCCTCAAGACCTGCGTCAGAAACGAGCTTACCATCAATACGAGATAGTAGATCCGAGCTGCATTATAGACATCAAGTCCTTGTAATACGATGTGCCCGCAAACCGTAAGCTGCAGTGTTCACATAAGCAGAAACGGCATTTGGCTTCGTTCTCAACAGATGTAGCCATGATTGCGATGTATGACTTCATCCAAATATAGCGAAATCAGCCTCAATCGGACCGGGCTTTTAGCATTGTTTGTCCTGAGCTGCCTGAGTCAGCACGATAAGAGATTGGGCTGAGTCGCTAACCTTCAGTAATACATTTTCACATCTGAAATGGTTGCATCAAGCATAAGCACAAGGGAATAGCACGGCCAAAGTCACAAATCATCATGTCTTGTAGACTTGTAGTCGTCTTGAACAATTGCACTTTTTTTTTTCTTGTGCTGCTTTACCCAACGCCCGGCTATCCAGGTATCATCAGCAGGAATCTATTAATACAGCTCAAAAACCGTGTATTCCGTCCAACGCCGTTGCTTTCCTAATAGACCACACAAGCCACAACTCTTTCTTTTTGTTACTTTCTTCCTTTCGTTCTTAGTCTCGAAAGGGGGCTATTCTTTCAGCCCAAAGTCTAGCATTTCAAAGTGCCTTCCCTCACTCTCTCTAGAATAAAACGCCATTCCGGAAGACATTCTCAGCCCTTGATTCGTCTCCGAAAACCGTGTACGGCGGTGCCGTTAAAATACATAGTAAAGTCGTGAAAAGAAAAACTCTCGATTCCATTTGATCTTTTCGATTTTGTCGATATCTGAGCATCTTGTTTGTGTTGCTCGTCTTCTGTCGTTCAGCAACTTGGAATCGAGTTGTTGATATAGTGTAAGGAAATTGTTTGGTAGAACATGTCGTGTTTTGAAAGGGCGCTCTCAAAGTTATGCCCGAGAAAGATTTTAGACCGTACACATAGTCGCAATCATAGTTCTGTTGAGGTGTTGTGAGTGGATGTCACATGGCTACCCTATTCAGAGAGGTTCTGTTCTTGTAGCTGCGCGAAACCTTGATCCAGACATGAACCACAAGAGCAAGACGCAGGTAGAGAAGACAACGGCCCGAAAGAACGTACGTGATTGAAGACGCTCGGATCTTGAGATAATGTCCTTCTGCATCAGTGTGTTGGAAAGGACCAGGCTTGAGACTTCGAAACCCTGGAGATATGTGACATCGCATTCGCGAGCCTTAGGTTCGGCGTAAGTGTTGTACTCTGCGACAACCTTTGCAGCGTCCCAACCAGTGATCTTGCGGACAACACCAACGACACATCCGGTCCGGTGCTTTCCATGGTTGCAGTGGATGAGAAGGGGGTAATTCGACTTGTCGAGAACAACGTTGATAATGCCCTTCATTGTGTCCAGTGGAATGGCTTCCTTCTTGGTGCCCTTCATGTTGAAGACGATCTGTCGAATACCCTCGCTAGTAATAAACGTTTCGAGGTCATGGTCGAGGTCATCTTTCTTGACAAGTGTGCTATAACTGGTTAGCACCATAGTCACAACATATCATACTGAGTTACGTACACAATAGTCTTCAATCCCAAGCCCTTGATGTACTCGAAATCGTGAGACTTGGGGAAGCTGCTTCGATAGACGCCAGGAATAACAACCCCGAAATTGTAAGGTCGGCCATCGGGAGATGGAACGTGATCGGGTGGTATAGAAGAAGCTACACTTGTGTTAGCTACAGGTCGATGAGTCCAGGTAAAGAATGGCTTACAACGTGAATCGCTGTCGCTGGTAGATTGTGACCGAGAAGTCTCCATCTTGACAGAACAGATACTCTGGGAACGACTCATACTTGAAAGGGCTTCTTCAACTTCTTGCTTCATTTCTTCTTTGGAGGCACTGCGAGAACCTTGTCTCGATCGTAATTGTGTGCCGTTAGGTATTCGTTGGCCTTCTGTGGTGTGTGTGGGTTCATCCACAAAGACTCGCGAATTGCGCTTCGAGGCCATGCTATTTATCATCATTTTGACGAGTAGGCAACGAGGTCGATGAGTACTAATGATTTGGTAGAAGTAGGAGATGATCGTAGTAGGCGCGTGATGTAGAAGTCGTAGTAGTAGAAGTAGAGTGCTAGTACTAATACTAAGCGTGGGGGTCGAGAGTAGTAAACGGTTGGATGAAGAGTAAGGTGAAGCTATCGTGGAGCGAGTTGAGTCTCAAAAAGCGAAATAGACTTTTTTTTGCGTTGAACAAGTAGATTAAGGTTCGGGTGATGCAGGTTGAAGATGCAAACCTGAATACAGAAGCTCGCGCGCTGCAATTCGCTACAAGGTTTTGGAATTCATGTTGGCGACGATTTGTAGTTGAAGAAGTAACTTCATCAAAGGTCTGATCCGGTAGAGTACCTGGTAGGCAGGCTCGGTGGGTAGATGTATGTCTCAGAAGCTTGGAGGTAAGCGTGGGGGAATCCCTGAGGTTGGTTCCAATAGTTGACAGGAGCTCGGTCAAGAAGAAAGGACAAGTAGGAAGCGGAGGCGGAAGCGGAAGGGAAGAAGTGTGATGAAAAGGAAGAATGGGGCGAGAGACAAAAAAAAGATGGAGGATGATGTTGAGAGACGAGACCTGCAAGGCAAGGCTGTCTCGATTCTCTTGGCTTGAAGCAAGAGAGACAGGACAAGGGTCCACGGAGATGCAGTAGCAGTAGCAATAGCAGTAAAGTCCCGACAATGCCTGCCAGGCCAGGGATTACTGAGCTGTCTCTGTCTTATGCAGAAGTGATCTTTCTCTCAGAAGTCAAGTCACCGGATGTAATGTACCAGGCCCGACCAACAGAATGGACAAGGATGTGGATTGAATTGGTATGAGTATGGATGGATTGGGGAGAAAAAATCTGGTGGTTATGATGGTGAAGAGTTAAGTAAATCGACGCTGGGGAGTGACTTGACCAGGTTGGGGGCGACAGAATAGAAGGGTCGAGTCTCTACTACGTACCTAGTATACAGGTATGGGGGTGAGGAGCAAGGACACACTGAACTGGGACGATGACGGTATCTATGATTGGTTCATCGGGGGCTCTCTATACTCCCTAAGCCGCTCTAAGTTTAGAGAAGGTGTGTCGGGGCAGATTTGTGGTGCCCCGCGACGGCGACGACGGGGTGGACAAGCTCTGAAGTCGCGAACCAAAACCACCTAAACTCCACTGGAGCGAAGCGAAAAGACCGTCCGCTCGGGGCGGAGATAGGATAGGATAGGATAGGTCAACGTTACTCTGCTGACTGTACTGTATTAACAATCTCCGAATATTGTATCTATTCTCATCTCACGAGTTTGATCTCCGTTTCTGGTAAAGCTGATCTTGAGTTGTCACAACTATTAATTATTATTATTATTATGGCCCCATGTTACATTGCGCAATGTCTCAAGGGTCTTGAAGGCCATCTCACCTATTCTCTGTTGGAAATCCATCTCCATATCCGTAGAGCATTAGGTGCATGGACTTTTTTTGCTATTCCCACTGCACGTTTGCGTTTTTGAAGGTTGTCTGTCTCCCCGCGTTACGAAACTCTATCCAAGTGTTTCGATGTCATTGCAACACATGGTTGCTTTAATGCTTAATTACCATCCATCAGAGTTTATCTTACTTTGCCCTACTGTACAATCCCTCTCATCAGCGCGAGTCAACCCAACAAGCTAGTTCTACCTGAACTATTACCGCGCCGTGGGAAGTTTGGAGAGTTGACGAGGCGACGTGGCCGACTTAGGTCGCCCACTCTCTTCCATCAAAGGCTCTATGTCGTACTCGTGCTCATCACGATGCAATGCAATGCAGTCTACGTTCACATGTTTACAAAAATGAAATTTGGCAATGCAAGAACGAATCGTGACTCGGCCTAGAACAGCATGTGTCAAGTCTCGAAGCTGTCGCTGGAAGGCTCCGAGCCACATGGTTGGTTCCAAGCCACATCCGCTGCTCATCCAATCTCACCCTCTCTGTTTGTTCAACAATGACGGAGGTTGCAGGTCCGTGCAAGGCATCCCCTGGTCATCATCGTGGTCCAGGCTCATGCTGTATTATTCAGACGCTTCAATAGCAGCGCCAAGTTAAGCTTGAGGTATGACAACATATCCAACACTGCATCAATCATACCTTAATTATCTCTGTTCTACGTAACACATTCAATAAACACATATATCATCATATTTTGCCTCTACTCAAATACCCGGATACTCGGAACAAATAGATGGGATGTGTTTGCTTAGAGTTTCGTGCCTCAGTACAGTAATGGGCAGATTCAGCACCACCGAGACGCACTTTGCGCTGTGCTGTACTGTAGATCTTCATGCCTGTTTCACGAGCTCCGAATTTGACGATGGTGTGCTCTACTCGTTAGCGAGTGGGCATAAAGGTCTAGGCTGGAAACCAATGAGCGCGTTGATCCGCAGGACCCTTTTATCCCCTAACAGCACTACGAATCTTTGGTGGGAGGGAGACAAAGTCGTTATGCCAACTAAACTAGGTTGGTGTGGTGATGATCTTCAGAGCAACACGCAACGCAACAGCTAAATTGAGGGGTAAAACAAAGACGCGGTGAAGGCAAAAACTCAGCTTCTTGTGCCTGACCAGTGGTTCTCAAGCTTTGGCGATGATGTAAAATGGAAGCTGTAGAAACATGGTCCTGGCTTGGAGAAATTTGGTGATGTGATGTCAGTTTTTGGAGGCGACAGAGCAAATCAAACCCCAAGGCAACGCAAGCAGAGGCGCGGGTGAGACACGCTGTGCCCTGCCCTGCCCTGCCCGCCCTGTAAGTTGTCGATCTGTCATGCCTCGAATCCCAACCGCCGCACATCCAGATCTTCATCTCTCATGAAACGCTGTGAAACTGATATTCAGACGTACGTCCCAATGTCAAAAGACAGCAAAGCAGAGAGCTGTGCTTTTTGTCTTTTCCCCACAGAGTGTAACCAATGATACTGATACACTGCTCAAATCCGCGAGTGCTTTTTGTGTACAGCAGAACCTGGTCCTCCAATAAAAAGATATTGTGTGATTTATTTTGTCCACCCGCTTCAGCACAAGTACACTCAAAGCCCTTGACCTGAACCATCGTCCGCCACAGTGATCATCATCTTTCTTGGCGCATTCGGCACGGCACAGTCGGGGTCCCAGTTTCCACAAGTACGTACAAGTCCCTGAATGATGATCCATTCCGCATCATCTCATTTGCCCTGGCATGGATGGTATCGCTATGGCCATATGTGCGGTGCGGCAGTGGCAGAGAATATTGCATAACAAGTTATTCCCATCTGCCTCCTGTTTCTGTTGCAATACGTAACATTTCAAGGTTGATGAATTGACGTATTATGCATACTTCGTGTATCTTTTCGGCTAGTTTTTACTATTAAACTTNAAAAAAAAAAAAAAAAAAAAAAAAAAGGCTTCACATAAGAGATTGGTCAGGCTCAACTAGAACTAACCAGGCTATAAGTGGCGGAAGCTTGACGGGCGGACTCGACCGAACACCGACCGGCCGTAATTACGGCTGTCTCGGCTACCACCCGGTCGGTCTTTGTCTTTTTGTAAATACCGGCGTTCAAAAAAAGCCTTGTTTCTGTTTTCTAGTGAATCGAATGAGGTCGGCGTTTACTAAGATCCTTCTCCGATGTGATGTGATATACGATGCCTTTAGTGGGGATATTACATTAATTACTGGTACAATCCATACATTAGTCCCTCCGCTATTAGTGATCATCACGGGATTCTCCAGTCCTGCGTTGTGTTGTGCTGCGTTGGCAACCTTCACCAATCTTGGAATGGTTGCTCGACGTCATTTCCTCTGGGGCTGTTTCTTGTCCGACGAGACTGGTTTTGTCTCAGCCTCCAGCCTCGATACCAGCCTCATAAGCTATGTATGTGTTGATCATCAATGTTATGATTCCATCGTTGACTCTGTGATGTTACTATATCTAGAAACTTATGAAATTTCTGTGTACATAGTTAGAAAATGCATCGCCAGCTTACACGCGACACCTCTTCTACAGGCATCCTCCAACACCCAATCAATTCTTAATCTCTCTGGACTGTAACCTTAACGGATGGCCCGTGTAGGTTAAATTGTTTCGCATCTCAATATCCCGTGCAATTAGAAAGAGCTCACGAGTCAATCATATCGAAAACTGACACCGGCACAGCATGGGATTCACATCCCAGATGCAAGCAGGCAGGCCTCAATAAGCCACCCCATGTGCTTAACTCACTTTATGCTTTACTTGGTCCGAGCACTGGGGAAGCTGAAAATATCCATTCCCAATGGTTTACTTGGTTTACGCGCATATATCAAACAAAAAGCGTGGGGTAGAGGAAAAGCCAAGTTAAGTAAGTTGTGCTGCAGGAACTTAAACAGTCTCAGCTTTCTCACACACCGAGCGAGAGTCCCTCGGTCGCCTATTTTGGCGAGCTGCCAAGATCAGAATTGTCTCGGATTTGATGAACTTATTGAAGCACACGAGCCGAAACTGCACACTGAACGTCCCCCACGTGAAGACCTACGCTTTTTCGACACCGAAGATACAACGGGTGGGAGTATCCGCGATCCTGGAATCCCTACATATCCTATTTGGGACACCGAGAATCTCTCCCTTCCTTCCACGGGCCTCAATCTCATCTCAGGGGAACAAGAGCTCTCCATCCCCCAGCTGTTCAGCTCGGAATTCGCTCCCCGAGCCAATCAAAGGGTTATGGTATGGCTTTTCGAAGCTTGTCGCCTAATTTTCGTACATGCCGAGGCAGCCAGGGGGAGAGTTTGTCGATTTTGATGAGACATTTTTGTTCGTTCACGCTATGGTACGCGGCTCTTCAGCCTTGTTAACGGTAGCTTAACTTGTTAATCTAAAAACGGGCGGGCGGCCACTGAGCGCACGGAGCTATGAAAGTTTTGAGAAGGGGCTAATAGAATAGACCCGTTGTGCACCGAGCATTGTGGTTATGAGGCTCTTCGAAAGTTTTTTTTTTCTCTTAGTGGTTGGTGAGATGCCCTGTTGCTCGTTTGAGGGATTCAATGCCGGTAGTGTACTACTCCTCATCAGATACACAACGTATAGCTGGACATAAATCTGAGTGTGAGTACATAGCAAACAGCACATTGAGCTGTCCGAGTCTTCGAAGCCCTTACTGCTTCGTTCAAGCTCATTGCTTGACATTCCCATCACGGAGGCATGTTTAGCCGTAAAGAGTGTGTGGATCTCGACTCAGCTGTCCAACAGCAAACATCTTTTGAGCCGCGAGTGTTAGACTCGGCAGTTTTGCTGCAGAAGACCGGATTTGCCGGCGGCTATAATGGGGATCATGCTATTCTCGCAAAGTGTCAAGTTATGCTGCATTGGCTCATGATGTAGCGCATTACTATCGTCAGACCATCTGCAGAGTTGTTGCCAAATTCCAAGCGACATCTTGTTTTACATTCCACACCGTTCAGTCTAAGAATTGAGCCGCTGAGTTACTGCAATGGTACCACAATTGAGTGCAGGAATCATCACCAGATGGTTTGGTGAACCTTGATGATACCGACTCGCTTACCCTAAATATGAACCTCACTTTCGTGCTTTCTCAACCAACCACGCATACTAGGTATAGATCTTTCAACCCATGAACATTAACAAGAAATATGTGTTTTCAGCTCTCAAATCTAATCGATTCCCTCTGCATGTATAGTTCGTTGTCATATCATCATTATCATGTGGATTATCTGCAGGATGTTAGCACTACTGCATCAAGCCCCCACGATGTGGCCGTTTAAGCCGAATCCTTCAGCACTCTTGAGCACTTTATCACCTAAACTGAGCCATTTGTAACCATATTCCCTCACCACTGATAGCCGATAACCAATAAAACTATATGCATCCACGGTACAATGACGTTAAATGGGAGTCGTAATCGCAACAACCCCGCTGAGGGGCTCTCGATGCCTTCGGCACTCCTATATCAGACGTGCCCTCCTCCAACTTTCTCTCCCATCTTTCAACAACTCAATTGTGCAATCATATACTTTTGAACTCGCTAGCTTTGTTAAAACCACAGAATCTACACCTTTTGGTACGATGTGACAGCACACGAATAAGGAGCAATGGCTCTCGCAATTATTACCATGTATCAAGGTAACGTTTAAAAGAACGCATCCGGGTGTTCAATTGTCTCTATGCTCTGTACCTTCCCTCTACCTGGCATTATAGATCAACCTCATCTCGCCAGATGAACTTGATCTTGAACAGGGCTTGAGGACGGACAGAGCAGGGCAGTTGATCTGAGAAATACCGGCGAACTTGATCTGGATAATACCAGCGAAAGGACATGCTTCTTGACATTCCCCCCCCTTTCTTCCGGGTGGCCGGAGAACTAACCATAGCAGTATACCGCTTGATCTTTCAACATGTCGACTGATAAGATCACTTTCCTCACCAACTGGTACCACTAACCTTGACCTTTAGCATAAGATCTCAAGTTAACAATATTCAGGCACGCTACGCCTTACCACGCCCCGCTGTACCTGGCCCAAGCCAAAGGATACTTTAAAGAGGAGGGAATCAAGGTTGCTCTTCTTGAGCCCAATGATCCTAGTGTAAGTGCTTCCCAGACGGAAATTGTGATATGAATGCTGACCTGTCTCAGGATGTCACTGAGATCATCGTTTTCGGCNGCCAAGGTTGCCGATAGAGTAGGTAGGTGGCAGAGCTGAGATGGAGACGGGGAGGATTATCGATCAAGGGATTACTGTCCAACGGCTGCAAAAGAGGGCCGAAAACTTGGCTTCAAAGCTATGATTCACACTCTGGCTGCCAAGGCTCGAAACTTCCCTGTCCAGTCCATCGGAAGTCTCCTTGACGAGCCCTTCACTGGTGTCGTCTACCTCAAGGACTCGGGCATCACCACCGACTTCCGCACCCTCAAGGGCAAGCGCATCGGCTATGTCGGCGAGTTTGGCAAGATCCAGATTGACGAACTCACCTCGCACTACGGCATGACTCCTGATGATTACACGGCCGTGCGATGTGGCATGAACGTCTCCAAGGCCATCATTAAGGGCGAGATCGACGCTGGTATTGGTCTTGAGAATGTCCAGATGGTCGAGCTCGAGGAGTGGCTCGCGGCTCAGGGCCGTCCCAAGGATGATGTTCAGATGCTGCGCATCGATGAACTCGCTGAGCTTGGCTGCTGCTGCTTCTGCACCATTCTTTACATCGGAAACGAGACTTTCCTAGCCGAGAACCCAGAGAAAGTACGCTCGTTCCTCCGTGCCGTCAAGAAGGCCACCGACTTTGTCCTCGCCGAGCCTGAAAAGGCCTGGGCTGAGTACGTCGACTTCAAGCCCGTCATGGGCACGGAGCTGAACCGCAAGATCTTTGAGCGCAGCTTTGCCTACTTCAGCAAGGATCTCAAGAATGTCCGACGTGACTGGGAGAAGGTCACCAAGTACGGCAAGCGACTTGGTGTGCTTGATGAGAGCTTTGAGCCCAACTATACCAACTCGTACCTCGAGTGGACTTTGTCTGGAGAGTCTAGCGACCCTACTGGCGATCAGAAGCGCATTGCTCAGTTGCAGAAGGATGTTGCTCTCTCCGGAGGTTTCCACCGCCTTCAGGCTGAGGCTCCCCAGGCCAAGGCTTAGGTGAAAAATACAATCTTGGTGCTATTTGAGGCAAGATGATTGGATCCAATACGGAGAGTCTAGATAGACGACACGGTCATTATGCTCTTGGAAGAAACTACAAGGACACTCGTTTAACAAGAATTTACTCAACAAGTAAACCTGATCTTAATTGTTCTGCATAATGTTGTGATTCTCATTAATGTGCTACTGACACTTGCGTTTGGTTGGAATGTGGGCTTACTAGCATGTCGACAAACCATTTCCGGCTGAGACGGAACGACACAGCAGCTCTCAAGACGTTTTCCTGGAAGAGAAATGCATACTCAATAGCGCTTATTTCAGCTGTGACCAGAGAGACAGAGTTCAATGCCTGAACATCCGCATGCAGGTTGCACTGAAGTTTAAAGCTGTGCTCGGGTATGTGTAAGACTTTGGCTAAGGTATGAAAGAACCAGGCGCTTAGACAAACATTACAGGGCGACAATCATGCGGAAAAGCAGGAGGGCATGTGAAATGATGGTGAAAAGAGGCTATATTGAATCACAGTATATGCCATATCGAACTTCGTGGATGGAAATTCTGTAATATTGACTTGGTAGTATATTCACACGTATCATACATCCTAAACAAATACTCGATGCTATAGAACAACATGATCATCGTAAACTATTCAAATATTGGTACGTGCATCATCATGGAGTAAACTCCAGAACATTCTTGGAATCCGGAGTAATGAGGAAATTTGGTGGTAGTGTATCCGGAGGGGGAGCCTTGATTCATAAGTTAATATCTGTTCTTTTTATGGCTAAAATAACGGCAAATTACCTGAAGGGACTTTGCCCACTTCCTGACATCGTCGTAGTTCTTGCAAGTGTGCTTGGTGTTAAAGTCTGGGAACGCGCTTGGGTCCTTCTTGTTGTACCAGACTTGTCCGAGAACGCCAGTGTCAACGTTACACATAAGGACCTGACGGATAGTGTCAAGGCAATGTGCTGCTTCAGTCAGTACAGACTCATGTTGTAAAGCGAGGCGATATGACTTACTGAGGTGTAGACGGAAGACTTCACCGTCGTTCTCAAACGCATGTCCGCCCATGGCTTTGTAGTGATCATAGTTGAAGTATAGACTCTTACGGACCATATTCTACCGACGTTAGTAAAGCTAGTAATTCTATCGAGAGAACTATACATACTAGACAGTGGAGGTGATGCATGCCCTCAACGTTGACAATGAAACCGCCTCCATGTTCATGACTGACTTGGACATGGGCATCAGTAAGGCCGCTGGCAATACCGTCTTCATAGGAGATAACACCAGGTCGGTCTATGAAATGTCAGTCAATATTACAGCAATGTCGTAGCTGAAATACTTGCAGTCAACTCCCAGCGATTCCCATGCCTTGTCCACTTCGGCAGAGCCATTTTTGCGGAACACATTCTCTTTCATAAATTTGCCATCAAAGTGTGTTTCTTTATACTTTATGGCAATGTCCTTGAGGACCGGTGCTGAAGCGTCAAAGGTCAGATAACATTTCTTAATGTTAGGCCGAAGCAATGAACTTACACCACTTTGTTGTGTGTATAGCACATGTTTGATCGATCTCGAGATATGCCATTGAGATCCAAGCACCCATAAGTGCTGAGATGAGGACGACCATGAGGAATGTCATGATCCATCCGAAACATCTACAAGGTGAACAGTGTCGCCTTCTGGGAGGAGGCACATAGTGGAAAGTCTCTCCATCTTCGTCTGAGTCTTCATGACCTTCAACCTGAGGGTTCAAGAGAGCAGATTCTTGTTCTCGCTTAGGAGCCATTGCTGCGGCGACGAGGTTGTGATGATAATGATCAAGAATTGACAGACAAGAAACTTGGGTATAAGAAGTTGGTTGAATAAAGGCAAACAGTTAAACCAGCTAAGAACAGGCAAAGGGGATTAAATGAGAGCCGCGCAGAACTTCTCGTATAAAATTAGAACGGGAACTCTCAAGAACCATTCACGGCATAAGAAAGTGAGCGGCTGACAATCATAGTGCCAACCCAATTCCCACTGCCGCTTCAGCCGGAGGCATACCAAGAAACTCTCAATATGCCTAATGAGATAATCCCACGATATCACAAGGGTCTCGCCAAGAATTTGTCACTCGAGGCTTTTGGTAGCTCTTACTACGTTACTTGGATAATTGACAGTTTTATTCTAAGGTGAGCCAACATACACGATAATCGAGGCGGGCACCAATCACTTTAATCCGAGATAGCGACGACCTTACTTACATGGACATAGTCGATCGTGATAATACGTGGTGGCGTTGCGAGAGAAGGCTGAGGCTACTTTTCGACCCTGGGCTAGATTGCGCACTTTCTCTCTATTCGCATCATGTAAAATAAAAAAGTTTACTAATGCAGGAAAGAGAGCCTCGCATCCCTGTCAATCCTGATTACGGTTGTGTGAGTTATGACCTTCAGAGCTATGGCGATTGGGTTCTTGTAACTGAGAAACGTGGGTTACAAGCGCAGAAATCAACCAACAGAATCATTTAGCTGGAAGCCACAGTGGCTGCAACATAGCTACCTTTGAGCAACGGGTCAGAAGTTTGTGGTGTTTTGATTTAACTGCTCAACGGCATTGGAATGTCAGAAAAATGAGGCTTGCTGGGGCTGAGATGTGCTTCATTTTTGGTGGTTTACACAATACATTGCCTACTCTGCCAGATTCCCCGCATCGGCAATTGGTTTAAGTGATGACATCAGTTAGCCAAATGATTTGTATTTATCGTAATACGAGAGCCGTATATCCGTGCCTAGTCGTGTCGACTACGTCGTATAGTCAAGAGTCTAGTTTAGGCGGATTTATTCCCATGCCCCGTCGAATACATCATGACTTTTCGAATCTAGCCAGCCGAACACCCTCAACTATCGACCTTATGCACGTCTGACACAAACACATAAAGTTTGATGTGTTATTTACGACCTTCGAAGAATGCCAGCAAACCCCTCTGCTCTAACGTGCATTAGCTCGAGCAAAGGCGCTGGATCGTCGACGCTACGGTATCGTGGCTGGTCCTGAAGAGGAAATATTCTGGTCTTCAGCTCGGTAGCCTTTATAGAAAGAGTAGTTCTAGAGTTTTACATGGCTTACACGAGACAACCTCATCGCTTACAACACGCTCCGGTTATCTTGCCAGCCGGAGCTAGTCAGTTAGCCACGCTGAGCAACGAAGCCAAGCAGAACTTCTCGCAAGTTGGGCGATGATGAAGAAGGTTTCGCGATGGTTACTGAAGGCAATCAGAGGGCTTGTCAGCCTTAGCATGTCCAATGGAGAGCCTTCTCCGGATGGTGATCCCCTCCACTTGCTCTCACCTCAAGCAGTCTGGAGTTGGCCTGGCTGATGATGGGCTTGATACGAGGTGGCTCCTTGCCGTTGACTTCACAACTGTTAGCGGTAAACCAACGACGTAAGATTCATAGCCATGCCGTGGAAGCCGACGCTATCGTCTACTACGTAGTAGTCCGTGGAGGGCAGGCATGGACTTGGAGAGGGGAATCGTTCATGTGGGAAGGGCTTCAGGACTGCCTTTGCGGGAAAGAGTAAGGTTCATCAAGATGGCCACGAGGATGATGCTGCAGTTGGCACACCGTTGGTCCTCGTCCATAAAGCTGGAGTTCCCATCCAGAGCTGAAGTTCACATTCACCAACCTTCTCTCACCAACCTCTTTTCAGCCTTACCAACTTAATACTCCCCCACACAGTTTACAGTATCTTGTCTCTTCAGAAATAAGCATGAAGCTCTCTGTTATCTCTGTCGCCGCTCTCGCCGCCGGTGCTATTGCTGCTCCGGCCCCTGTTCCTGTTCCTGAAGCAGAGCCCGAGGCAGCTCCTGGTTACAGCAACTATGGTGAGTGTTGATGAGGAAAATCTCTTGAATATGTCACTGATTCTATCATAGGAAAATACCCCGAGAAGTACACCAAATACACCAACTATGGTTTGTGAAGTTAACTCTGGGATTTCATATGTTGACTCTTTCACAGGCAGCTACAACTACAAGAAGTATTCAAACTATGGAACCTACAAGCGTGACGAGGAGGTAGAGAAACGCGAGGCTGAGCCAGAGCCAGAGCCAGGTTACTCAAGCTATGGTTCGTGATGCCTTTTGTTCCCGAGTTCCCTAATATTGACCATTTTTTTCAGGAAAATACCCTCCCAAGAAGTACACCAACTACGGTTTGTGACTCTCGATCTTCCCAAATACTCCTGATACTAACTGTCTCATAGGAAGTTACACCTACAAGAAGTACTCCAACTACGGACACTACAAGCGCGATGAGGACGTAGAGAAGCGAGAGGCCGAACCCGAGCCTGAGCCAGCCGGAAAGTACTCAAGCTACGGTTTGTAACACTTGTTTCGTTAGTAAGAACTTTCGGTATTAACTATCACTTAGGCAAATACCCTACAAAGTACTCCAACTACGGTATGTGACCCTCTTCCCTTCGAAGACCATCCAGTACTGACTCAGCTTCCAAGGATCTTACCCTAAGACGTACAGCAACTACGGTTCGTGACACTCCCATCCAAACCACTCAATTACTCTAGTACCGCTTTCTGGACCATCGCAAACTAACAATCTTCCAGGCTCCTACAACTACAACAAGTACGGAAGCTACGGCACGTACAAGAGAGCCACAGAGTGGCTCAAGTCTCTCTTCTAAATCCGAAATTGATACGGAACTGAAGAAGCGCTTTGGAAATGAAACAGAATGAATGCTTATGGCACAACGCACAGAAATGTTCTTATGAACTACTTACGATTCTCAACGAGAGACATGTTTTATGTTTAATAAATATTGATTCAATGGATTGTTTATCCTGGTTTCTTCATTATGATTCTGGGGGAGTGCTAGCTTAGATAAATTCTGACTCTCCTTAATAATGTTATTAGATTTCTGCTCCATGAATGCCTCGGGGTTCGCGATGCTTGTAATTACCGATATTGTATTCATCTTATCCTATAAAGTCGAAGCAAAATCGGCTAATACACATCCATGAAAGCTGTGATTTAATTCAGGCTCCCTTCGATGTTTTGGAGACTATTCAGTATACCCCTATCACCACATGCATGCTCTCATAAATACAGATTCTCGTATCATAAAGCAATCGTGTCGCAACCAAATAGGCATAAACCAACCATCCGATTACACTTCGACATCCTTTCGTCTTCAAAAGAATCGTCGTTTCTTCTTAGAAGCAACAACCTCATCTTCGAGCCACTCCCCTCCAAGAATCTTGCGCATAGCGTCCCGTCCGGACTCATCAATTACATCCTTCATTCCCTCACCAGTAGCAGCAGAACACTCGACGTATCTCTGCGCTCCGATTCGCATCGCCTGCCATGACGCCTGTAGAGAGTCAGATACCTCAGTTCAAAGAGAGAAAACAGGAAACGCGATGGCAAGAACTCACCTCTGAAGGACAGACGCAGCAAGTAGGATATGCCATCAATTCTGAAGATGAATGCGTAGAGTCAGTTCGGTGATCTTCCAAGAAGCACTGATCGCGGAGGTCTTTCTTGAGACCGACGAGATATAAAAGTGGTTCGAAATCCGCAGACTTGGCGAATCCGTTGTTGGATGCGTGATGCCACTGCTTGGGTCAGCTCTCATCCTTTTTGGCCGAAGAGTTGTTTGGCCTCACCCATTGAATGATGGTGTACATGGACACCTTATCCGAGACATCGAAACAAAGGAATATGGCGTCCCATTCCATATAGGTTAGTTTTTCGACAGTGTTCAAGTCAGGCACACCAGAGGTATCCTACATCTCCATGCGCACAGGCTGGTTGTGGTAGACTCGATCGTTGACATAAGTCTCGTACAGTGGACGGGCGAAAACATCAGACTATTGGTGTTAGCTCGTTGAATTGATTGAGGCATCATATAACTTGCTTGAGGGAAGTAACCATAGCGAGACCGACTGTTTGTAGTTAGAGCATGCGTCACTATAAAGATTATGTATGAACTCACAATAGCAAAGATGTTTGGCCAGCCGCTTTACTACCAACAAACAAAAAGTTCAAACGAACAGGCTCACGAGGGACTTCAGCTTTCTGCTCCTTTCTCTTGCGTTTACGACTAAGTAAAGTGAGTAAGCTCCTTCGATTACTCTCCGCGCGTCGTTCCGTCATGCCCGAAGCAGGTCGGCTAAGGGGTGTAGACGAGCGCCCAAACAGAGGCGTGGCAGCACGAAGGAAACTCAGGCGTGTAGAGGGACGACGTCGAGGTGGAGAAGTTTCACGAAAGGTCTTTGGATGAATGATCAGTCATGGATCCTAGCTACTCATAGGGGAACGTACGTGTCGTGTTGAAGGGCGTTCGCCAAACCCATCACCTTGAAAAGGATCATCACGATCAAGACGACTTGGGACGCGCTGACGCCATGAGTCGATTCGCTCTTCCAACAGCATATTGGAAACGGACATGAGGAGAAACAGAATAAATCAGATGCGCGATGGAAGAGTCGATGAGAAGAAAAAAGAGGAGTTCTTGCATGCTGTGATGAGCCAGGCCACGGAACAGGATGGTACAATGCAAGAAAAAGTGAAGGTCAAGCGTGCAGTGGTGAAAGAGAGATGAAGGGAATGAAGAGTAAATAGGGGTTGCCTAGGCCAAGGAAGAACTTCAGTTGGCAGAGAATAAAATTGAGTAAACGTTGATATTGCTGTGGTTAATTCTGAGATGCGTGACCCGCCTTTGCAGCTGGCAGACGCTGCCAACACTGCTCCTATCCATTTACTCAAGCAACCCGATAGAGCTCAACAACCTCGAACAAACTCAAGAAATAATCAACCTGCAATAATGACTACCTTGAAGCCTAAAGGTCATCCATAGCATCGGCCATGTTTGCTATATCCGCCCTTCTCAACCTCGCTTTATCAACACTCAGCAACTCCTTCGGAAACCACTCCTCCAGCTTCCCTCCAGGTCTTCCAACACCCTCCTCCAGAGTCTCGGCCTCTTTACCAAGAACCATAATCGCCAACGCCGTTCCGCAAAGCCAAGCCCAGACCATGCCTTCGCCGCAAAATCCCGCAGCTATCCACTCCCCTGAATCCTTCTTGATAGGAGATTCGGGAGCTCTTCCAACAAACGGCATCAGATCGCCGGTGAAACCAAGAATTCCAGTCCAGGCTTTGACAAGCTTGCTTCCTTCTCCCCACCGCGGTTCAAAGATGGTTGGCATGACGCCCCGAACGTGAATCAGAGGGAGGGCGTGGGTCTCACTATCGTCCCAGATTCCTATCTGATCGATGCCCTCTTGGCGACTTCTGAAGAAGCCTCCACCTACCATTAGATCTCCTGGTGTCCCATCTGGTCTATCCGGTTGCTGCGTTACATAGTCGAAGCCTGGACTGTAAATCGGTGACCATGAACGGTTTCCATTCGTGGATGGGAATGAAATGCCTGGGCGTTGAGCGCTCATGTGTGCAATAGCACCGCAGAGTGAGCCTCTGACTTTAGGAAGCAATTGTCCTGCATGAGCGTTGGTGGTATGAATGACATGTCTCGCCTTGATGGTTCCACGATGTGTCTTGACTGTGTAGGAACCGTCCGCAGTACGAGTAGCGCTCACAACGGGCGTGTGAGTGTTGAGACTCAACCCAGGAAAACGATCTAGGAGGTCGTTCCATACACCCGTGACAAGGCGATACGGCCAGAGTGCACCAGCTGTGTAAGACAAAGCACCAACAACAAGCTCGTTTACACCAAACTGTCGCCATCAGCACCAACACTTCACTCATACAGGGGATCACAACTCACATATTTTCTTGCCTCATTTATCTCCCAAATCTTGTGCTGCTCCTCAGGCATCCACTCCCGAGCCTCAGCAACCTGCTTCTTCGCATTCTCAAATTCCTCTTCACCCAAGAACAAATCCACGGTCTCAACCTCTCTGACCTCACCATGTCCAATCTTCTCTCCAACCTGCTTCATCATCTCCAAATGATTTCGCTTGAACCTTACCACCTTTGCCGCGGCCTCTGGTCCTAGTTTCTTACGGAACATGGCAAACTCGCTATAAGGTGAGCTCTTTACATGCCCGCCATTTCTTCCCGTCGCGCCGCTGCATATCTGTCTTGCTTCACAGACAACGACTCTCAATTTGGAATCAGAAAGCTCGAGGAGGGACTTAGCTACTGCTGTTGCTGTGATGCCGCTGCCGATGATGACCACGTCAGCTTCTTGGGGAAGCTGGTTATCCTGGATGTCGCATAGCGCGGGGAAGGGCGGGTCGTCGAGCCAGTATGATTGTGTCGGGCTTGGCACGGGAAAGCCTGGTTCTGAAGAGGCCCTGTCCAGAGCAGCTGAAAATTGCTTCTGTAGAGTGAAGATTGTTTTAAGACCGTAGGAAATGGTCGAGGTCGTTGACCGAATCGTTGATATGATGCCACCCATGTTTGCTGGTAGCTTATTAGGATGAAGTGGAAGAGATATTGCGGAAACGGATATATCTATTCACAAAGTTAGTATACCCCTGTGGAGCGATCCCCTTTTAGTACTACGTATTGACGACAGGTAAGGGTGAGTATCTCTGCAGTAGATGCAGTCAATCACGGTTATCGGCATGGGTAACTGGCCAACGATATACGAAGCACCCAACCAGACTTCGTGAACGAAATAAAATCTGATTATATTCTAAGTTATACAGGCTAGTAAGTCAAGGTTTTAGTACGAAGCATGATTTGAGTTAATCATGCCAACCACCCCTCGGATCATTACCCCGAGAAATTAATTTATCACAGCCTTCAAGTGGTGGTTTGGGTTCACACATCAACTTTAATACTTGATCCAGGGTAGCTGAAGCTTCGCGACATAAGTAAGTAGTCATGTAGGGGGTCTGCTGTGACTGAATTTACATGTTTTGGTCAATAAAACAATAGTCATTTAAATTTGCTTATGATCTGAAAGCCTTTACACCTTTTACTTGCTATACCTTTAACTAAAAAGTATTGCTGTAAATAGGGTTTCGTCTTAGACAATCGAGGTTGTCCATCCTTTCTATTAAGATATTGTGGGCCGTGCCTGACGGTGCTGAAGCTGAGATAATCCACTTTCAACTACATTCCTGAATGCAGATGAGTGCCATCGGTTTGTACAACCTTGATAAAATTCGAATGGTCCTGAGTCACGTATCTCCTAACGCGTGGGTTTGAGGGGAGCCGCATCAATCTTTTTTGTTACAAACATACACAGCACTATACTTTACTTCGCTTTGTCTTGGAACACTTGGCCTTATCAACACCAGACTTCGTATAAGTCTCGACCACAAACATGGAACTCATTCACATTTTGGCTGGCTCGACGGGTGTTATTCTTGCTTTCGCTATAAGCGCTTGGAGATCCTTCCAGCTTGCTAATATTTTGCTCACCCTTTTGCTCGCCTGCAATCTCGTGCTCGTTTTCTTCACTGTAAGTCGACCTATTCAACATCGAGAATGATACTGACCAAACAAAGGCTCGTCACATCCAGCTCGTCAGGGGCCGACGCAATGTCAAACGTAGCAAACAGGCTTCTCTCAATCGACGCCGCAGCTCTCATGACTACTATCTTTTCGTTCTCGGCTCTGGTGGACATACCAAGGAGATGCTTATGATGATGGACGATGGATACTGCAGCTTCCACAACTTTCACCGGCGCTATCTTATTTCCTCTGGAGATACCATGTCCGCCAACCATCTTGAGGATTACGAGACTGAGATTGAAGTCTTGTGTGCTACAGAGGGTACTCAGCCTGGGACCTACGACACTGTCACTGTCACTCGTGCCCGTCGAATTCACCAGTCACTCCTTACCACCCCTTTCACGGCTCTTCTTAGCATTCTCGACATCTTTCCAGCTCTCATGGCCCCTCCCGCCAACGATGTTGGAGCTCTGATGCGGTATCCTACGTGCATCTTCACCAACGGTCCTGCCACTGGCTTTTTTGTTGGATTAGCCGCCCACCTGCTGAAGATGCTCTATATTGTCCCCGAGACCTCAATGCATATTGTCTACATAGAGTCTTGGGCGCGAATCACCACCCTGAGCCTTACTGGAAAGCTCTTCTATTACACTGGTATCGCCGACGTCTTAGTGCAGCACAAGGAAGTGGCTGAAAAGTACGGAGTTGAGTGCTGCGGAGAGTTGGTGTTCAATGCTCGGCGAGCGACTTGATTGGAACGGCGGGTAGGACCATAGGGATAGGGCCCAAGCCAAGAGTCGTTCTTGGGACATGCGTAATTTTGCTTTCTGATACATAACAATAATACAAGGTTGTGTACATGACGGGTATCAACCGCCTCAAGGCGACTTCTTGCCTTCTGCGGCCTCAGCCTTGGCCTCGGGTTCTGCCTCTGCGTCTTGCACAACTTCATCCGCCTCCTCTTCCAGACCAAAGTCCTCAATCTCCGAGTTTCGGCTCTGCTCCTGTCGCTCCGTCTCCTTTCCAGCCCAGATCTTCCAGTTTTCAAACTCGCGGTCTTCGAGGGTGTGGGCGACGTCGATACGGGTTTGGCCAAAGTAAGCGCCGACGTGTTTGGCTTCCTCTTGAGCCACTCGCTTCTCGATTTCCTCCTCTTGTCGCAGACGATAGAATTCGTGACGGACCGTGTCGTATGCCTCTGCCCTTTTGACCTCCTTCACTTCCATCAAATACAGCTGGCGCTGGACAACACTGTAAACAAAGTTAGCCTGGTGGTCTATCAAGAGCGGATCGAACCACCTGCCTTTCACCAGTTAAGGGAATGTTGGGCTGCTTCAAGCCCCGGCTCCAATCGCAATGCTGGTAATCCTTTCCGTCCGACTCAAGAATAACACGGGGTCTGGCGAGTTCCCAAGGGTGGTCTTTGTAGAAGGTTGATCGTAGTTGATCTTCAGGGTATGTTATTCTTTGAGGTCGGAAGATGTTCTTGGGCTTGGTGGCTTTTTGTGAGGGCTTCTTGTGTCGAGGGGTGACGTTTCGGACGAGGGTCTCGGAAGGCGGGACTGATTGCATAATGTTATACCATGGCGGCGTAGGGATCGACTTGCTGCCGAGGACGTTGTGGTTGAGCTCCTCCGCCACTGTCTGAAAGACCCTTGCGGGTCGGATCTGTCTGCCTCCCATGGCCGGATCTAAGGTCGCGATCAGTATGGTATATGATTTTGGGGAAATGACAGAAGCCTACATAGTCAATTGGCGCTCTAGAATGGGAGTGTCACTCGGTCCGTGGCATGAGGCTCTAGATCGTGGTGTTGAAGTGGAAATTTTGGGGATTCGTCGGTAAATCTTATCGCCGACTGCGGGATGTCAAAAGGTGGGTTGAAATAAAACTGCATGCGAGAGGTGACATGAAATTATCTTAAGATCATGGATTAAGTATTCATAGTAATTATAAACTCAGTAACCTGAACTGATTTGGTTCAATGTCATTTTGAGATATAACCTCTTCTCTATTTAATATTGTATAACGCTGCTGTTCATATCTAAACCGTCTAACGATTTGTTTCAATGTGCGGGTTTTATTGTAACCTACCCAGCGGGATACTTACCTGCAGCTTGGCGCGAATCATAGTGTAGCAAAAAAGCATTTCAAAAAAGGTCCCACTCACAAGAACAAGCCTCCGTCTCAACTTGCGCTGCCGTTAGCTCTTCCCTGAGAGAGATTGCCGATCTGATTTCTTTCTCAGCGCCACTTTGTCTTGTTCAATCACCTCTTTTACTACTTTTTTTTTCTTGTGCAAGTCAATCCAACTGCTACGGCTAACGCAACAGAGGTCGCAGCATCATGAGGAGGAGCTCATGAAAGTCTCTAGTCGATTAGACGGCTCCCTCTGTGCGGTGCTTTCCAACCGACCGTCGGCCAGTTTTGGGGTTACGACCGCAAGGAGGAGCCTCTGCTGTGCAAGAGATGCTACAAAACAGACGCCACAAAGGAAGAAACCGAGTTCGAGTTCAAGTCCGACATGTTCCCGGAGCTCGCTATGGCTTCTCTCGACCTTTTCGCCCACCACCCAGGCTCGACGTGCCTTGCCTGTCCCTCGGTCCCGACATGTCTCGAACAATTATAGTACCGCCTCTTCCGCCGCTGTCGCTCCGATGCCCCCGGTGAACCAAAGATTCCACACCGAGTATGCACACGACCCACGGCACCTAAAGGCTCTTGTACCGCAGGAGGATTCGGCAACGGTGGAGGAGCATTTAGAGTACTATCAGGATCCCTATCGGAGGGGTTATGCTCAACCGGACGGTCAGAAGCTTCAGGTTTCGGAAAATAGACGAGATGTGGAATATCCCACGAGAGAGGAAACTTTCAGGACGGATGATGAGACGAAGAAGTTGATCGCCAAGCTGTGCAATGCCGTCTCACACAAGCTGCGCCATCCATACCGAACAACGCTCGAGCCCATATACAATTTATATCTTCAACTACCCGAACCGAGAATGCTGCATCTCACCTGGCAGTGGCGTAACAGACTACTCAAGGTTATGGGAACGCCACCAAAGCGAAACTCGGAATCGATGTTGCGTTACTTTGCGATGATCGCTGATGTCAAGAATTCGGGATTGACGTTGCGAAAGGCGCATTGGAACTATGCTTTGGCATTTGCTACCAAGTATTCGTCCCGTGTGACATCGACTGAAATGGATACTGCTCTGAGGTTGTGGAAAGAGATGGAACGATCGGCCAATGTCAAAGGCAATGAAGTTACGTTCAACATCTTATTTGATGTGGCTACGAAAGCGGGAAACTTCATTCTTGCGGACATGATCTATAAAGAAATGGAGAACCGAGGGTTTCAATACAACCGGTACCATCATGTTAGTCTGATCCACTATTTCGGACTCAAGATGGACTCCAGCGCAATTCGGGCCGCTTACAAGGATATGGTTGAGGCTGGCGAGATGATAGACACTGTTGTGCTGAACTGTGTAATATCAGGTCTTTTGCGGTGTGGCGAGGAGTCAGCGGCAGAATTGACATATGAGAGGATGAAGGCCGGACACGAAATGTCACCCAACATCCCGGATAGGGACTACGGGATGGGTCGGGTCGTCACCAAAGTATTGATGATGTTCACGAGAATTGGCAAGAAGCACCCTGAGCTTCAAAAACCGCTCCAGAAGCAGATGCAGCTTTCACCGAACTTCCACACTTATAAGCTTTTTGTCGAGCACTACTCGGTTAAAGTTGGTGATTTGGCCAAGGTGGCACAATACCTTGACGAGATGAAGTTCCTCAACATTCCGATCCATGCCACTATCTTCCTGTCCTTATTCAAGGGCTTTTACTCTCATGGTGGCTTCAGTGGCTCTCAGTGGAGTGAACAGCGCCTGGAGGGAGTGTTGAAAGCTATGTACCAAGCGAGAGACGAGAGCATTAGAGGATTTACCATTGACAGGTGGTTGGTCATCTGGGCTTTGCGAGCAACCAAGAAGTGTTGCTCTGATGAGAAAGTGGTCCAAGTGTACGATGAGATGGCGGAGCGCTGGGACATTCCGCCGGACCGACAGTCGTTTATACAGTCGATGCTTCAGAGCATTCTTGACGGCGTAGATATGAAGTCTTCGACGGGAAAATGGGATGGCCCGTCGTATCGAAGATATAAAAAAGACGGGACGAGATTATGATGTAACAGTAAAGTTGTACCACCATGTACTTTAAGTAAAATAGACTAATACCCCGGAACGCCAAGGGTTCTGCATGTCAAAAGATCTGGCAGGCCGGGATTTGTATCGCAACTGAGGCTAACCATTCAATATTTTCGCATTCACGCAAATTTCCGATGTAACTGATCGGACAAATGAAATTTCGAGTCAAGAGTCGAGAATGACTGATGTCTATTTCGGTTATGTACACCACATTCCGCCGCAAGGCTTTCCGTTCTTTCAATCAAACAACAAACCCAGTCCGCCAGCGACGAATTTACTGGGGCTTGTAGGTCTGCCAGACTGCGCTGCGAGTTAGCATCCAGATCTTGACTCGGGAGACGTCGGGAGAGAAACCACGCACCAGCAATGCCGAAGGGAGCGAAGAAACCGGTGGCCATGAAGGTCCAGTAGCCAACGCCGAACCACTTGCTGCGGGGGTTGAAGGGGATGTTGCTGTAAGCGCCCTCGGGATAGTGGTAAGGCGAGGACATGCGAGCGCGGGTGGTCTGGAAACCTCGCTTGGTGACCAGAGAGGTCGTGGTACGGGTAGCGGCGCGAGAGAGCATCTGCGGGACGAGCAAAGGGTCAATTCGGTTCGCGAAAGTCGGTAGAGCTATATTGAGCAAGTCAATGGCTTCATTTTGGACGTACCTTGACGTTGAGGAGTGGAGATTGGGAGATGGGAGCTTGGGTATGTGACAGTGATGATAGCATCCGAGGGTCAGAGATGGTGGTCTGAGGTTTGGGAGCAAAACGCTAGTAGATCACGTGCACAGAGACTTGGCTGTTGCTGACAATCAGTTGTGGTTAGCTGATTGGATCGTAAGGCTAGAGGGACGTGACGTCGGTAGCAACCGCTCTGTCTCCAAATTGCTACAGAGCTTTCACCGCCTGCAGTCCGTTCGCCAGGGGATTTTTTTTCTGCCGCGCAACCCACTTTCCAATCAGCCAACTTTTTTAATCGCCTAGGCCGTGTCCCACGAACAGTTTGGGACGATCGATCAATTGCTTGTTGTACAGAACGACAAGCTCACCCTTAATTTTTTCTACGAGGGTTTTCTTATATCTGTGCCTACTTTGAGGCCGTGTTTTTTCACCTTTTAGCACGCTTTCCCTTCGGGTTTTGATTCACGGCGCGACATCAGAACTAGAAACTTTTCGCCAGCCATTCCCGATCCCGATCCCGATCACTTTTTCCTGCAGCTAGCGATCGGCTCCCGGTCGCGGATAAAACATCGCCAACATGGATGAGATGTTTGATGTTTTCGAGGGCAAGGTGGAGGCCCCGAGTGCGAGCGAGGACGAGACTGTGTCGCAAAGGAACCGTAAGGGCGACAAGACCAAAAAGAGAAAGGCCAACGCGATAAATGGCGAGAATGGCAACGCGGAAAAGTCTGAAGATGTCGACATGGACAACACCACAGAGGAATCCAAGGATGAAGCTTCTTCCGACGAAGAGTCTTCCGAAGAGAGCGCCAGCCAGCAGGATACCAAGAGGAGGAAGAAGGAGGAAGGTGTAGGCCCTGTCATGACCGATACTTTCCAGACGGCCGAGTCAAGAGAGGTCGCTGGCGCGGCTACTTTCACAGAGCAAGATTCATCGCTCGTTCTGTCACATAACATTCAGCATCAGGTTGCTTTGCCCCCGGATCTAGACTACGAATACGTCCCTCTTTCCGAGCACAAGGCCCCCGAGCAGCCCGCGCGAACATGGAACTTCAAGCTTGATCCTTTCCAGAGTCTTTCCGTGGCGTCGATTGAGCGTGAGGAGAGTGTTCTCGTGTCTGCGCATACTTCCGCTGGAAAGACTGTTGTTGCTGAATATGCTGTCGCGCAATGCTTGAAGCGCAACCAGAGAGTTATCTACACAAGTCCCATCAAGGCTTTGAGTAACCAAAAGTACCGAGATTTTGAGGCCATCTTTGGAGATGTTGGTCTAATGACTGGCGATGTTACTATCAACCCTACAGCAAGTTGCTTGGTCATGACCACTGAGATTTTGCGATCCATGTTGTACCGTGGTTCCGAGATTATGCGAGAAGTCGCGTGGGTTGTGTTCGACGAGATTCACTACATGCGAGACAAGACGAGAGGTGTCGTCTGGGAGGAGACCATTATCATGCTTCCTGACAAGGTCCGATACGTCTTCCTTTCTGCCACCATTCCCAACGCTTTCCAGTTCGCCGAATGGATTGCCAAGATTCACCACCAGGCTTGCCACGTCGTTTACACCGATTTCCGGCCAACTCCTCTTCAGAACTACTTCTTCCCTGCAGGTGGTTCTGGAGCTAGACTTATCGTCGACGAGAAGAGCAACTTTAACGAGCAAAACTTCAACAAGGTTATGCAGGAGGTCGAGGAGAAGAAGGGCGCTGACCCCAACGACCCTACCGCTCGACAGAAAGGAAAGGGCAAGAACAAGAAGACTAACAAGGGTGGCGCTGACAATGGCTCGGACATTGCCAAGATTATTCGAATGACCATCAAGAAGAAGTTTAACCCCGTTATTGTTTTCAACTTCAGCAAGCGAGAGTGTGAGAACATGGCCATGAACATCTCATCTCTCAGCTTCAACGATGATTCTGAGAAGGCCATGGTTCGCAAGGTTTTCAACAGTGCTATTGAGAGTTTGTCAGAGCAGGACCGAGAGCTTCCCCAAATTATCAACTTGCTGCCTCTGTTGGAGCGCGGTATTGGTGTCCATCACTCTGGTCTGCTGCCTATTCTCAAGGAGACTATTGAGATTCTCTTCCAGGAGTCTCTTATCAAGGTTCTTTTCGCGACTGAGACTTTCTCCATCGGTCTCAATATGCCTGCCAAGACTGTTGTTTTCACTCAAGTTACAAAGTGGGATGGTGTCAAGAGACGTCCTCTCACTTCATCCGAGTACATTCAGATGGCTGGACGTGCTGGTCGTCGTGGTCTCGATGCTCGTGGTATTGTCATCATGATGATTGACGACAAGCTTGAGCCTGACACCGCCAAGGAGATTGTCACTGGACATCAGGATCGCCTTAACTCTGCTTTCTACCTCGGTTACAACATGATTCTCAACCTTCTCCGTATTGAAGCTATTTCGCCCGAGTTTATGCTGGAGCGATGTTTCCATCAGTTCCAGAACGCTGCCAGTGTACCGGCTCTGGAGAAGGAGTTGATGTCGTTGCAGCAGGAACGCGACAGCACCAGCATCGCCGACGAGTCTACCGTCAAGGACTATTACCAGATTCGACAGCAGCTTAGCGCTTACACCAGGGATATGCGAACGGTCATTCAGCACCCCAACTACAGCATTTCCTACCTGCAGCCCGGTCGTTTGGTCCAGATTTACAACCCCAAGGACGAGAACGAGACAATCGCTGGTAATGGCACCGACTTCGGCTGGGGTGTTATCGTCAACCAGACTCCTCGTCGTGCCCCCAAGCTGAACGAGCCCGAGTACATTCCCCAGGAAGCTCATGTCATTGATGTCCTCCTTCCTATTTCCAGGTCAAGCGCGGATTTTCATCCTGGTCACCCCGCCGAGGAGATGCCTCCTGGTATCAAGCCTTGCAACGACGATGACGACATCAAGTTCGCCATTGTCCCTTGCCTTTTGACCTGCATCAAGGCAATCAGCCAGATCCGACTCTTCCTGCCCAAGGAAGGCCTGAAGAGCGACAGTGACAGGGATACCCTCACCAAGTCCCTTATGGAGGTTAAGCGCCGTTTCCCTGACGGTCTCCCTATTTTGGACCCCATTGAGAACATGGAGATTACCGATGAGTCTTTTAAGAAGCTTCTGCGAAAGATCGAGGTCCTCGAGTCTAGACTCTTGGCTAACCCTCTTCACCTTTCACCTCTTCTCCCTTCGCTGTGGGATCAGTACCACGCCAAGGTCAAGCTCACCGAGAAGGTCAAGGAGACAAAGAAGTCCATCGCCAAGGCGTACAGCATTGCTCAGATGGACGAGCTCAAGTCGCGCAAGCGTGTCCTGCGCCGTCTAGGCTTCATCAACGACTCCGAGGTTGTCCAACTCAAGGCCCGTGTCGCCTGTGAGGTTTCTTCCACTGAGGGTCATGAGCTTCTCCTTTCCGAGTTGCTCTTCGACCGATTCTTCAACGAGCTTACCCCCGAGATGTGTGCTGCCGTCATGAGTTGCTTCATCTTCGATGAGAAGGTTGAGGCTCCTGCGCTCAAGGAGGAGCTCCAGAAGCCTTACCGTGAGATCCAGGCCAAGGCCCGTATCATCGCCAAGGTCAGCCAGGAGTGCAAGCTTGATGTTAACGAGGAGGAATACGTGCAGAAGCTCAAGTGGCAGCTGATGGAGACGGTCTACACATGGGCCCAAGGTCGTCCATTTGTCGAGATCTGGTAAGTTGCCAGCCCATACTTTAACGTAATCTTTACTGACATATCTTAGCAAAATGACAAATGTCTACGAAGGTTCACTGATCCGTCTCTTCCGTCGTCTGGAAGAGCTCCTGCGACAGATGGCCCAGGCTGCCAAGGTCATGGGCAACGAGGATCTGACCAAGAAGTTCGAGGAGAGTCTATCCAAGATCCGCAGGGACATTGTCGCCGCCCAGAGTCTGTACCTATAAAGTCTTTTTGGTTCGTAAGGTAGACTGCTACAGGCAGCAGTCGACGAAAAGGGGGATGACATGTAGATTTTTGTTATACCATTACTGGCTAGGGAGTTTGGCGCGTCGGGAAAAGATGCTGTATCCTGTGATCCGGGCGTCGAGTTTCGGATCCAATATTGGAAATGAAACCGGTGCAAGCCCAAGGTGATCCCTATAATTTGATAGAGTATTGTATGTAAAGTAATCTGTCGCTTGTAAGGCACAACGCTAGCCGTTTCACTATAACTTCTATACCTGGATACGCCTGTTGCTCCTTTGCCGTACTACCGGCCGGACCAGGGCTTCCAGTACACAACACTGCAAGAAAAGGCTACCGACATAAAACAACAGGGGAAAGCATATATGTCAGGCCACTTGCTCTGCTAAGGCCGGTCACCCGATAACTGCATAATGAAGCCAATGGCAATACTTAGCACGAACCCGAACCCGACAAAAATCTGCCACCTCTTACTCCAGATTCCGTCTTGTCGCATCAGCCATGTCGCACTTCCCAAAGGAAAGAAGAAGCCAACAATCATGGCTTGTATCAATATATCTAAGACTGACGCCATGCCTGCATTTTCGTCTTCCAGGGGGTTGGCACCAGATGGAAGGCCATCAGCATTATTGTCTATCCAAGCATCTTCCATATTGCGCAACGTATCAGGCGACGGCATCTGATCTGGTGTGAAGCGTGCGGTGTGTATAGAGTTGAACTGTGTTCTGAGCGTAGCAATTTCAGAAGGTGTAATGCCAGATTGTAGTAATCGATCAAATCCTCTTGGTCTCGGTCTCGTTGATGTCGTGGGTTTGGAATTATCACCAGTCGCATCCTTAGGCGGCTTGAGTGCCTCCTCCTCTTCTGTCTCCAGTTCCTCGCTCGTCAGCTCATCGCCTATAGAGCAATTGACGTAAACTCTCGCGAAGTTCGCGCCCTCAACAGCTTTACCCTTGCCCTTTGGATCATCGTTGTTGCGCGGTGGTGGGGGAGGTGCTTTGAGGACTGAGCTGAGCGCCGAAGCATCAGGGAGGATGCGGCCTTGATAGATTAGACGTAGCCGACTGCGAGAGGATAGACGTGTGCGGAGGATGTGTTTTAGAGCGAGGACGGTGGTCGTATGGGGGGCGGTAATGTCGAGCTCGAGATCTGGTTGGGATGTTGAGAAGCGGATTGTTAGATGGAGGGGAGGAGGGAGAGGATGCGACGATGAAGCTTGGGAGGTCATGATGATGGCATTGCTCGAGGGAATGCAAGTGTAAGAATTAGCCACGAAGTAAGGTGGCCTACAAGCGGTTAGAGCTCGTTGTTGCGACGAAGAAATTGATTTTGGGTATATTGATGTCAAGATGAAGTGAAGCTGCAGTGTGCTTGTCTGTACCTTACCCGTACCTGTACCTATCCTATCTGGTGACGTGACCTCCACTTGTTGCAAGGTTGTTTGGTTCAGGAACAAAACAGCCCCGGCGAGAGAGAGACAAAGGCAATACGGTACAAGTTATATCTTGCTTATGAGATGTGATCTAGAGTTTTAATCGCCCTTTGAGCTAAATACCTACTCAGTCGTAGTATATTTTATCCTCCATTGTAAAGTCTCATAGAAATGTCTATTGACAGAATGAGCTCTCATAAAAGATTGAATAAAGATCCCCAGTATCATGGATGAGAGACACTGGCACCCCCTAGCGACCTTCTGGAAGGATACTGGACAGGGGTCTTCATCTGCAGGCCCCACCACCGTCATGACCTCTAAAAGTAGGTCCCCGACCGCCCGGCAGAAACAACAGAAGATGGTCTAAACTTGGAATAAACAAGGGAACATCATCGTGATTTGGTTTTTCATGCCCGTCATCACCAAGCCCTTTCTCAACCCTTTCTCAACAAAGCGAGTTTACTAGGCATATCGTCTCCCTTTTAACAGAGCGATGGTCATGACATAATGCCACGATTGCGAGGGACTAAATATTTAACCTGCTTTTATTGCGGCAAACGATCAAACACTAAATATGACGGCATTACACGCCAGTTCTTATGCCTGTCATGCGATGCTACAAACTACCTCGATGAAGTACGACAACCTACGACAATTTTGAAGTCTATTACTGACTTACTATAGAATGGAGAGATTACGGATCCTCCCGTAGCCACCGAGCGTGAAGCTCCCGCAACGCTATACGCCAATCCTCGACCATCTTCTCCCTCTCCACAAGACAGCATCTTCTGCGCGACATGTCTCAAGAATCAGCGACTCTTCACCTCATCCCTTGCGCAGTATCTACCCGACGACCCAAACCATCCTGAATATGCCGAGCTCGAGCGTAATTACTATCGATATCGAAAGGGGTTGGAAGAACGATATCCCCAAGTCTGTGATGAATGCGCCGAAAGAGTTGATAGTCAGATCAAAAGGGCAGGATACACAGCCAAGACGGACCACCTCCGACGGATGATGGAAAAGAGCAGGGGAAGGAAGAGCACTTCTGAGAAGACAAGTGCTCTGAATTGGTTTGATAGCCTGGGCAAGGGATTATGGTGGGGAGGGCTGGTCATGCAAATGTTTTGGCATCTGAGGGCAGTCACTTTCGCGTTACAACATGACGACGTCGGAATGTACGATCCTGATGATCAAAGTTGGTCAGCGCTGGCTGTAACTGGTCTGGCTTGGGCGGTTGCATTTCTTCCATCGTCAGATTTCTTGATTAACAGTGCAGTTGTCGCAAGTATACTATCAGCATGGTGGAACCCTCAGTTCGTTCAGGTCATTCGTGGATTCTCTAGACATCTTCTGGGATTTACGCAGTGGTACTCGTTCCAGGGCCTGATTGTCTTCTTCCGTTTTCTGTTTCGCCGGGTTCTCGAGATGGATGGAGGTCAAGGACAATCGCGAAACGCTCAGCTAAGTGCGCATTTCGTTATGTCGGTTGTGATGATGATGGTAAGTCATTCCGTGTGATTTATTGAAGCCTGCTAATTCAATATAGATATACTCGTCTGCAAAACGATCTATCAAAGTCGATACTACACCCCTTTTTGGCAGCTCTGACACAGCATTCTCGCCAAAACAGCCCAAAATTACGAAAAGGAAGAGGGAAGAGCCAAAGACATTTTCTGATCTGCTCAACGAAGCACTGGACTCCCCTACGCTGGCTCCACAGGCGGATCGATCACCTCAACCCTCTATCAGCTCGTTTTCGCCACAGCCATATGTACCTAGCAGTCCGTTGAGGGCCCCAGAAAGCCCTTACAATCGGTTCAACAGCCTTAACATCACCCCTCAAAGAACACAGGAAGTCGGCTATTCGGATGAGATGGATTGGACCCCTACCGAGTCGCAGATGAAGCCCCAGTCGCAATATCGAGCTTTTCAAGACTCGCCTCTCTCAAATGGACCGAGACGGCCTTTTGGCGAGTCGCCTGTAGGCAATAATCAAAGCCCGTTTTGGTATAAAGTTCCAGCCGCACCAACGACTCCATCTCACCGTTTACGAAACCCACCTAAACCCGTTTTAAGAAGCAAACCGGCAGAGCAGGAGAGCATCTTTTTCCGGGGTGCGGCTAGGAGGAAAGATGGGGATGAGAACGAGGAACGCGAGGTTGCTTTCAAACCACCCAGTTTCTTCGCGCCTCAGGAAAGTAATGATGAGGCAAATGGGTTGGCGGATCTCTTAAGTCAAAGCTTCACTTTAGGCCAGGAGCAAAGTGAGCCTGATCAAGTATCAGGAGGTCGCTTATCGGGATGGTCATCCAGCACTCGAACCTCTGGTACTCCTCAACCTATAAGACTTGGTGTTGAGTTCGTTACATTGGCCGTGTTGCTCGTTCTTTGGGGCTTGACTACCGTATTTTCGGTGCCATTCGGTCGAGAAGTCCAACTTGCCTTGTTATCTGCAGCAGGAACCATTGCTTTGCGGGTAACAGGCGAAGCCAGTCGAGAGCCAAAGGATAACAGGGCCCCTTCTGCAGCGAAGTATGTGAGCTCCGCATTGAGTGTGTTTGAGCTCGCGGCAGTATGTTGGCTTGGCTGGGAGACGTGGCAGGGAAACACAGAAGGTGGAAAGTACGGCGTAGGAGTTTTGGCGGCCATGCTGGGCCACCAGGTTTGGAGTAGTTCGATCTGAGTTTTGTGCATACATAGACAGGGTGGACATGTTGCTTTGGGCATATACTACGTACAGGCGTTGGATGGGGGATGAATCATTGTATGAATATGATAGTTGGTTGAGATGAACAGCTTGACGAAATGACAAGATGTCAATGAAACTATGAAGCAGACGTCTCTACTTCTATTATCTTGCAACGAACCCCATCCTCAATATGATGTTTTGTGATTACATGGAAAGTTGTTACGACATCAGGCTGACATTTGCTAGCTAAGTCTACAACTCTAATTGTATTCACGAATTCACGGACTCATTAAACACTGATTTTGGACTAACGATCCTATAGTTTGCATTTTCTCTAACGTCTAAGAGCTACCTTGCCTATACCACCAGGAATCGCCCATTCGCTGCCGTCAAGTGCAAGCAGATCGCAAATAAAAAACACCATCATCATTCTGATTTTCGTTTCCCATCCCCAACACCTATGAAACAATTCAAAAAAAAGACACTTCCCGGAACGAGGCCAAAGCCATCGCCGTTCCTCCCCCTTGTTCCTTCACTTGCTTCCAGCTCAAGTGAGGATACAGTCGACAGTGAAACCGGGCTTTTCAAACTCCAGCCCCCTTTTCCTGTTTCCTGTTGCGCCGTAACCGATGCTGGGTATGTTCTGAGATGAATTCAAAGTGTCTAAAGACACAAACCCTATTCCTTCTACCCTTTTGAATTTCGTTCAAATCCTTTACCACCGAGGATTCGTTCCTATAAACTCCAAGGGCCCCTGTTGGGAAAGAAGTTGGCCGTTTAAGAAAAAAGCACTAAAAACAAAACCAGAAACTCCGCCAAACCAAAAACCATTTGCAAAACCATCCAAATGAAATAAAGTTATGGGTATCGGACACTTCCTCTCAAACGTACACCACCGCCGTTATTCAGAGCCAGTTAAAGACTGGCCATTCCGTTCTCAGCGTCGAAATCTGCTTCATAATCCAGATGGTTTGAAAACCTTCCGTATGGGTCAAGTCCCAGCTCCTGCCTCACGTCCCGTTGAATCTGAAGGAAATACTTTCTCAGGCTTCGCAGCCCCTTGAGGAAACCGCCATCAGGTTGATCAGGGTGCTGAGGCGGGCATGGCTTATCGTCAATGTTGTCGAAGGGAGTGACGCTGTTGGCAAAATCCGCAATCTTGAAATCAATTTCCCTCTTGTTCTTCGTCTTCTTGCGTGTTGTCTCCTCCGTATCGGTTGCACAGTCTGTGGTCGACTCGTACATGGTCTCGTAGTCATCATCCTCCGATGTATCACCGTCGTAAAACATGAGCAAGCTCGCTGCATAGAAGCGATATCCGTTCAGCTTACTCACAATTTGCTCTAATTGTCCGAGCTTCTTGAGCACAACTGGAATGTGTCGTAAAATGCTATGCAGGTCCTGACCATTGTACAGAAACTTCTGTAATGCGCCCTGGAATTCATCTCCTGCTTTAAGCTTGCGGCCGTAATACTTGTCTTGAAAATCATACGTCTCCTTCTCGGCGTTCCATACTTGCAAGCCACAGATTCGGACTCCCAACTCAGCTGATGTGGTATTTCGGCATTTCTCCGTCTGCGACTTCTGCTTCTTCGGAGTGGCCTCTACACCATATTGTCTGGTTCCCATCTTGAGATCCATCATGCAGGGCCTCTTCATTCCTGATGTGAGATCTTCTAAAAGCAGAAAGTACTCGACACGATCTTTTTGGGTTTTGGCCTCTTTCGGGTTGACTGGCCTGGGTATCTTGGCGAACTCTGAGGCCGCATCGTCGACAGCTGGAGTATTCTCTGCTGACTCAACAGCGAACTCATGTTCTGATTTGAGATGCTCAAGGTACTGCAAGTGGTGATGGTCGCCGCCGTGGTGGTCGCCGTTTGCTTCCGAATGATGTCCTTCGTGATGCGCTTTCGAGTGTCGTTTAGGTTTATCTTCGTTGTCACCCTTGTATCCAGCATCATCAGCTTCTTCAAAGTACTTCAAGTCTCCTCTAGATTCTCGAACATCCTCGGGCCTGCGACGTAGACCACCAGCCGAGTATCTGCGCTTCTTCTTCGCTGCGAGTGGGTTATCCTTGAGCGTTTCAGGCTCAGGAGCGCTTGTTCCCGTCACATCCTTAACTTCTTCAGGAGCTTGCTCAGGTTCGGACTGCACAAATTCTTCCATGCCGGGTCCAAGGTCGCTATGCGAGTAGTGATGCGCAATCTTTCGTTCTGGGTGGCACGTGGCGTTGGCGTCGTGCCCGTTCATGAACGGCGAATCGCTCTTAATCAAAGCAGGGTCGGAGTTGGTGGAACGCAGAAGACGCTGCAAGGTAGGCCGCGGAATAGATCGCTGATGCGGTCGGCGATGTCGATGAATCTTGACAGGCTCCTTTAGAAATGCGTCATTAAATACCTCGTTCCTCAACCTCTTGTTGACCATAGTAGCACCCCAACTGTTAGGTCGCTCGTCTAAAGTCGGTCTGCTTGATGTTCCAGATGAGGGCACGCAGCGGTTTGACACAGTCGATGTTGAGATACTCTGTCGTCGGTATTCTCTTGGTAGTGGCATCGGCTGGAGTAGATTTCGCGGCAGAATGTGCCTGTTGTCGTCGAAAGTTACTGTCGGAACAGGGATGTTGCTGTTGGCCAGAGATTGGCTGATAACTCTGCCTGTCGGTCTCTCAGGTTTCGCAGCCTCTTGATCCTCAGTCTGCTCCAGTTCGTGCCTACAAGCCTCAAGCTTTTCCTGGGCTTTCTTTCGCTCAGCCGCAGCAGCCTCGTCCTTCTTTGACGTGCTCTTTCGGCGCGCCTGCTTCTGGAAAGTGACATTCAGCACTCCAATATAGCTGTAAAAATTAGTATTTCGTGCACACCATACAGATAACAAAGAATCGCAAAAACATGTTTCGATGAGACGTACCGAGGGAGGAAAGGCAACAGATCACGGTGGTATCTCTCAATAGTCTCGTAAAACTCATTTTCCCTATTGTTGAGTTGCTTACAGACAGCCCTTCGAGAGAATCTCCAGAGGGTGGTGTGGCCACCAACTTGATGTTTATACGGAATCAGTTCAATGGCCTCAAGAGGCTCTTGAGGGTCATGCTGGTGATCATGGACATGGTCTTCATACTGGCTCACGATTTGCGGTTGTTTTAAGGAGTCAGTCGTCACTGTGATTTCTTCTTCAATGACAGCGCCTTCTTCACCCCGCGCAGGGATGAGGTCACCACGTTTCAAGGTCAACGCCTCACGGGAAGGATGGCGAGAAATACCGTAGGGCGGTTCATCCTTCTCATCAATAGCTTCAGGCTCGGGCTCGTCGGCTTTAACGAGCCACGGACGTTGATTACTTTGTGACAGAGACCGAACACGGATACTACGGGCCGCAATGCGGTCCTGCGGCTCACTTACGCCAGGCTCCTGCAGCTCTTGGTGGGGTAAGAAAACAGCAGAGGAGATCTTTTCTTCCCCAGATTCATCGGCTTCTCCATCCTCACGAGACCCGACTTCAGTACGAGCGCTGTCGGCCGAGTCCCGTCTTGTATCCACTAATTCGGGTTCACGGATGGTCTCGGTATCGGTAACTGGTGTCGGCCCCACAGAACGGGCTGTCTCCACCAATCCGGTCTGCTCTTGTCTTTTCGGCCTTGTTTTCCATTGCCCAACTTTGCATTGGCATTAGACGCCTCGTAAGCAGCCTCCTCTAGAATTGTCTTGGCCCGAATTCAATTCCTGGAAGTGT